>VYXC01010735.1:45390-142793 GCA_013397175.1 Platysteira castanea | reverse complement strand
AAAAAAAAAAAAAAAAAAAAAAAATTCACAAAATTGGAACTGCACAAACTGACTTAATGGAAGATTATAAATCTATATTACTTCTGCTATGTTCCTCTTCAGCTCACAGTTCTCTCTGCAAGGATTCTCTATTGGAAATACAGCTCAAACAGCTGGAAACTCAGCAGGTTGCAATGAACCCAGAAATACTAAAGATAGCCATATCTCTTATATGTCTTTCATCAAATTTAATTAATTTCCCCAGTGGAACGATTTGAAAGCTACGTCAGTAATTCAGGTGATATTTATAAGGCCTAAGAAAGCTTTACTCTGAAGGTATTTGTTAATTATGGACCATAACTTCATCAGGATTTTTTCCTGATGTGCAGTCAACCTGCTATTTGTCATGCCCTTAATTTTATGGCATGTTAGGCTGCTACATAGTTTTAAAAAACCTGTGTCTAATTAATGCTCCTTGATTTCATCAACGCACATGGGCTATTCCTTCTGGCACCCTTCTTTCTTTATGAGTGCAACAATATTTTTCTGGTTTGATATATAACAAGCCTTTTTATTTTCCTTTGACACATAAATTCCAGCTCTATCTTGTAACGTATAACTACTGACAAAGCCCTTAAGTAAAAAATGAGACTGCAGTTCCATGACAGAAGACCAAATAAGAATACATGCCAGTCACACCTGTTTCATTTCCACAGATGTAGAAATTTATTTGTCACAAAGATGGTTATTTTGATCATTGATTCATTCTAGTCAGGAAAGCAGAGAGTGGAAGACATTAATAAGCTTGGGATGTGCCTCTGTGAAAGTGTAATTAACTTGATGAATGTTTTACTCATAACTAAATGCAATGTGGCCTTAGCCAGATCCCACTTATGCTCATGTGCACTGAAGAAATATGTTAGTTCAAAAATTTTAAATTCCTTTTAAAATTATAAGGCATGAAATCTTTGCATTGTGGGTGTACTCCGAAATCACTGAATCAGAAAGCTATGGGTTATAAGGGACAATAAAGATGTCCATATAATAAAGGAGTTCCAAACCCCAGCCATGGGCTGGGACGCTTTCCACTAGACCAGGCTACTCAGAGCTCCATCCTACCTGGCCTTGAACACTTGCAGAGGTGAGGTATCCACAACTTTTCTGGACACCTTGTTCCAGTGCCTCACCACCCTCACAGTAAAGAATTTCTTCCTAATATTTAATTTAAACCTACTCTCTTTCAGTTTGAAGCCATTATACCTTGCTCATCACTACAGGCCCTTATAAAAAGTCCCTTTCCAGCTTTCTTGTAGGCTCCCTTCAGATACTGAAAGGCCACAATTAGATCACCCCTAAGCCATCTATTCTCCAGGCTGAACAATCCCAATTCTCTTAGCTGTAGCACTGCATACAGTGCTAAATTGGTCAGCACCAAGGCTGCTCAACAAACTGGCACCTCAAAGATTAGATGGAAAAAAAGTTTGAGAAAAACCACAGTAGATTACTAAAATATTTTTTTCCAGACTTAGAAGGATTTGTATGAATTTTTAGATGTTTTAAAAGCAAAATGCATTGGCTTTAATCATTCAAAATAAGATCAGAAATGTTCTTTTTGTTTTATACAGCTTTAAATGAGTGAAGTTGCACATAGATATATATCTCTATGCTTTGTGGCTGATTTCTTTTCCAGTTTGTGCCATTTCTCGTCACACTGGCTGGTATAAAATCCTGTGAATATATTAATCCCTCTGTATCAGAACTAAGCTGATTGCTAGCTGAGGCTTAAGAAGATAGTCCCATTGTAGCAGATATGTGCTGCCAGTATTTATCATCAGAATCCCCACAGAAGGTGCTTCTTGTGGGCCATGTGCTTCCAGGCTAATGCAATTTTTCCCATAGCTGCCTGTGATAAACACACACCATACAGAAGAAAAATAAAATCCTCTATCAGATCTCCAAGCAGATATGCTCGGTTGCTCCTTCTGAACACACCTTCTCCTTGTCTGGAGTTCCAGTATAACTCTGAGAACAGAAGTTTTTCTGGGGCAAGCTGACAGTTTCTATGGGGAGTTCATTTGAGGTAAAGGAGTCTCCATGTCAGGAGAAAAGTGTTTGTCAATTCACCAGTGTTTACAGACAGGTGATCTGGGTCAGCTGTGAATTTAATCAGAGATGGTGTAGCAGCAGAGGCAAGGAATTTTCTATGCATCAGTCCTTGGGTTTGGAAGACTATTTGATTCCTTCTTTGAGAACCTCATTACACTATTGGGAAGTATTAGAGATGTGTAAGGGGAAGGAGAAGGATGAGAAAATAAGACTTTCGCATCACTCCATAACTCAGGTGGCAGAGGGGGAAGTGTCACTCTCAGTTCCCAGGTGGGAGTTGGCAGAGGCTCCCATATATCCCACAGATCACAGCTTTCCTTTTCCAGCGAGCTCTGCCTTTAGTCAGTGCTGTGGTGATGGCCTCAGAAGGTCCCTCTGGCTTACTTAATCCTACCAGCAGATCCAAATTGCTTAGAAATCACACCAGAATTGCATTAGTCATACAATTTGACACCAGCATGGGAATTAAACTATGCAAAAGCTTTTTCCTGTCTGGGCCATACAATTGTTATTTCTTTGATCAGAAGGCAGATAGCTCATTTAGCACAACAACTTGTGTTGAGAGATAAAAGTGCAACATTTTTAATTAATTACCATGCTAGAAATTTGGAATCATATATAACCAGGTTTGACTAAGAAATTAACTAATGTGGCTTTCTTCAAGTTACTTTCTTTAAAAGGGAGTGCTGGTGTACTGCCAATTTTTGCCATCCTTTCCAGTTACAATAACTTTACAAAATTAAGTTTTCCTGAGGGTAGAATCTATCAATAGAATAGTTTCACATGCTCGGAGAAATTTCTCCCAGACAACATTTCATACAGTTGATTGATTCTGCTTTTTCTCAGGAACATGATTTTGCAACTATGCTGAGTTCTTACCAGACTTTTTTTCTTGTTTTAACATTGTATTAGAACAGTAAAAAAATACTGAAATTTGCCTTTATGATATTCTTGGCAAATGGAAGTACTGAAGAAAGGTACTGGACCAGCAATATGCTAATTGACTGCTAAAAGTTTGCAGTATATTTTTAATATATAAACATAACAAGCTGATATTATTTGTAACAAATTTCAGTTTTTGCCTTTTGTGAACTAACACGACTGAACTGCAGTAGCAACAGCAAGAGCTTTGTTCAATACAATGGCTAAAAGGCTGAATTCCACCTACATGACAACTTCTGCCATCACTATAGCTACTTCTGGATTACCTTGAATACCTAGCCATTAGGTGTTTTAATGTTATAGTAATGACAGATTGGATCCTGCAAACATGATATTTATCCTCTGTCACTAACTGCTGCTGTTAATGGGGAGTACTTGAATATGCAAGTAATAAGTACAAAAAAGGACTCACTGGTCAAAGCCTTTAATACAGACAATCTCAACAATCCAAGTCTGTTGGCTCCTTCTTTCCTGAGAGATAATTTTTTGGGCAATATGCCCAAAATTGTTAATAATTTCCTTTAAAAAATGATCAGAGCACTTATTTATTCCAAATTTACATACTTTGTTGATGATTTTATTGGTGATATATGAAGGTAAGGTTTCACCCTGATAAACCTGCTTTTAGAGAGACAAGAGACATTATCTTCCTACATCACTTTCTTTTTCTTTATATTGAATAGGAATCAGAGATGGATATAGTACTGCTGCAGTCATAGCTAGTGAAATATGCATAAAAGCAGCTGCTAAGCGTGAGAAAATTAATTCACATGAAAAAATTTTAGAGCAAAATTGCAAAAAAATATAAATAAGCTCCAGATAATGATTTAAACATCATCATTGTTATGCACAAAGTAAAACATGCAGTTTTTGAATGTATGTATGCAACTATTTTTAAATCTTAGTATCTTCAGTAGAAACATGTTCAAGATTACTATAAGTAATTATTCATTTATTGTCAGAAAATTACAGGGCAATACATAATCCCTGGCATTTGTCTTATGAGAACGTAAGTCATGTTTGTTTTTTTCATGTCAGTGGCTTTATCTTGCAGGATACTAAAAGAAGATCAGCTGGTAAATATGCTAAGTCATAGCACAAGGGGCACCCATGCAGTCAGGAGGAACATGTCCAGAGCTCAGCCTAAGCCTGATGTGAGTGGGACTGACAGGACTGGGTGCAGAGTCAGAGCGTGAAAAGGTGACAACTAAAAAAAAGTGACACAAGTCAAATGCAGTGTATTACTGATCACTAAGCTGCAAAATCCATGCTTTAACACTTGACAAATTAAAACTTTCTTTGTGTATCTATGTTGCTGAGGCAATTTATCACAGCATGATGTTGCATTGGCTATTCATAGCTCCTTTACTAGAGCAGCTGGATACAGCTCAATAATAATATTTATATATTATTCCTGTCTTTGTTCTTGTGGAATTTCTCATTATCTGTGATTGCTAACAGCTCCTTCTTGTTTACCTTTATGGAGTTTCTAGAGCATATATGATAACTCATTGTATTTTTCTTTCTTCTTGGTACACCACTTGGCTGCAGAGATGGCAGAAAGATGTAATTATTGGAGTGTATGGGTGTAATTACTCTTACTTTCTGATTTAGCCGAGTACTCACAAATTTGTTTATTTGGTAAGACCACAGATATAAAAAGCACATAAAGGATATTTTTATGTTCATGAAGCATGATATTTTAGATCATGGAAGACCAGGCAATTTTTGTGTGTACAATAGAGTGGATTAGTTTGCAGGTGAAATGCCTCTTTCTCTTGACTGTCTCTTCCCACCACCATTACAGAGGTTAGATCACTATCAAAATTCTGGATGTTTTCCCTGTTTCTTGGTAGTTAAAGTAATAATATTCTAAATTCTATGTCAGTTTTACAACCTTACACACAGTCATCTTTTAGCTGATTACTGCTTCTTTAAGCACAGAACAGTATTAACACAAGAATAAATACCTAAACTTGATAAAAGCAAAGAACAGCAAAAGTCTCTTAGCTAAATTTCAATTTTGCAGGTACAAGCATTTCAGATATTAGGAATAAATGAAGAACCGGTTCTCTTCTTTTGAACTAATTCTGTTTCTACTATAACTAAATGACATGCTCCACTGCCCACGCTTCCTATGCCAAATGGATTTTCTCTTCAGCTTTTACAGTTTTAATATCTGTGATTTCTCAAATGCACACCTACAATTTGGTATTTTTGTTGCTTTCAGGGTGCCATTTGGGAAGACTGTCCTTTGTCACCATGCTAACAATCATTATCTAAGGTTATAGATGAAGTAAAAGTATGTTCAGGAGGGAATTTAGTGGTGTTAGGATGAGGAAAATAACTGCTGTCAGCAACAGGCTCATTATTAGAGAGGAAAGAGTAAGCTAGTGGTTCCCTGCTTTTCCTTTTTAATCGCCTGTTAACAAGGCCTTCACTTTATTATCTTGTTTCTAATCTTTTTCAAAATGTCAGGAAGACTTATATATATGTCATAGGTTAAGAGCAGCAGTGAGCTTTTTTTCAGTACTTTCACAAAAGAAAGTTAACAAACCCTTACTTTATGTCCTAGTTAAAATGGCAGAGAGTGCAAAATGAAGTTTCAAGAAATTAAATCTGTATAAGAAATTTAAAGGAACTGTGTAAAAAGAGAGACTCCTCAGTGTTAATTATTAAACCCCTTTTCCCAATGGCCATTTTCTCTCCAAAGTGTTTGCAGATTTAACTTTTTTCCTGAAATATATTCTTGGTTCAATCATAATTTTAAAAAAATTCAAATTCAAATAGCAGTAATAATCCATTTCATCTCAGTGGAGTTAGTTAGAGCTGAAAGAAAGAAAAACTGGTCTCTTTCTCTCAATTACTGTGGGAGAAACTAAATTTAAAAGCACAAAATATGTGAATACAGTCAAGTGCTTGGACGTGTTTGTAGGAATAAAGCCATATGACACCTTTTACATATTCCAGAAATCTGAAGGGTAGTGCCATGAGGTTCAGAAATGGACAACAGGAGTAACTCGATATATGTGCTTCCTACTCCAGCTGTGGACTGCAAGTTGAACTAACACAGCCCCCACATGGCAGCACAAACTCACTGCAGATACGCCCCAGGGACAAAAGTCACCTTGAGTCTTTCACAAACCTCTGTTGATTGTATCTGCTGTCATACAGCAATGGGCACAGTAATCAATTTTGTTTATAATATTCAAATTTTTGCCAATTATTTTTTTTCAGTTTCATGTGGAGCAACATAGGTGTCCCGGTTTAAAAGACAGGTGGCTGCTTAAGNGCGACTTATCTTGATGGGCCCATTAACAGAAAATAGTCCAGAGGGAGGAGGCAGGGAGCACCACCCCACCTGGTCTCAGCAGCTCATGAAAATGGTAAAGAATATCTTACACTATGATAATAGGGGAGAGTAAAGGAAAAGATGGGATGGTGGGGGAGCTTAGTAGGGAGGCTTGATTGTTTTTTAATGGCTTGGCAATTTGTCTTGTGGAATAATTAGTATAGAAGCATGCATACCTGACAAATTAAATCATAAATATTTGGTTTTCCTTGCTCAGCAGGAGAAGCCATTGGGGCAAATGGAAACTACTGCACTGCTAAAAGTATTTTTAGTTTCAATGAAGCTACAACCTAGTTACAGAGAGATAGCTCTAGTATATTTCAAAACATTTTATTGTTTCATCTTTTGATTTGGGATTGTAGCTCAGATATGGCCATGTCAGTAAAAGGAAGCTGCTGCTGTTGTTGATTTGTGAGAAAAGTGCTGGGTTTTCTCCTGAACCCTGCCATGCAGTGATAACGTCAATAAGTCAATATTACAGTCAGCATTGGAGACACCTGTGTGAAATGTTCCTGGCTTTGTGGACACACTGGCACTCCCCCAGTGTGCCACCAGCACTGTGCCAACACGTGTTTCTGCTGGAGGAAGCAGACACTAGCCATGGCAGCATCTGTGAGCCCACGGGATGGGTGACTCCTGGGTAGGATTGCCGGGGGTCCATGCGGTTCCAGTGTCTGCATGCCTAAAGGGCTGTGGGTACGAAAGGTGGAGTCCCAAGCACGACAAGGAGGCACCATGTATTTCAAAGTGGCACAAGAAATATGTAATCTCATGGCCCAGTATGACCTTGTTTCTGACAGTCATGGATATGGCTGTTCCCAGGGCAGCCTGTCAAACATGTTCGGTCTTCACAGTATGGATTGCCTTCGAGAAAGCTTAGCTTTTTTTGTAGCTCACTAAGAGAAAAGACCGATTTTTCAGGAGCAGTTGCATACAATGAGTCCTGTTCTTGGGAATAAAAGAAGGAAGACGAGGGAGCTGACATTTGCAGGTATGTCGGTAGGAGAAAGAAGGGGAAAAACAGATTAATTTTGAAAGTAAATAAAAACTGAGCTCTTCTCAAAATATAAGTGGTTCTGTAGTTCTGTTTCGTTATTTGTTATTTTGTTGTTTTGGTTTTTTTTAATACTGGTACATAAATTGATACCAAGATTAATGACTGAAAGAACTTTTTTCCAAAGCTCAGTGGTGTGGCAGTGCTATGTCTTCCCCATTGCCTGCTTGAGAGAACTCTGGATCTTTAACTTCCTACCTCTGTTGGCAGTACAGGAATTTAACACTGAAAATTTCTTGTGTGTTTTCTTTTATGAAACAGTGAAATAATTTATTGAGTAATTTATTGAGTAAGCAAACATAAATACGCCTAGTAAACAGTAGAATAACATATTTTATTATTTTTATAAAAGATACTGTATATTAAACTAATATTAAACTTTAAAAATTGGTCCTGACATGTTTTTTCTAAGCCACGTAGATGAAAATTGTATCTGACTTTTGAACACATTGCTTTCATTGGCTAAACTACTGAAGTGACTACATGAGCAAAAGACCTGTGATTCACCTCTGTCCCAATATCATTCTAAATCAGAATAGAGGTTCATACTTTTAGTAGACCAGCAAAAGCAAACACTAGTAAAATCTCCCACACTATTCTGCAGAGATTGCATTCTGTAAGACTGCAAAATTTTGTCAAATGCAGATATAAAATTTAAAATATTAATGTTTAAGCTATATCGGTACATTAAGCATATTTACACATCTAACATGGAACTTCTCCAGTGTCTTCTGGTTTTTGTACCCTGATTCCTTTTCTATTTCTGTTATTTTAAAAAGCATTAAATAAAATTTAATTCTTTGTGATAGCTAGAGCCTTTCCTAGATTAGAAAAACTTGGAACCTGCATAAGTGGGAGGCTTTCCATATGCAAATGCTCTAGCAGTTAGCTCTCTTGATAATGCATGAAAAATACATTCAGGTATTTGCAAATGCAAGATTGCATGCACATACCATAAAACTTTGTTCTACTGCTCTGTGAAAATCAAGACCTCAGTTTCATACTCAGAGTCCTAGGGGAGCCCTGTGCCAGGCTAGATAATTTCTGCATCCACGCTGCTGTGATACACTGTCACACACGCCAGAAATTCCTTCACAGGCAGCACACAGACTCGTATGTGAGCTGCCTGAGAAGCACCCAGAGGTATGGAGAAAGGCAGAAGTACAGCAGGATGCACCCAGTTTATGAACATTATGAGACCTGAGTGGAATATTTATATTTTTAATGTGATGCTCTTAATTCACTTGCCCTCCTGTTCCCCATCTACTCTACAACAGGCCGTATCCCTCTCTGACAGCTGAAGTCTGTGTCAGTGACAGCATTGATTCCTGCTGCGCCTGCCCTCACTCATAGTTCTGACATGGCAGCAATACCATTTCACTTTTGGTTGGCATCCCAGCAGACAAAAATGGCCTGTGTGCCATCCATCACGACTGTCCTTGCGGGCACGTGTAATCAGGGGTAGTATATCCTGAAAAACCTGCTGAACCCAAAACTCAGCCACTGTTATCTGAAAATGGGTTTTGTCTTCCTCTGGGGATAGGCCTTCATACTCATCTGTATCCTCACCTCCCCAAACTGCACATGTATCAGAGAAACAAAACACACAGGTTTTAATTTAGAACGTACAGACAGATTTTAATTATTCTGTTGGCATGTTTATTTTGCACAACTTGGAATGAGGGATTTATAGACTCAGTATCTGAGCAAGATTTGAGGACCTGTGATCTCTTAAATGAAGTACGTTTGGGCAGTGTTTTAATTTAGGAGAGGTGTCAAATATTTAACTAATTATTTGAATATAAGTTAAGCAAATATGGATCTTTCTCTGTTACTTAACGCAAATAGAACAGTTAGAACAGACTATTTTCAGACCAACTTAAATGAAAAACTGTAAGAAAACATGAATAGACTCCAAACTGAATTGAGTACCTCACACATCAGAACTTGGGGATACCTTGAAGTGAGCACCAGGTTTCTGGTGGGTAACTGATACTGGATCTTGGCCCAATCCACTCATATGAGCTAAAGCTAAGAAGCATTTCCATGTTCTGGTTCATGATTTTTTTTTTCCTAATAAGCTCAGTCTTTATAATTCTTTAAAGTGGAGGGGGAAAGGCTTTTGAGGGATGAAACCGAAATAAAGAGCATAATTAGCACCAAAAAAAGGGTTAATTGTCATTAACAGGTTAATTTTCTGTTGATCCTGGAGCCTTTATGGTGGTGACTCAGTACTCTAGTGAATGGCATAAAATGAAGTAATGAATGAAGAAATGTAGTACAATTTGCTGTTTCCCGATGTTATTTTATGTCTTTGTGGATCACCGTATAAAGGAGATTGAGCAGAGGATGGGAGGCAGCAGTTGAATTTCCCACTGTCACTTTTTGAACATATCCATTACAGGCCACAGTATCCTGAATCCCTGGGAGGCTTTGTTGCTGGACGCATATTTTCCTTTTCCCTAAAACAAAGCAGCTTGGGTTGACAGTGATCACATGAATGAGAAAGAGGCAAATATAAAAGGTGAAAACCTTCTTCCTTCTTACTGGAGTTTACTGAGACTCCAACTCAGTAAGTTAACAAAACAAAAACAAAAACAAAAACAAATCTAAAACCAAAACCAAAAACAAAACAAAACCAACCAAACAAAAAAACAAAACAAAACCAAAAACCCAAACCAAAAAAATCCAACTTAGTGTTCAGATTATTAGACAATATATGATTGAATAGTGAAAAGTAACAATACTGACCTAAATCGGATATTTATCACAGATTTTAGGGGAAGGTTATGCTAAGACTGAGAGCTTAAGCTCTGATCCAAAGATGACTCCTTTCTTCTAAGAGCACTCTTTTTCCATTCTGACCTAATTTCTTAGAAAAAAAGTAAAAATATTTTTAAGTTTGGATTTCTAAATTCTTTTAAGATTCATAAGTAGTGTCAGGCAACATGAAAAAGGATTGTAAGGTTGAGATTACAGCAGGGCACAGGTTAGCTGGCTGTAGGCTGTTGGGTCAATGTATATCAGACCAGTATAAATACTTTTAAGGGTTTTGTTGTATCTTTGGCTCTGTTTGTAAGGAAAAAAAAGAAGTCATGATGTTAACAGCAGTGTCTGATGAGGAGTTGAACATGAGGAAGTGAAAGATTAGTAGACAGTATGCTGAATCCCATTCATTTTTATTCAGAGGGATCATTCAGCCCATTGTTTTACTCCAGCCATTTTGTTTGTTGCAGTGTAATATTTAGGGATCTTATTTTTCTTAAAATGAATTGAAATAGCAATGCTAAGGCTTTAAAAATCTGCCTGCATCTTTCATCTCTCCTTGTACTCCCTTCCTCATTTGAAATGACAAGCATGAGATTAGTGGTTTATGCAGTATGTCCAGAAGATTAATGTTTCCAGGTGAGCTTAGAGAGCTGTTTCATTTGAACAGCCACCAGAATTTCTTATTGCATAGAGTAGGGGGAAAAAAAGAAACAAATAATCTAACCATCTAAAAGCTGCAGGTACTGAGATTTAAGATAGGTCCTTGGCACCTTCCTTTAGCGATAATGCTAGATAAGAATTTCAGATATGATATTTCTGAGACTAAGGAGTGTTTTGTTTTCTATATAAAAACAATTGTCTCCAGTGTCCACTTCAACACATTAACTTAATTCTAGATTCAGGAATTCAATATTCCTTAGTGTTCCTTTGCAACCTTCTATTTTCAGAAACTGTGTTATAAAGGTGATACACAAAACTTAACAAAAAATTTTCTGGGTGAAAATACATGCTTCTTTTCCAAATGTTTTCACACACGAGTATACACATACAAATGCATAAAGGAAAAGGAAAATGCAGGAACTTTGGGTAGGGATTTGCCACGTGGGTGAAACTTTAATTGGGGGTGAGGATTGTGCCTGTTTTAACCTCAGGAAACAGTTGCAGAAGAAACACTATGGCTTCCACTGAGACCCAGTGCAAAAATAAGGACTCTGAACTCCTTACAGGAATCTGATATAAGGCCAAAAAGCCTTCAAGGAAGTGAATGTCCAACTAGTGTTCATCGTCTTGTCTAGCTTTATGTATTTATTATCCCAATTGCAGTAGAGATTAGTTTCCAAAGCCTTTTTAAAATATTTGTGATGTGTATGTGCAGCTTGCTCAAAATAATCACATTCTGAAGAAATAAATTGAAAATCTTACGGTCCCACACATTTCTGGGGAGAAGAATTAACTCAGAGTGAAGGAGTTCTTGGTTCCTATGATTTCTGAGCCAAATTACATATTTGCTTTGTGGGTAATAGAAATAGACACTTTTATGGCAAAGCTGGCTTAGACAGAAAATGTTACTGGGAAGCATAGAAGAACGTGAATCCTATTAACATAAGAGGTGGTGAATGTTCAATGAGAGCTTCACTGGTGCTGTGTATTAATGTGCACAGTAATTATACCTTTTCATCTTTAAAATTAAACTGAAATATGTCATGTAGTCCTTTTGGTAATACTTTTGACATTGAGACTTGATTTAATAAGTTTCAAAATAATTATTTTATTTCATAATAAGATTTTTAGTAACCTATTACAATTTTTCCTGTCATTGATTCTCTATATATGCAAATTTATGCCATTGATAATATGAAGTACCTTAAACCATTTGTGACAGAACCTATGAAGCAGCATGTAAAGTATATTTGCATGCAAACCCAAATGTCGAACTACAAAAGAAAACAGCAGAAGTCCAATAAATTGCATGGAGAAGGATGATGTTTTAAGTTTCGAGAAAGGGTTTCTGACATGACTTCTATGATTTTTGTTATTATTGATGAGTGAAATAAATAGTGATTGAGAAAGGGTTTGAGGGGGTGAAGAGTAGGGGGGTTATAAGGCCAAAACAAAGCTCACTTTTTGTTGAGAAACTTATTTTTTTCATTGAAAACTGCACCAATATATATATCAGCAAGAACGGAGTAATAGGACATTTATGTAGTCATCAAGACTATTTGAAATTGTAGTGATTTCTGGTTCGAGCTACTGAGAGTTAGATACTAACAAAATCAGTATGGGAGGAAAGATAAAACATCATGCTTTAGGACTTAAAGTAATCTTAAACTGCTAAGCATTTTAGGAGGAGAATCATGCTGGGATGATAAGAGAATGGAGGGAAAATAATCTTATTCCTACCTAGTTTGAGGTTCTTGTGTCTCCTTCCAAAGCATCTGGGGCAGCTGAAGGCAGAAAATTACAGTATATCAACTATCAATCTGACAAGATATAACATTTTCTCTGTTCCTATCAACTCTTCTGTTTTCCTTGCAGGAATGCCACAGAGACACAAATAAAACAACAGTGCATATCATTAATTTTGAAGCTTTTCAGTATTTGCAATTTTAAAATGCCTTGCTTTTGCAATAGATTTCTATGTTGTTGCAATTTAATTGCCAAATTGAATCCACTGGGCAACTTCAAAAGCTGCCAGTGAGAGAGAGTTAGAATATGGTTAAAACCTAAGCATTGCTGTTTTGGAAATATTTGATTTGGCATCATTTTTTTTGCATATCACCTCCACAATAACATTTCATTCCATGTGCCAAATTTTAATGGAATTATCTCCACTTCTGATGTTGTTTCATTCAACACAGCCATGGCATTAAAAAAAAAAAGGTAGGCTTTAGGTTAGTGAGTTAGTGAGACCATTTTTCTTTATATCACTACTATATTATTTTATAATACTAAAACTATAATAGCATTAAGGTAATCTTTATAGTTTCTTCATGACAACGTATGAGATAATTCTGTAGCTGTCCATTGTATGATTTAAAATGTTTCTGTTGCAAAGACAAAACCTTTCAGGACTGTATTATGTGATATATTGGATATAAGGAAGTTTTTTTTCTCAGTGATGATGGTGAAGCACTGCACAGGTTGCTCAGAGAGGCTTTGGATATCCCACTCCTGGAAATGTTCAAGGCTAGCTTGGACAAGATTTTGAGCAACCCAATCTAGTGAAAGATGTCCTTTCCCATGGCAGGAGAGTTGGACTACTTGATGTTTAAAGCTCCCATCCAACACACATTATTCTATAATTCAATGAGTCTATAAATATGGGGCACAAGTTTTCACAAAGATGACACTGAAAAAATTACTGTATCTCAAAGGAAATGCTAGAAGACATGCTATGCAATTCCAAAGTGAACTTGGAGCTTGAAAAGATCCTCTATAGATCTCCAGATCCAAAAAACCTGGAACGTGAGCATCATGAGCAGAAAGAGGGTATATGGAAAGGAGAACTGAACAGCTGAAATTAGTTGAGAGTAGTTGTTTTGAGACAATGGGTTTTTCCAAGTGATGTAAGACCAACACGAAAGCTTAGATCATCTAAGAAGCCAAGAACGGTGAAGATTAGAGGAAAGATTTCAGGCTGAAGAATGAGTGTAAAACCAGACACGTTTTGGAGAGGAATATTGTTGGAAAGTGGTGGAAGTGCATTTGAGGCTGCAGAGGTCTATTTCCATCACCCCCATCAGCTTCCTTGGTCAGTGAACATCATTGTTCAAGACTCAGTGGAATCCGCAGCACAATTCCTCTCTGCTCTGTGGTGAGCCTGGGTGAAAGCCTCTGGCCTGTGGGAACACCCTCAAGGTCAGAGCTAACCTTGAAGGTTTCCTCAGCAAAGTTTGTGTGTTAAATGTACCTACCGCTCAGTAAAGGGCTGTAATGGCAATCCCAGCCAGCCTTTCAGAGAGACACACTGCCCTCACACCTAACAGCACCTTGAAGGTGTGCATCAACATTTTCTGCCCCAAACCACCACCTATTGCCTCTGCTCCCTGCCCCTGGGGCTGCTGAAACCTCCTGCCCAAACCAGGAAAGGCCCCAGTCTGCAACATGCAGAATGACACGTGCATTGCAAAGCATTTCTGTGGAAGCAGCTCTGCTTGTGATGCTCAGAGAGCCTTGGCTACATTCACTTTGCAAGGTTATGAGAAAATGCACTTCACATGTAAGCAAATTTTGTTTCAATGTTCATGAAATATGATTCACAAGTGCAGATAATGTTGGTAACTTTTTGCAAAATGTTGTTATTGTGTTGCTATTTTAGGAAAAAATTAATTTTTCTTCATGTTTGAGTTAATAAAGTTGACCATCTGCAGGAGAAATAGTGAGAAAGACAAAAAGACTGGGGCAATGGGGATTTTGAACTCTTTTGTACACTGCAGATTTCAATTGTCATGAAAAACTATTGCTAGAAGCATGAAGTTAATATTAGTAGGAGTCAGATGAAGGGCCGTGGGGTAGCGAAAGTAGCCAAGTATTAGAAGAGAGAGAGAAAAAATGTAGTCTGAGGACAAGCTGAAAATTACTGAGGTTCAGGGCATGTTCCCTACAATAAATCATATTGAAATCTGAAAGAAGTAGATGAGGGACTTTCATACTCTATCCCCACTACACTGTTTAATGTTTCTGCTTGGGGCTAATTGCAATGCTGAGAAACTCAGACATCTAGTCAACATGAAGCTTTGTCTGAGTCTCATGGTAATAACTATCCTTTGTTATCAGAGAAAAGCAGCAGAGAGTTTGTTGGCTGCTGCCTTGTAATGATTGTGCTTGATCTGAAAGAAGACAGATGCTCAATTTCTTATTTGTAAACAGCATCTTTACTGAGATCAAGAGAAAGCAAGGGTAATCCTTGCAATCCTCACTGTCTCGAAAAAGAGCTGTAAATCAAGGACCAGTTCTGTTTCCCATTAACAACATCAGTGAGAAGGTAGAAGTGCAAGCAAGGATTGCAATCATATGAGGATCCCTGCTTGAACTCTTTTTGTTGGTTTGTTTTCTTGCTGGCTAAACTTACATTAAAACATATTTCCTGAAGATAGCAGAAAGTTCCTGATGTACTTTTCCATTTCTTTCTTTTACCCTCGTGGCAAAATTAATCTTCTGCATGTGCAGAATTTTCTAGTCCATGTGTTAAACAAATACCTGGTAAGTACAAATTTGTTCTCTGCATGAGAAACAGAAGCTGTGAGCCTGATTAAATTAAAAGGATCTTCTTACAGGAAGACTATACTTGCCTGCATCTCCAGTTTGGCTCTGGTGGAGTGAAGCACACATGTGACAGCCAGCTTCATGGCTGCCATAGCAGAAACCAGGCTGAGGTTTCCACAGTTAACACCTGATCTCCCACAGCCCTACAGAGTTGGTCTGCAGATAAGTGGCTATGGCCACATAGTCCCTTTGAAGCTGAATCTGATTCTCTTGCATCTACAAGTGTGGAACTTCCTGTAGAGGAGTGCACAAGCCCAGTGCTGAGGAGGAGGAGTGGGCAGGCCTGACAGCAACAGGGCTCTCCTTCCCATAGGAACCCCTTCACAAGGCCATGTCCTCTGTGGTGTCCCTTCCCCTGCAGCCCAGTACCCCACAGTGACTCCTGCCACATCACAGTAATTCCTCTGCAGAGATTCAAGTACCAGGAGAGAAGCAGTTTGTAGGGTCTTGGCCACAGATTCTTCAGTCACAGTGGAGTCCATGGACAGTCAGTCAGAGGGCACAAATAAGCATTCTCCCTTTCCCCAGGCAGAAGTGATGCCTCTCCCTAGGCTGGATCACTGCTGATGGCACAACCAATAGTGCCAGGAGGTTGGGCCGAGACTGTGCTGTCACTTGGGGTGGGAGGTGCAGGGATGGCAGCAAACAGACAAAAATTGAGGCAAACCAATGCTCCACCTCAGCTGTGAAGTACATTGGCACCCATTCTGCAGCTGAGAGACTGCTGTCTCCAGGTCTCTGAAGGAATGGTTTGTGATGAGCCTACAGACAGGACAGGATTTCCCCTTTTAGCTGTTGCCTGTCCTCACACCAACCCAGTTCCCTGGGGAATAGAAAAAAATTTCTTACAAGACAGTGTCTGACACTTTTGCTGCTGGATGGTTTTAAGAATGATAGCTTATATAATCCTACAGCCTCGTTTCATTTTAGCAGTATTTAATGAAAGAAGAAATGGTTGAACAAAGCAATTTCATACACTATTCAACAAGCAGCTCTTTCTGTATGAAGCATTAACAATAGCTGTCATCTTTGTACAAAAAAAGCTTCCAATTACTTCAATGCTAAGAGAAAATCCAAATACAGCTGAAAACCCCACAAGAAAATTATTTTTAATACCATTATGGAAAAGGTGTGACCCAGACTTCCATTTAATATTTTACTAGCCTTGAGAATTAATTTGAGTTTGTGTTCAATTTTCTGGAAAGTTTCATCTTTACAGCTGTGCAATTTAGGCACATTATAATGGAAGAGAACAGAGAACTGTCCTTTCCTCTCTGGTTTTTTCATATGTTAGGGATGGGGGAAAGGGAGGAGATGACATGTGGAACATAAAAAGAAAAAAATAAGTTTATGATATAAAAAAATGTCATATGACTTCATTAAAATTTCTTTAGCAGGCAGCAGGGAAATTTATAAGACTAGTAGATGGAAGAGTATAAAAGAAACATAGATTAGCCTCAGCTTTGTGGGTATGCAGTTATGCTATAAATCATATGACTACAGGCTTTCTCTAAATTGCATCCACCTCTTGGTTCTTGTCTTCTATTCCATATACTTTGTGCCATCTGAAAGAGGAGAAAATGCATCCTGATCTCTTTCTATCAATACCTCCCTCTAGATATAGATTGTACATCCACTGTGTGAATTCCTTCCTATATCCTAATTTAAATTACCACATCTTCCATTAAGTGTGGGTCTAAAGCATAGCTGGTCTGGAAATACACAATGATACACTTTTTCATCCAAAATTTAAGTCAAATAAGTGTAGAATTGTTTGAGGAATGTCTCTGTTTCTGTAACCATTCACAAGAATGTATGGAAGAATGCCTGATGAATTATGTCTTAGAAAATCAGCTTTTGAGCTAAAGAGGTACTTGAAGTTTTCTTAGCTCCAGGTTTGGTTTCCAGTTTTTCTGACATGGAGCCCACACTCAGAGGTCACATCCTTAATATTAAATTATAGGTACTAAATATACGTATGTGGATCTGTTCTCTTTCACTGGGCGAAATGCTCACAGCAGTCTCTAGGTCGTGTCCATTCTCTACCTGTATCTAGAAATTGCATAGGACAATTGTAAACTGTGGCTAAAATTCATGCAAAGAAACAGTTTAACAATTTAATACAGCAGATGAATGAGTACTAGTGCCTTGAAAGGACTCCATTTAATTTTACATGTCAGATGTAGCCTGAGACACAGGCTCTGGATTGGCAGCAGAGTGCCTCAAAATCCCAGTTTACATGAGTTGAGTTCAAGTGTCTCGTTTATGGCATTTGTTTTTGTGAACCAAAATTATTTTGTTTTTTTTTTCTTTTTAATAACACTTTTCAAAGAATCCGAAAGGCCGGTATACCAAGAAATACTGAAATATTTCTAGGGTATGAATGCTCTTCAGGTATCATTGCTTGCACTTAAAAAGCCTGTTTAAAGTCAGCTGTTGTTTTCAGGACCAGCTTATTAGGTTACTTTGCCAGGGAATCTGTGAGCAAAGCACCAGGACTAGCTGATACTGCCTCTCCAAAAATGGGATGTTCACATCTGGAGGAGGTAGGCAGTCAATGGTAGGAAACAGTGACAGGAGAAATGCAGATCATGATGTGTTGAGTTGCTTTTTCAGACAATTTTATGTAGCCATGGAATACAATGAGTGCCCTTTATAATGGTATTCATGCTCTTTTAAAAATTATTTTTATGTTTTGTCATTAATCATTAGGCGTTTTCAGTATAATTACAAATAAAAATACTATGAACAAAATTAGATATATTCTGCTGACACACAACATTGAATGAAATCTATATCTCATCTTTTAACTAAGCTCTGCTAAGATAACAGGAAAATATATAACTAAAAATTGGTTTCTTTTGATAAAGAAAGTAATTTCATTTTGTTCTGAAACCACAGAAGACCAGGACGCTGCATTACAATGTGTTATTTTCTGCATATTCCCTTTTATATTCATAATGTTTCCTTAATATCTTGAATTTCAGTGATGAATTTGTCTTGATGTTGATATCTAAGTGAACATTTCTAGTATAGGAGCAGAGAAAATAATGTGAGTCCCATGGCTGATTCATTCCCACATAGAATTATACAATCACAGTCATAGAATAGTTTGGGTTGGAATAGACCTTAAAGATCATGTAGTTCAAACCTCCCTGCCATGGACACCCTGCACCAGACCAGGCTGCACAGAGCCCCATCCTACCTGGCCTTGAACACTTGCAGAGATGGGGCACCCAGAGCATCCCTGGGTAACCTGTTCCAGCACCTCACCACCCTCACAGTAAAGAATTTCTTCC
The DNA here is from genome assembly GCA_013397175.1 of Platysteira castanea. Classification (NCBI taxonomy): domain Eukaryota; kingdom Metazoa; phylum Chordata; class Aves; order Passeriformes; genus Platysteira; species Platysteira castanea. The sequence continues at coordinate 124,027 of VYXC01010735.1, read as the reverse complement.
TAATATCTAATCTAAACCTGCTCTCAGTTTGAAGCAGTAAAGAATTTCACCCTCACAGTAAAGAATTTCTTCCTAATATCTAATCTAAACCTGCTCTCAGTTGGAAGCCATCATACCCTGTCTCATCATTACAGGCCCTTGAAAAAGTCCCTCTTCAGTTTTCTTGTAGGCTCCCTGCAGGTATTAGAAGGCTGCTACAAGACCTCTCTGGAGCCTTCTCTTCTTCAGGCTGAACAACCCCAACTCTCTCAGCCTGTCTTCATAGAGGAGGTGCTCCAGCCCTCTGATCATCTTGGTGGCCCTCCCCTAGACTTGCTTAAACAGGCTCACATCCTTCTTATGTTGGGAACCCCAGAGCTGGACACAGTACCCCAACCAAGGGCAGCGTAGAGGGGCAGAATCCCCTCCCTCACCCTGCTGGCCAGGCTGCTTTTGATGCAGCCCGGGTTACAGTTGGCCTTCTGGGCTCCAAGCACACATTACCAGGTCACGTCAAGCTTTTCATCTTTACCCCCAAATTCTGTTCTCAATCCATTCTCCACCCAGCCTGTGTTAGTGCTCAGGATTGCCCAGACCCAGGTGCAGGACCTTGCACTTGGCCTTGCTGAACTTCATTAGGTCCACACAGGTCCACTTCTCATGCCTGTTAAGGTCTCTCTAGATGGCATCCCTTGCCTCCAGTGTCTACACAGCTTGGTGTCATTGGCAAACCAGCTGAGGCTGCACTCAATGCCACTGTCTCTGTTGCCAAGAAAGATGTTAATACTGCACCAGTCCCAATACCGATCCCCGAGGAATGACACTTGTCAGTGGCCTCCACTAGAAAATCTACCCATTTAATATAACTCTTTTAGTGTGACCACGAGCCATTCCTTTATTCACCAGGTGCCCAATTAATCAAATCCATGCCTCTCCAGAAGCAATGTGAATGTCTGTATCCCATGTGACATTGTCTGGTACATATTCACGTACAAGAGCAGTAGCTAATTTAACAGCATAAGGAGTGATACGTCTCTGCATTCCTTGGGGTGGAATCATTAGCACAGGTAAATCTCTGTGCTGCAGACAGCAAATTTATTTGACACACAGTTTATGATCTAGTAGATGTAAATGTCTGCTGTGAAACCAATGATGGATGAAGGAAGAGAACAACTTATCTTACAAGATTTCCAGTTGGGATAGAAATAATCTATCTTGCGAAATGTTGACAAGTTCACTTCTAATCTTAGTTAGAAAATTGAGGCTGGAGGAGATAGTGCTGAAAAAATAATGGGGTGAAAATCTGTTCTAACTTTTCAAGGCATTTCCTACATCCATTGTTAACTTGCTACAAAGTGCTTAGGGAGTTGCAGAGCTATTCAATCACTTTCATATTAACAGAAAAGCCCCATGTGCATAGCTCTTCTATGAACTATTTCCTGTGCTAAAGAGAATTTTTGGCTATTGCTATCTGTATAAAGTAGTTCACTGTTTAGAGGTTTATTTGTGAGGGAATCTTGACAGATTCTGAACAGCTGTGCCACTGTGCCTCTTACAGTGTCACCTTTCTGATATTTTTGATTGAAATAAAGAGAACACATAACAAACAGCCCTTAGCCTTCTAGCCTTCTACACCACTCATCTTTTTTAAAAGTGAGTCTTGTAGAGCTGCAAATGTGGGTCTATAAGAATAGTCACCAAGATAGTATTGATCTGTTCCAGGGGGATATGAAAAAGTTTTTAAAACATGTAACTAAGGGTTTAAGGACAAGAAGGTCTAAGATGTAGCTCTGAAGCAGATGAGCAGATGAGAGATGAGAAATATGTGAAGATTATGGTATTGTGAAGATGATACCACAGCCTCAGGTATTCTCCAAGAGCAGATTATAATTCTACCTTTTTTTTTTCCCCCATAAAATCTGTCCTACTTGTAGTAGAAAATGGTGAAAGTCAAAACAGTCAATAACTGTAAACTGACATATAAAAATTGTGCGAAAGGGTCTAATTATTGCAAATGTCACAAGATAAAAATTTTGTTCCATTATTTCCAGGAGCCAATGGAAGTGCAACAGAGCTATCAAAATTCCTCAGTGGCTTTCAGAAATCTCTGGTGTTTACTTTGTTGATTCAACATTGTAGAATTTATATATCTTGAAGTAAGGGCATAATAGCTGAATTTATAACAAAAATGGAAGACAAAAATAATATATATTAAATAAACCACTTGTTTAAAATGAAGGGAAGGAAAGTATTTCAAGGAGATATGAAAACTGTCTTCAATGTTCATCCAATTTCAGAGAGTTAGGTGAAACAAGAAAATTAATATTTTATGAAAAATTATTATTTAATAGCAATGCAGCTTCTACAAAAAAAACTGCAGACAGATTTAATCCCAAAATGCTTTCTGTAAAGAAAATGTTACTTAAGTATTTTATATCATATGGTTCTACATAAAAGCTTTTTATTCCAGGTCATTGTATGATTTTAAATAAATGTTGACTGAGCCCAAAATATCAAAAATGAATCTTTTAAATTCTTTCAAATATTTGAAGTATGAAATTCCCATTGGAAAAATATTTTCTGTCAAAAAAAAAAAATCTAAGGTACATACATTTTCAATATTTCTGATTGTTAAGAAATGTGAGATTGGTAGTTTTTTATTCATTTGTGTGAAATAGAAGTATCCAGTCAATAAGTCTCAGGTTTTTACTGCATCTTTTGAGGTCAAGAATAAGAAATAAATATGTTTGAGCTTTTAACATCATTGCACTGGACTGTGTTTATTCCTACTCCTACATCTTATCTTTCTGCTTCTCCCTCCACTACAGTCAATTTCAGCTTAAACATAGACTTTACAAAGAACATGTGTTTCCTTGAAAGTCTCGACCACCACATGATTCCACATTTAATGGCATAATATGTTCTGTCACAACAATTTTACACTGAAACAATTCTGATGATTTTTTTGACTTTGCTCTTTTTTCATATTATTGAAGCTGAGATTTAGCTGCAGCATCCCTCAAATTTCATGAAATTTGTTTCCTAAACAGAAGTTTCACTTTATCCATGTGATTTGTTGTAATGTCAACTTGGCAACATTCAATCAAAGTGGAGGAGCTTTTTAATAAAGATTTGTGTTTATACAGACAGCTTCCTAAGCTCCAGAAGGTGTTCTCCACAGAAGGGTCTGTGCTCTGTGTGTAACTGTTCTAGCAATCATAACGAGAGACATCTATCTCCTGGTGTGTCTTTGAGTATGATTCAAATCAAGAGACAAATTTGAGAACATGATTAATGTCTATAGAAGCTATGTATCTATATCTATATATCTATATCAAGCTTATATCTATATAAGCTTGACTTTCTTTTATATTTCAAGTATAAATTTGCAGGTAGAATATAAGTGAACTTTCAAAGTGTTCACAAGATTTCTGATCTTGTTGAGAATAATAAGTATCTGCCTAATAGAAAACATTTGCTAAACCAGACTTTTTCACTCTCTAAAGAGAGATGCATTTGGGGTAGGAAATAGATGCTCTCTTATTTGTTTTTGAAGAGCTACTTTCTGAGTGCATGGTGAAGTAGCAGTTAAAGATCAGTGTGAATTTCTTTAGATCCTACAGGGGAATTCTTCAGAACAATTCCAGTCCTCCTCAACAGAATTTGACTTGAGATCACAGTTTATTTCACCATTCAAATCTTTTTCTGTAATAGAAACACATTATTGACTTCACCAAGTAGAAACTTGTGTGTTTAAAAAATGTCATTTCTCTCTGTTAACAGTAATTGATATTTTGCCTAAAATCCTCATGCATTACAGTAAAAAATTTTCGGAAAGTTCTACAGCATCAATTCAGAAGAGGTAAAAACTAGACATGTGTTTTAGGTATGCTGTCCATTTCCCCTGCCTATTACTCATTTTCAGTGATTTGAAAGTGCCTTTGAAAACTTCCAGATGTTTGAATTACTGATATCAATTGTTTCCTTTCAGATATCAACATGGCAGGAGAACCAAAACCATACAGACCAAAACCAGGCAACAAGCGGCCACTTTCAGCACTTTACAGGTAAGTGAGATTTAACTTTAACTTACCCCAATACAATTTGTATCAGAAAAATTATGGTAACCTAAAATGCACCTACCAGTGGCACTGTGCAATATTTACCAAAATTATAATGAAATCTAATTATTTATTAATGCTCCCACTACTAGGACTAATGTCAATAATTTTTTTTTCCTTGATTGAGTGGTATTTCAACTTTTAGTCCTTATGATTCAGAGCTTGGCTATGGCCTCATCTTTTGTGACTTTTTTATTTGCAATGATCAGTGAAATAACTAATAATTTCAGAGCAACCTAATTGGTTTCTCATGGATTTTTCTGCCAAGGGTGAAAACCAAGTTCTGACGAAACAGGACTTCTTCCTTGGCTGTTCAGGAGAGCATTTATAGTGTCTTTCTCCTATTCCTGGGTGCCTTTTGTCATAGCGCTTGTACATACTTGAAGAAACATCCTTTTTTTTTTCCCAAATCAATTATGTTTAGTGAAGCATTACAGATTGTTAGGGCTACCATGCCTGTTGAAGTCTGGCTAAAGCTTGCACCCTCCCTGAGGACAGCTTTGTCCATAGAAAGAATCAGGAACAATATTGTTGGTAGATATTCATGGGTGCTTTTATTTCTCTGACCGCATGGCAGCCAGGTCGGGCCCAGACCGACCCCATGGCCACCAGGTCCGGCAGGAACTGACCACCAAAGGCCCAGGAATAATGGGACAACCACAGTTTTCAGGGCGGGGAAAACCCCTATAACCAATAAGGAACAGGATAACATCAGGGAGCCTGGAAACCTCGTGTAGCCATGCCTCAACTCCCAGGGCCCATCCCCCAGGGGGGGCACCTCAACACATACCCACATGTATTTCTGCTCAATAAACTTCACTTCTCATAAAAGTATTACAGAATTTATGCTCCAGATCCATGGAAGGAATTAGGGCTGATTTCTACTATAGCTGAAATGGAGATAGGCTGCATTTGGGCTCTGAGAGCAACAACTCAGGAGTGAAATCAGACACACTTGAGCAGTACTTTTTCATACCTTGTCTGGTCTGAAAGCTTCAGACAGAAATTCAAGGGTGGGATCTCAGAATAAGACAACCAGAAGCATTTTAGGTCTGAACCTCCATGCTACATAGAAGAAATTTGAAGTTTTATCATATATCTGCCCTTAGCTGAAGTGATAGAAATATTATTTTTGGAGAAGAGAATCCCTGTTCCATCATTACTCTCAACTGCAAGCTGCTAAACTCTGTAGGTGTTCCTGGTAACCTTGGTCTACTCTGTCTCTGTGCCAGTATTTCAAAAGATTTTGAAAGATGTTCTGTGATTTCTGGCATTTATATTTCCACCTCTGAACTTTTGAAGGCTTTCTCATAAATACTTGTTCTAAAGAAAAGATAGGGATAAGAGAGAGACCTGTGGAAAGTTCTAAAGGAATTTTAAAGAGGAAAAATATCTTAGATTTTGTCCTTTCGTGGATGCAGTGCAAACTATTTCTGTAGAAGATCATGAGGCTTTTATGAGCAAGTAAGAGAATCCTTCCGTTTTCCCCTTCATCATCATTCTCCCTCTCTGTTCTGACTTTGTAAGATCCCACCTGGAGTACTGTGTCCTGCTCTGGAGCACTAAGCACATAAAAGGACTTAGAGGGGGCTGATAAAATAGAAGGAGAACACCTTTTTACATGGGCGGATAGTGATGGGATAAAGGGGAACAATTTTCAACTAAAAGAGGAGGAATTTAGATTCAATGTTAGAAAGAAATTCTATGCTCAGAGGGTAGTGAGGTACTGGAGCAGGTTGCCCAGAGTAGTTGTGGCTGAGCCATTGTAAACAGTCAAGGCCAGGTTGGATGGGGTCCTGAGCAATCTTTTCTAGTGGATGGCACCCCTGCCCATGGTGCAGTGGTTGCAATTAGATGATCTTTAAGGCTCCTTCCAAGCCACTCTATCTTTCTATGGGACGGTCCCTTCCAACCCAAACCATCCTATGATTGTATGATAACGAGGAACTTTTATTATCTCAGAATCGCTTAACCTAACATGTGAGAATGTCAATGACTAATAAAGTTTTGTCAGCACTGAGAACGTTTACTTCCCTTCCAACACTCTACTGGGTCTGACTGGGATGGAGTTAACTTTCTTCATAGGATCCTATATGTGTTTTGGGTTTGTTACTAAAACACACCAATGTTTTGGCTGTTGCTGAACAGTGTTTGCAAGCCTTATGGTTTTCTCCTTTTCCTATTCTGCCTTTGCAATTAATAGGTTTGGGGTGGGCAAGAAGTTATGAAGAAATATGTCTGACACAGCTGACTCAACCTGGCCAAAGAGATATTCTCTCATATCCTCAGAAATAAAAATTGGGAAGGTTTTTCTTCCAAAGCAGCTGTTGCTCGGAGATTGCTCGGACTGCTTATGGGAGATGGAAAGTAATCGCCTTTGCATCACTTGGAGTTTTTCCCTCCTTCCTTTCCTTGTTAAACTGCAATTATCTTAATCCTGAGGCTTTTTCACTTTTGGTGACTTCTCCATCCCGATAGAGGACAATAGTAGGGGAGTGAGACAGGGACTATGTGAGTGCACAGCTGCTGGCTAGGATCCACCCACAAGACTGCAAAAGTTAAGAGGGAAGTGGTTACATAGGATTTGGTTTGCACTAAGAGAGTCATTGGTTAAAAATTTAGTTGTCACAAAAGTGTCACTGTTAAAAGGAAGGACTGTAAGCAGTAGAAATAGGATAATGGATTTCAGAAAGGACAGACTTAAATGAGCTCAGAGACCTGGTGAGCAGAAAGGTTCTTGGAAAGAAATTCGAGGGACAAAAGAAGTGCAGAAAATCTTACACTGACTGTGCTTAAGGTAGAACAGAAAATTCTCCTGAAGCAGAAAAAGTCGAACAAAGGAATAATATGACAGCATCAACTTTCTTTAACATTCTAAAAATTGAAAAGGAATTGCACAAATGTGGAATCAAAACCCCTGACTGGAAGTAGAAAAGAAGAGCAGAGTCATCCCACAGGATGTCAGAAAGGCTAAAGCACCTAACAGTATAAAAGGTAACAAAAAGATTGTCATTAGAGTAACATCCTCTGATTTTTAGTTAAGAGGAAAGGAGAGCAGATAGTAGATGATACAGAAAAGGCTTCTTTTTCTTCAACAAAAGTGCTTAGCTGACCAGCTATTAAAGAAAGTCAATTTTAACCAGAGGGTGTGCAATAAAAATTGGCTAACCAGTGTTTGACTAAGTGAATTTAGTGGAAATGGTCTGATAATTTTCACTGTAGTGTGTTCAGAGGACTAGCTGAATCTGTGTGTGGACTATTAGTGATTGTTTCCAAAAATTTATGGAGGTTGTGTAAGGTAAAGAAACAGTGGGTATGGGCAGGTGTTATACCTATTTTTAAGAAGAAGATATTCAGCAAAATATTAGGTCAGACTAGCTTTGATTCTAAGAAATATAACACATTAGAAATCAATTTATCAAGACCAAGATATTAATAAATTGGTTAAAAATATCAGGACCATATTATGCTGAAGCAATATAATTTCCTTCTTTGACAAGATAGCAAATTTAGTGTAGAAAGAGAGGTGCTGTATGGTCATTGTTGTGGTTTAGCAATGACTATCCTAATTTAGTGCTCCCTGAGACTCTCCCGAACCAAACTCCACTTGCTGGGTCCTGCCCCTTTCCTTCCCCCTTCCAGCTCCATTTGTATCACATTTATAGGTGGATATACACATAAGTCGTTAATACAGAGCAACCAATGTCTATGATGTGTTATATCCTCATAATTTGCTTGTGTGTCTAAGTCATTAGATTAATTTTTTCCTGTAACGGTATAATACTCTCTAATATCTCAGTTCAGTATCTACATTCCTTTATTTTAACTTTTCTAGTTTTATGATCTGTTTGAAAATAATCTCATTTAAATCTTGCCTATGCAACGCTTAGCATGAGCCTAAATGTGAGACACGTAACTTTTTTTAGATGCAAGACAGATAAGTAAATAATGAAAGGACTTCCATTTTTTGTTTAGGCCTTAAAAATATTTTGAGAAAATTTAGTCTTTGTTTCAGAAAGCTGTTAAACACATTATCAATTTTAAGCATGCTCATTGAATATCTTAAAATGTACTTAGAGTAGTGCTCAGGAATCCATTAAATTCTAACATAGCTGTAAGGTCCATCAGCATTCATCCTAATTTGCATTGCTCTTCAGTATGGGAGGGGCGACCTAAATCCCAGAAGGTTCAAAATGGTTCTGAATTTTCTTTTTAGCACAGCACTTCTGCAGAAAATCACATGCTTAAAAAAATCTGGATCTTAAAATTGCTTTGCATCTTGTTATATTGGTCTAGCCTCCAGAAGAAATTAGTTTTACTGGCACATCTTAGTACCTTTGAAACACAAGGTGAAGATTAAAGGTGCTGACACAAATGTGTTAAAGCACTCTTTGGGAGCAGTGTTTTGGTAAAGTAAAATATCACACTTTGTCTTTTTAATTTAGTGCTGTTTTGATCAGTAGTTCACTAAAGCAACTCTGTCTCACCATATGAAAGCTCATTTACTGTTTTTTTCTCTATGTTTATGCTCCAACATACCAGAGCACAATCAACCACAAATACTCTGGTGGACTGGTATTCTGCTTCTCTACATCATAAAAGAAGTTTTTAACTATTTGTTGTTCATTTCAGTCCACTCCCATGTCATATGACATGTTAAGTACATGCCTGAAAGATTTTTCTCCATTTCAGAATCCTTTGTTTCAGTTATTAAAACTAGATAAGGTTCTTGGAGGTCCTGACTCTGGAGGCTGTTGGTGTGCAACCATTCCCAGTTGCTCAGGGAGTGGACCAAGCCCCAGGGCAGGTGGAGCAGAGCCACGCACATGCCACCTGTGGCTGGCCTTCCCTCAGGACATGCAGAATGTCCTTTCTCTATGGCTGTCAGCATGGGGGGCCAGCTAAAAGTCTTATCTGACACCTTTCTGGTAGTAACAAGGCTGAGAGGGTTTGAGAAGGATGACAAAGGCGCCTGCTTTTGAAAAAATGAAAACACTGTGCTACAGGCTGGCAAAATGGTGCCATTTTTATTGTCATGAAAATGAGCACAATTAACTGCAGGCTCTTCTGCATGAGGTGGTGGTGGGGATCTGCTGGAGACCACACACGGGGCATGGGGAGTTAATGAGAAAACTAGTTAGCTGACCAAAGACAAATGTCCAGGAGTGAAGTGATATTTGTACAATGTAGGAAAGCAGGGGACTAGGATTTGGGGAAAAAATGGAAAGGCAAGTTACTGGGTGGTGCCAGGGTATCTAGTCACTCTCTTTGCTCTACAGAGTTTAATGCTGTAGTTGACCTATAAACTTTTCCAATACTATTTTGTCTAAGAATAACCTTCCCCATGTGGGTTGTTTTCACCCTTGCCAAACTCCAAGCTTCTTTGGAGGGCCAGAAACAAAACTGGCTGTACCCCAGTGTCACATCTTGAACACTCAGTGAGGACTCAACCCCTAGTCCTCCCAGTACTCCTATTGCTGTCTGGGCATGAAGCCGCCTAGCCTAAGATCCATCCTGCTGAGGCACATTCTGCAGTGAGACAATTAACAGAATGAATTTAGTGAAAAACAGAGTGAAATAGCCTCTCATTGTGTTGGCCTGGCTGTAAGCAGAAGCGCTCACTGGTGTTGAGTTCCCACAGCATTGCCCAGCTGTAGCACACGGTGACCCTGCAAAGGCTTCCCTCCAGGACAAGTTTTTTTCCAAGCTGTTCTCTGAAATTTCAGGTGTACAGTTCAGCACTCCCTGAGTGTTGCCCTGGTTTTTGTAAGCCTTCTGTTTTTAACCTTGGAGTCAGATTCTTTCACTCAGATTCACGTAAATAATAGCCAATGTTTACTTAACGGTATTTTCTGTTTTTCATTCCTTTTGTGATATGAGAGCTTTGATGAGCATCTTTTTTCTCCAGTGAGATTGAGAAGGAAGTGACATGCTCTCCAATCCCTTGTGGAGTTGGGACGTGTATAAGAATGAGATAATGTAAACAATAAAGGTCCATTATTCCTTACTTTCTGCTGAACCTGGCAGGTGCGAGAGCGTCTTTATTGTGTCTTCCCAGACACTCCCTGAGTAGTATTAGATAGCACAGTGATTTCCCATTACCAATCACTTCTCCACATAATGCAATTGAAATGTATATTCAACATGCTTGATTTAACGTGCTACTAATTAGCTACATTAAACAGCATTTACTTTGCAATTTCATAACTCCCATGGCCTCTGGAAAAAATTATTTTATTTAAATGTCTAATATTAGTATACTGGAAAGGGATGTTCTTTTATTTACATGGTGTGATTATTTTTTATGTCAATGTTTTCTTTGACACAAATATTTTATCAATTTTCTCAGTACATTTTACTCTTATAATCTCTAACATGAAAATGATAGAATTATGTTGCACATCTTGCATTTCCTTTGGTTTTTCAGTCTTATAGCAGAGACTGAAAGAATTGCTTGCAGACTTTCTCTACTTGCTCTCTGCTTCTTACATTTATTGTAAATATCGTTCATCGAGTTTGCTGTGGTTTGGTTTGCTTCAGCGCCATCCATTATTTTGAGTTGCTTTTTCGAGCACTCCTGAGCACCCTTCATTTCAGGAGAAAGTTTGAAAAGGACAGTGATGGGAAACTTGATTTTGTCTTGTAGTATAGGAATCTTCTTGAGATCATTCTTCCCACTTGAAAGCATTAACATAAACTCAACAAGTTCTGTGCCAAACAAGCATTACTATTCTTTTAGAATACTGCAGTATTTTGCATAATTACTGTGATAGAGTGCCACTGTTCATATATCATCAATATTTTTAAACCCAGCATACAAGAAAAATAACTGCAGGTGGAAGTATCTTTCTTAATTGAATACTGTCCTAGATTTCCAACCACTTTTTTCTTTGTACCTTCTTTTTCTTAATGAACCTGTGTGTCCATCATTATTACTGACCTACAAGAGACTAAAGACACAGTCCAGAAAACAGGAAACAAACCTGATCAAGTATTTTCTGATACTTTAATTTTGCATCAAATTGTGGTTACAACTCCTACTTTATTCAATATATTGAATGAAAAAATAATTTATGCTTATGGAACATAATCTTTCTATGACTACGCTGTATTAAGACTATATAGTGTGCTTTTCTTCTGAATCAAAGTGATTCTTTTTCTACAGAAAAGTATCCTCCTGGTGCTTTTGATTACCTTTCTTCATGAAACAAGTCTATTTTATCTCAGAGCAATGGAATAGATCTAAGATAAATGTTGCTCTGCAGCTCTTCTCCTGACAAAAGATTTAGCTTCCATAAAATATCTCTACATTTCTAGACATGTTTAAATAGAGAGAATTTTAAATCCAGTAGGATATTATTTACATTCATTTCATCAAAGAATATTGCCAGTGACCACATTTGAAACAGCCATTACCGTACACAAAAAAATATAATTTAATTTCAAATTCTTACTTGAACTGTATAAATTTTGCTTGTGTTGAGAATTTAAATAGTATTCTCAATTGCATAAAAAATCCTAAAAAGTACAAATACAAAGCTACAGTAGATCCAGTGATTAAATTTAATCTGAAACACCATTTTTGTTTGTTTGTTTAGTTTCTTTCAAGAAAAGACCTCCATGTCAAATAACTAATATCGTAGGAATAATGAAAAATATCTGCTGATGGAAGGCAGCACATGCAGGTCTTCATTTCTGAATTATGGTGGTGTAATTGCAATCAGTTTGGTCCCATAAATGTTTAAAATGATACATGTGCTCAGAGTAGCTGGGAGAGCCAGACAAAGGTTTAAGTTTGTCCTCTCACATAACCCAGAGTATGAATGTGCAGCACTTCATAGCTTTAGGGAAGGGGAGAGAAAGATATCTTAGGTCCTTAGCAACATCCAGGAAAACCTTTTGCTTCCCTTTATTTTGAAATAAATCAGAGATAGAGAAATAGACAAAAATAAAATGCAACTGGCATCTTGATTTCTTCGTTCAGTCATATTATTCCTAATCTGTGTGGTAACTTGTGTCTGGGAAGACACAATAAAGACGCTCTCACACCTGCCAGGTTCAGCAGAAAGGAGGGGAAAGACTTTTATTATTTACATATATCACGTCTTATACATTTTTCAACTCCACAAGGGATTGGAGAGCATGTCACTTCCTTCTCAATCCCACTGGAGAAGAAAGATGCTCATCAAAGTTCTCTTATCACAAAAGGAATGAAAAACAGAAAATACCGTTAAGTAAACATTGGCTATTATTTACATGAAACTGTGAGAAAGAATTTCTGACTCCAACGTTAAAAACAGAAGGCTTAGCAAAAACCAGGGCAACAGTAACTCCAATAACAATAGGACAACAAAACTGTCTTTTTTTTTTTTTTAATCTTCCTATTCACTATTTAAAAAATACTGCTAACTCCCCTTAAGAAGGGAACAAGGGCAGGTTTTACCTCTGAGATTATCACCATATGATAAATCTTACATTTTTCTCATATTTGTTTTCTTTTATTCACCTTTACAAGTTTTAAACTGTGGCCTTGACATGGATCCGTTTAGGAGTAGGTCCTACATAAAGACTAACACTTGTCTTTGTTACAATCTCCCCTCAAGTTATTCCTTAGTGTGAAGGTGCCCCTGGGGGGGATGGGTCTTGGGAGTAGAAGCAGGGTTGGGTTACAGGGGTTTCCAAGCTCCCTGATGCTATTGTACCTAAATCCTGTTCCTCATTGGTCTTTTCAAACGTAACTCCACCCAGTGAATCCTGTACTTAAGTCCTGTACTTAAGTTCACGTGATTCTGGGCAGTTGTGCGGTGAGTCAGTGCCTGACCTGGCTGCCATGTGGTCAGAGAAATAAAACATCCATGAATATCTACCAAAAATATTGTTCCTGATTCTTTCTATGGACAAAGCTGCCTTTCCCCAGGCTTTCCCCACTGCAACACCTTAGACTTACACAGTCTTTCCTCAGGTTTTTTTTCCTTTGTTAAGAGGAAGTGACACCAGTTTATACACATCTGCACAGGAGCTGCATCCCTTTTGCTCTCTCAGAACTCTTCCTCTTGCAGGCGATATATGGTATCATATGAATGATGTTGTCTTCCACAAAAGCGCAGCCATCATAACCGCATTCATGCTCAGAGATTAGAAAAACTGGAGAATAGTCTGTTCTCTTGTTTTTGTTGGTTTTTTTCCTGGTGTTTAATTTTCTTTCTTACTTTTTCCTCCTGCTATGAAACCTGAAGCAATATACTTTAGATAAAGTATCTAACTGTAAATTTTTTTTTCATTATTTTTAATCACTGTTTATACCACAGTAGAGCAGAAAACATTCGCAACTTTCTGATTGCCTTGAAATTATTATGACTCCTTTCTTATCCACGAATTTTGGCTGCTAATACAAATGAAAAAAACTTTGGCTTACAAATCAAAAAATAAATTCCTAAAAGATCCAGAGCATTGATGGGTTTGCCTGCAGGCAAACAGAAATAGTGCTTTTAGTCATGCATTGACTTTAAATCTTGACAGCCTGAGCTCTATTCCTATCCCTTACTACACGTGAGATTTCTACCCTTTATTGCTGCATGGATCCTTGCATTTAATTTAAGAAATAAGCAGTTTGGACTCAGCATGTTGTCTTCCATGGGAAGATGATGTCTTCTGTAGGTATTCTGCTGTGTTTCAGTTAGGCCAAAAATAATAATGCCTTCAACATATTAAAAAGAAACCAGAAACTGACACCATGGTGGTGTTTTTTCTACATTTGAGTTTTAGTGAAGAAGGCATCATAGAAATAGTATCCAGATTTGCAGACACTGCTGTTCAGAAACTGTCTCATTAAGTCTTAAAAGAAAGGACCTAGGGTTCATGGCAGAGAATAGAGAAGGTCCTGTCCTGACATTGCAAACGCACAGCAGAATTCTTCATTTTCAGGAATTTAGTAAACCCTTAATTGCTGCAGTAATCAGAGATGCAGAACGTTGTGCTTCAGAGAACCACTTAGTGGACTTGCAATTAGGCATTGGTTCTCACATAATGTAACTCCTCTAATTATATAGAAGGCTGTAATTTGGTCTGGGAGCTGCTGGTGTACTTTAAGGGCACCATTTAGGTGGCTCACAAAGAGCTACAGAAATATGATGCTGGGTTATAAATTTAGTACTCTATGAATAAATAAGGAAGGTTGGATAAATGAGAGACTGTAACACATTTTAAAGTCCTATGAGTGATATTAGAAGAAGAAATTTAACATATACTTAATTTAAAAGAAAATTGATTGGTAAGTAAGATTACAACTAGCATGGAAGGCTGTGTGCAACACAGAGGGACAATAGCAACATATTATTATGCAGTGAATTATTAACAATAAAATTACCATACAGGTTTATTTCTTGGTGAATTTTGTTAGTCTTGGAGCATACGGTCTGAAAATATGTTATCCACCCTGCCAGAACTGACACTTAGTGCTGTTGGTGCATAATGTCAAATGTAATTTTATTTTTTAAAGAATAAGTTATAAATTGCATGCCTTTTTGGTAGATCATGTTGCCAGTATTCCCAAAACTTCTGGCAAAAGCACTGGCTATTTTACTGAAAAGTAAAAAATATATTCATAATCATATGTGGTTTGAGTCCTAAGAAATGAGCATTTTCTAATACATATTGGCATAAAAATGTATATTGCATTTTTCAGTTTTGCATGAGTGGGATTATTCTAGGAAACAGAATGACAATCATGAATCTTACATTGTCAGAGAAGTGGCCCTCCTGTTACTGCTTTAAAGTGTTAGTAGTGTCATTGAGGGAAAAGGATATTATGCCTATTCCCTTGGGATCCTGAAAGGCAATGCCTGCATTAACCTTCATCTATTTGGGACTGCAAATAGCCACACAGCAAAGTAGTATTGATTGTGTGCATTAGATCAGTCAACACTGTTTTGTTCAACCCACCCCGGTGAACCCATTCTAGATGTTTTTAGATCAGTACATATTGACCTGAGTGTTCTTAACCTGCTTTAGAGCAGAAGAGGGTCAGGTGAAATCAACTTCATGCAAAGAATGATTAAATCTGTGAGGAAGAAAATTCTAAGGCACACTACTTGTATCACTATATTTTTCTCAAAATTCCTTCTTTTGTTTGGACCATAGTTTTTTCTAAAATTCAGCAACTAGTAAAAATCACAGGAATAAGCAAATAAAAATTGACAGTGACATGGAGTCATTTTAATTCTTCAGAGTTTGTTTCCTTTGCTTTCTTGAACAAAAGTACCAAATTGAGCATATTTTCAGTTTGGGAAACTTGCAAGAATCTTACTTTGAATCTGAGCGTGAATTACTTCATGACTGGAAACATCACAAAGATGTGATGTATGGGTTAAACACCGTTTAGCTTGTCACTCTGTTTGGCAACAGGAGGCTTCTCTTGGGTGTCATGGGAGGAAACTGGAATCCATAACTATCTAAGAAGGTTTTCAAATGTAGAGTCTGAATAAATTTCACTCCAAGTAACCATTTAGTTTTCCTCAGACATACTACCAGGATTTAGTCAACTATGAGAATCCATGCTACTGTTTGTTATCTTTGCAATTTTTGGATTCATAAAGCAAGACACAGTAAAATCTAACCTGTAAAATCAGATAGGATACAGTTTTTAAATGACTTAGAGCTTTTAGGTTTCCCTGTCTTCTTGCTGCCTAAAATTTAGGCCACCCATTTATAAGTATTATTGGAAACTACTTCCTTTTTTCCTTTACTTCCCCCAAACCCTTCCATCCCATGTTATAACAGTAATGCATTCAGTATCCAATGTGACAATGTACATTTGCATTGGTATATCAAAACCAACTTTTGCATATGCTGGTTTAAGTCTCATCCTAACCTCTTGCTGCTGTGAAAATAAGTACAGGGAAGAGGCAGACTCTTTAAAGCACTTCCTCTCTGTAGGGAAAGATAACTTTTATTCAGTTTTTCGATTGTCAAACTTCAAAAATAACTCCAAACAGACTATTAGTTACATTCTACTAATTAATGGCTAAAACGTTATCTATCCTAACTACCCATGGGATAAAAAATCCTAGAGACCCCCGAAACATATGTCAAGAATTTCATGTTTATAAATTATGTCAGATTCAGATTTTGCTAGGAAACTAGCTAAATTTGGTCATGTGCTCTGTACACCTAATACATCTGGTACATATGCTACACATCTTTAGAGGCTGACATCAGGTATTTTCAACAGCACCCTGTGCTGTGTTCCCTCAAAATCTTTTCCTGCAGATAGTGCTATGGCACTGCCCTGTCCTGGGGTTAGGTGCTAAGTAGAACTGGCTAAATAAAATGCACTGGATCAATAGTTGGTGATTTTGCAGTGTTCTAAAAAAAATAATTAAATTTAATTTAATCAATTAAAAAAACCTCTTGCACATGTTTTCTGTTGTCCAGACATATAAAATGCTTAAAAATAATGTAATATATATATATATGCTGAGACAAATATTCCATTTCTTTCACTTCAAAACACTGAAAAGACTAAAGGCACCTCCATCTTGCAGCATATTAAATACAGAGTAAGTGCATGAATGCAAACCAAACCCAAGGGTGAGCAGCAGCATTCCTAGACAGAAAATGCTCAGATCAAGCTATCTCATGGGGACCAACTATAATTTCAGTTTTCTCTATCACCAGAAATTAGGCTGTGTAAGATCCATATTACCTACAGATGTCTTGGGAAGTTAACTTCTTCTGGGTACAGCTTTTTCCTCATGGACTTGGGAAAAAGCTGACGCTTCAGGAAATTATCTAAGTTATTCTCAATCTTAAATAATTAACCTAGTCAAAAGTCACAAAATATTAGAAAAAATGTATCTTTTTTAATCAGTCAGAATGTGTAATGTGTTGTGATACTTTCATAAGGGACTAAATATGTATTATACATCTATTAAGGGTTATGTATAGAGCTGCACAGAGTCTGGTAGCCAAAGGGATAATCTCGTTTGATAATCTGTTTATCCCTAGAGTACTTACTAGTGTAGTAGCTTTCTTATTGAATAAATTCTTCAGTAATTAGTAAAATTTGGTTTTAGTACACTGAATATTCACACTGAATATTTCAGATGTGAACTTTGATTAACTATGATCTGAGACTAGAAGAGAGGAAGCATGTGCTGATTAAAGGACACTTCTCAATCAGCTCTGAAGAAAGATGTTTTAATATGTCCCCATAATTAGCTGTTACCCAGTTCTTCCTCTCTTGAAACCTTAATTTTGCAATACCCAGCCAGCTGTCCTTCATTTCACATATATATAGAACAGTTCTTGAATTCTCACTCTGCTTTTCTTTTTTAAATTTCATTACACTGAATTCAGACTAATTCTTCAATTTATCAAAAAAACCCAGATTTTAACTCTGTTGACTGGATGATTAAAAACCAGCTTTTTGTTACTTATTGTACATGCAGTCACATTTTTAAAAATAATTTATGCAAACCAAAACTAAATAAAGCATAACACTGAGTGTTTCTGTTATTTAATGCAATTCTCTTTCCCATTGACATAATTCTTTGTTCATGGTCACGCTGGGGTTAGATTTTATTTTCTCAGCTTGATTATGAGACTCTCATACCAGGCAATATCAAGAACTTTAAAAATGAAACTAAGTCTTACCTATCATCTGTCTTATCTTTTATCCACCAAGTCAGTTATCGCATCAAAGGACTAAGTTTGCACTGAGAAATGACACTGAGTTTGCAGTACGTTAGTTTCCATTCAGGTTTGAGTGATGTATTTTATTTTGTGCTAGAATTTTTATGTTCCAATAAATAACGGAAGCACTTAGCTCTGTGGAATACAACTTCTTGAGGCAGTGCAAAAACGAATACACTGTATTTGACATTATGCAATATTCATGAAAACAACAGTTGGTTGTTGTTGTTTTTCTAATCAGAGTTATCAATTGCAATGTCAACCACCAGATGGGAGCGGAAGTTATTAAATTTATTAGGAACAATGGTAAAAGTTGACAGAAACCTGTAAATTATTCTTCCATTCCCTCTGTTTCTGAAACACTTCTGATAGATTAGATCTTCTGTACAGTCGTTCTACCATTTATTTGTTCTAGAATATGATAGAGTTCCTTGATAAAACTTGCCAACATTTATAAAGATATTTATGGAAGCTTCAGAAGGCAAAATGAGCTTCTTACCTAATTCTGTTTGACAACGGTTACTGACAATGTCCAGAAATATTATATTGGGTTGAAATTAAGCCACAGAAACCAGAAAGGAAGGATTACCTAGTGTACACCAGCAATTGTTTTTTCAGACTCGATAGGTAGCAGAAGTTATATGAAATTGTGTTTCTTCTGTAAAGTAAGACATGCTTCTATTAGGCTTGCTTGCACTGAATAGAAATATTGGGATGTATCAAAAGTTATAATGCACATGCTTTAAAAAGAAACTAGATGATATTATATAATACTGCTTAAAAATTTCTGAAGAAAGATGCTTTTTGATCACTTCAAATCACAAACTCAACATGCAGAGAAAAATACATCCATGTTTGATTGCTGTGAATGGAAACCTAAGTTTCTTTTGAAAGGTCCCTTGAATTCTTGTCATTTTAAAATTTCATGTATTGATAAACAGGGTGAGCCATAATTCCGAATATTCTTTCACTACACATATTTCTGCTAAATCTTTGATTCTGCTAAATCTTTGGTTCCTAAAGCTGTACAGAGCTAAAAAGACATACTTGAGAGGTAAATAAGTCAGCCACATCAGTCAGTCAAAATATACATTAACACTATACTGAAATCCAAAATGCTTTTCAGTTGTCCTGACTTTCCTATCTGGCTTGAATAAAAATGCTTCCAATCCCCTTGAAAACTGCAGTCACTATTCATGCATTTTATAATCAAAGAGAAAATGTGTGATGTCAGCAACAAACTCAGCTAATCCTACTCGGGAATTCTGATTATGAAGGTTGTAACCTAAAATGATGACTCATCTTAAAAAATGTTGGTTCCTGACCCCTTTCTCTGATGCAGGGCAGACAGTTTTGTTTTTTCAACAAGTCAGAATAAGAACTCTAACAAATCCCTTAAATTCTACGTGTTTTTCCTACCAAGTGCCTAAAGATGAAATTATGTGACAACCACAAGGAAGAATATAATGATTCATAATTAATTACCTTGGAGAATCCTTGCTTAAAATCCATTTGCTTGTGTACTGCATTGATATTGTTAGAAATGTTATTCACTTTGTCCTGTAAACAGTTTTGGGAAGGAGAAGAGAGGATTCCTTAAGAAGTAATTATATAGATTTATGAAGCCTTGGGTCAGGCTTCAAATGCAGAAAATGTCTTGCCTGTAATATTAATAGGAGAATTGTGCAAGGAAAGTAGAATTTACTTTGGGATCTTCTTGTCATTGCATGATTTGTTTACAAGTCAAAGAGGAACTCACACACCCTTAGTCTAGTCTCGTTTCCCTGTATGTTTGTCTGCAAACCTTGAAAATCTGTCCATCTGGATGTTCAGTCCATGTCAAAGATGGAATTTAGATAATTGCCATTTATATAAGCAAACTTAGCAGCAAAGAAAATAATAAAATACACAATTGGGTTAATCAGACCTTGTAAAATATCTCTCCAAGACAGGTTGCAAGGGGAAAAACACTAAATTGGAAATTTGTAAGATCCTTATTTTAAACACAGTGTGACAGTACTATAGCATATCAATGGGTAGTAATCAATTGATTATGCCTGTTTACAGGACTGGTTTTAATTGAGCAACTTACATAGTGTAAAAATTATTTTTCCTCCTGCAAAACTTATCTATTATATGTAGATAAGGGAGTCAGACCTTTCAGAAAATCTTAGCTCAGAATCAAAGCGAAACACAACCTCAGTCTGCCATGTCCCAGTCGTGCTACGGATTAGCCTCCCTCCCTCCTAATCAAACTGATGGATTGCCTTGGCATATTGACAAACTGATCTTTTCTGATGAGAAAACCATTTCAGGAAGGAGAGAAAAGATCTTAATCTCTCCTGCTTCACTATCATTCCTACATAATTAAACATGATTGCCTTTGTTTACTGTTCAGCTTAGCAACTTTCTTGCACACTCAATATATTTTTGCAAAGAAGACAGTTTCTCTTTTAAGATTTTTCCTGGATGTGTATGAGAGCCCTTCTCTAAACTTATCAGGATTACTCTTCTTGCAATATTATATTTAATTATTCAAGAATTCCTCAAAACTGTGGAAAACTCAGTGTACATTAGGTTGAAAAGAAAGGTTAAAAGCCTTTTGTATTGATAAATGTCACCAGTAAAGATGATATAGGATGTTATTTCATATTGTGTTGCAGTTTTAAACCTTTATATTAATTTGCCGTATACTGAATTACCAAATAAAAGGCCAACAGGTAATTGTATTGCTTTACTATGAGGAACACTTGAGCTAATTAAAAGTAATGCAACAAATTATCTGAAACCATTTAGTCAAATAGAGAGAGAGGTCAAACCTAGGGCAGCACAATTTAAATCAAATTGAATTCCAGCTTGAGAATGGACAGCAAATAGATTTTTAATTGCAGTATTTTGTCCACAGAGCATTCTATCACACACTTTCTGTTTTCAAGTAAAATCCACCAGAATGTCCACCATCAGGATAGTGCCAGGTCTCTCTTGATCACAAAACTTCTGTATTATGAAGTATGTAAGTATATTCTGGGGCTTTCATTCTTTGCTCGTCTTACTTATAATCTCTCCAGCCAAACAGTGACAGCTTCCCATGACTGATTCATTTCATTAGGCAGAAAAACAGGAAACAAAAGAGTAACAGTAGTGCACAGAACCTGCAGGAGAAGGATGAAACCCCCCATGAAGGACCCTGACATTTTATTGCTCTCTGGCAGCACCTCCTAAGCACAGAGACTGCCAAGCTCAAATTTTCTTGGGACTGCCCTGGATAAGCATCCCTTTGACCACAACGACATGCAGCTTTGGGTGTCTGCTGTTCTTCCAGGTATATGCAAAGCCATCAGTGTTTCCTCTTCTATTCTTCTAGTTCTGTATGGATTTCAACTCCAGAAAGAAAAGGAATGGTGAGCTATAGTCATTAGGACAACAGTAAAGGGTCTGTGTTTTCAATACATTTTGGATTTTAGATGGTGGTAATAACTAAACTAGTCTATTAGTTTGTGAGTTTTTTGCACAAAACCTTTGCTGAATGAATAATAACTGCAGCAGTACACGGTTTTTTTACAAAGAGGACTCTCATGAAACTCTTTTCTTAAAACATTTATTATTTACTGTACCTTTGTTTACAATTTATTATAATTGTTTAAAATTAATTATATTTCAAGTATTTTATTGTGGGACTAAATTGGTTTCAGATTAATAAATGAAATGTTCAGTTCCACACATGATACACTTTGCTTCATTAGAAATACTTTTGTTAAAGGCTACAAAGAGATACTAATGACCTGGGTGTTTGTGGCTCTTCCTAACACAGTATGCTCAATTGGAATCATCACAACAGAACGTTTTTGCATGTCATGTAACCACTCAAAATTAGTCAGCTGTAAATATGCTTTAAACAGGTTTATAAAGGATCCTAAAATCACATACTAATTATCCTATCAAGCAGCTGATATCAGTAAACTCACTGAAGCCAGGACACACTAAAAAAATAAGGGCAGCCAGTTGTAGATACCAGAGCAGGAACACTGCCTGATAACATAGATAAGGACTCTCCTATCTATCCTGGTCAGATGGAAAATACCAGTAGAAGAGGCTCCTGCCAGTGTGCAGGTGCTGCATCTCCTGACAGCCACAGCAGCAACAGCAGGGAGTGGGAGAGCACTTTTAACCACTGAGTTTAGAACTGGGCGTGATTCTGGATCCACCAAACCAGTGACACCCAGACCCAGCACAAGGCTGATTCTGGAGAATGGGACAGAAATTCTCATAATGGCAAATATGAGCCATTATGAGCCTATGAGCATAGGATGCTGGAAACCAACCCCCCCAAAAAATAATGCATTTTTAAAGTTTAATCCTGACCATCAAGAACAACCAAAAAAAAAGCAACAGAAAGAAGAAAGTATTTCTTGTTCACTCTAGACATTCTATGCAAATATCTACACAAATCATTTGAGTCTGTGAAATTTAAAGGGTCTAGATGTGCTGCTTTGTAAATATTTGATTTCTAGACCAAAGTTATATTAGGTAAATAGGATTTTCTCAGAGGCAAACTCCTAGTAAAATGAATCATGCCCTTCTATTCATGTTAAACTGTGCTATTAAATAAACTTGATACTGAAAATGGCTGTTTTAAATTCATTGTATAATTGTTCTTAAACACAATAAATATATATATCTAAAACTTTTGTTATTTACTTGACAGACTTGAATCAAAGGAGCCTTTCCTGTCCGTTGGGTAAGTAGGAATATGTATATTTTCATGGCTATTTATATATTCAACAACTATACAATATAATTCATGAGATTATGTTGAGCATAAACATCCTGTTTCAAGATTATGGTTATTTACTATACTTAAGCTTGGAAAACATAGGTTTTAGTCAATAAAGTCAGCACTCATAGATATTTTCCTTCCCAAAAAAATACTAAGTGCATTTTGCTCTTACAGACTAAACAAAACTTACACTAAAATACATGTAGGAGTTAAATGTCGAGTTAAAAGGTAGGTGGTTTATTAACTTATTTTCACTGACTTTATTCAGAAACCATTCTAAATATCATCTGTACCACTTAACTAAACCATGAAGAAATAATTGATAGTGTCCTTTAAAAAAAATTATGATACTTCAATAGCAGAAATAAAATCAAATTTATGAAATAGAAAACAATCACTTTTTTAGCCTAATTATAGAACACTGCACTGATTTGCATGTTTCAGCCATTGTCATCATAGTGTCACAGCCACTTAAAAAGTTATATGTTCTCTATATTAAAATGATAGCTCATCATTCTAAAAAAACTATTTTAAAATGTGTCCTACTCTAAAAAAGTAACATTATTTTACTAAATGTAAGCTAATATATGTATGAGATAATTATCTAATAGAGAAAATTATCTTTAAATAAAAAATAGAGATAATTATCTGTATTTTACTTCTGAGTCTGAATTTCACTTTTCATGCACTGTTTTCCTTTCAGCTTCTTTCTTTAAAACTTTCCAAAGTGTCCTAACTTTCTCCCTCCCTGTTTTCCTTCAGAACTGTATCTTTTTTATGTGTCTTCACTCACATTTTTCTTTGTTCACACCATACTTTGTGCTCCCAAGAGTATAAAATGTAGACAGAAGATGCCATACAAAATACCCGTTAAAGGTTTAGGTCTACCATGTAATTATCAGTAACTTCCAAATTGTTGTACTAACTGCAGAATTAAAAGTCAACTTCAAATTCTAAAGTGTGAATTAAAGTTAACAAGCAAGAAAGCGTGTAAATTATGATCAAAAGAACTCAACAAATTAACATAAACAGGACTGAGATATGTCTTGCTTTCTGTAGCATAAAGGAACTCTGGTTTGTTTGAGTACATTTTGAATTAATTGCTTGCTGTTTCTACTTTATACCAACTCAAAATTATAGGAAAATAGTTGGAGGGGGTGTGGAGGGTGCACTGCTCTTGGTTTGCATGCTTTGAAATGTCCAAATTCATTATCAAATTCGGGCCCTTCTATTAATAACTTTCATTACTCCAATTTGTAATTTGTCCTATTGAGTTGGTTTTTTGAGTGCTGCACTCTCATAATGAAGTGATTACCTGAAAATCTCAACTTTAAGATTAAAAACAGAAGTTGCATGCCATTGTGGTCGAGGAGCAAAGTTGAAAATGTAAAAATCCAGGAAGCAAATAAAAAGGACAATACTAGGAGTTATATTATTTGCCACAAAATAGTAAATCCTATTTCTGTAGCTCTTATCACGATCTTAAGAACCATGTTGGCAATTTCAGCATATTTGGGGATGTCTGCCTAGGAGGAAGTATTGTGAAGTATTGGGTTTGGGTTTGTTTCCATATGAGCAGATTGGTGAAAATCCACATTAACGTCCACATAGCTATTGTATGTGACTTTGTCACTAAAATTGACTCCTCTTGGGAATTCTAATCTGCACAAATTGACTTAGCTTTTTTCCAGAACTTTTCAGGAGTTTGCCTGTGATGTACTTTAATACTTTCATGCAACTTCATAATAATGAAGATAGATAAAACCTCCCAAAACTGCTCCCTGTGTGCTGATTTTGCCTTTTACTTCTGTGTTTCGTCTACCCCCAAGGAGGGCATCAGAGGGTTAGGCCACCATGTTCTGAGGAGGGCCTCAAGCCAACATCCACCTCCTTGGTACTATGTCAAAGAGATGCTTCTCCTAGTCCCCCAAAAACTGGGGAGTTCTTTTTTACAGAGAACGTGCCAGGACCTGTATCTAAAGTTTTAATCCAGACAGCTGCATCCACCAGGCTTTTAAAATACAGTAATGTTTGCAGAAGAAATGCTGACTTAACCGCAATTAAACTAACACATGGGTGCCCTTAATGGCTCTTGCAGCCAGAGTTGGTCAAAACAGCAATCTAAATTACTTGTGGCTGCCTACAGATGGCTTGATCCTGCACACCAGCCTCCCATTCATCTATCTTCTGTAACAGATTTGTTTCCACATTTTCATTATACTGCCTGCAGGACCTAATTAAGCTGTTTCATTTTGCTGTGCCTAAGCACACAAGCTCTTGGTGCTTTTCCGTTGCTAAATGGTTTGGGAACATGAAATGTGGCAACCTAAGACCTCAAGACTGCCACGGGTTGTTGAGATCTGCATGTATGTGCAGGGCTGCAATCTTTCCTTAAGAGATCCCACAAAGGAAAATTGGTTGATAAAATGTTGCATTCTTTCCCCGCTCTCAGAAAGCAGGCAGAGAGAAGCAGACCTCTTTCTGTTGTAGTTTATGTCTAAATGCAGGGAGAGAACGGCTCCTGTACTCCCTTGGTAAAGGCAATTCCATTTATCCTTCTTTCTATGCAAAGTGCATAGCAGAGAAGAAAAATCCACTCTCCGTTTTTCCCTGTGCAAGACAAGAGTGTAATTTGGCACTGAAGTGGTAGTAACATCTTTAATGAAAGTCTCTAACGATATCATTCAGGAGCAAAAATTCATCAAGCATACAATCTATTCAGATAAGAGTATCTGAATGCAATATTAAAATTTTGGGCTGAAGTACAATGTTGAATTTGAGATTTGTGTTGTCTTCCTTCTCCTCTTAGAAGTGAAGATCAAATCCTTCGGGTAAGGCTGAGATATTTGTTAGTGCTGAATGCTGAGCCTGTAAGGGCACAGGATGCTTCTGTCCAGAAATATTATTTCCATAATTTTGGGGGTTTGTTCATAATCAACCTAAGCAAGACCAAGATGTGTCTGGACTTTCTTTCCTCTTCAAGTTATACAGCATTCTTGCTCATGTAGGTTTAGTATAAAAAAGAAGTCATGCAAATGCTCAGAGAGCCTGGAAGAATTTAATATCAAAGGCAAAAGTTTTGGCAAAAATCCATCACTGAAAATGCATCAAATTAACTTCATGCAGGAAAGTTTGAAAGATTCAAAAGATTTAAAAGGCATGGCAAGTCAAGAGTTTTGATAAAAAGACATGGATACTGCAAAACGGTCACTGCAAAAAGAACAACTAAGTGCCAGCTCGAATTAAATTCATCCTGCTTTGTACAAATGATGTATAATGTTTTAAAATCAATATATATTTAAAATACCAACAACTTTTAATTACCCACATCAGCTATCCATATTTGGCAATTTCCTAATAGTAATGATGCATAATTATCACCTCAACAAAACAGTTATCATTCTCTCTTGATAACTGGATTGGTTATCCAATTGTTAACCAACAACTGTTTCTTGGCAGCTGATTTATCACAGTTATCTGCATGTAAAAGTTTAGCACTTGATAATTTTCAGGTAATATTGCATGCAGATTTGTAACTGGTCATTGGTCTGAGCCTGAAAATTAAAGTCTCATTTTGTAAGACACAGAAAATGCAGCATCTTTTAAGGGCTGTAATAGTATTATATAGTGAATAGAGACCATAATTATTTTATAACTACGTTGCACAGTTGAAATTCTTTGAATTAATTCTTTTTGGTATCTAACTATGATTACATTACATGTAACTTCCATAATAACATGTGGTCAATATAACTTCAACTCATGCAGTGGCAGAAAATCCCATCATAGCAACTAATAAGTTTGTCAAACATGTAAAAATATCTCTTCTCTTTTAGATGTCTTTTAATAACATGTCCCATATTGTTGAATTCAGAAGAGACAGGGACAGAGAAAGAGAAACAACTGATTTTTTCTGAGTCTAGTGAAAAGAGATTCATTTACTGCCAGCTGCAGAGAATGGGATTATTTCTGGATAAGCAGGCAGTATCTCTTCAGTGAGATGGTCTTTGAAAATGCATGTGTTATATACATCTGGTTATCAGCTGAGACTCTTGTCTGATTTTTCAATATTTTCTTTTTTTTTTTTTTGATTGATTGATTGCTATAAGTGGTATAAATTTAGGTGGAAAGCCCAGAGAGGAACATAAGTGAAAATTAATGCATTGTCTGTAATTATTTAATGATGAATAGTTATCTGTCATGGAAGAAAGAAGAGAGATACAAGTAAAACTGGCACTAGTTAAGGCATTTTTTTACATTCTTAATGAAAACACTAGAGGTCTGCATGAACTACTACTTTCCTCACCAAGGTCCCCTTTCTAGAAAGTATTTAACTTTAGAAAAGACTGGAAAGCCATTCTTTTTCCAAATAACATCTTAATCACAGTAACTTCGAAACATAGGTAATTACTTCGACAAGACACAGTAATTTTGGCGGGCTCAGATTCTTGGAAGCACGTGGAAATGCTTCTAAAATAAAAAAAGTAAAATACATTAATTTTCTTCCAGAAGAATAGTTCTAAGATACATCAAATAACTTCAATTTGTCACTCACATTTCTCCCTCTTGCTTAGCAGTATTTTCTTTCTTGCAAGGCCATTTTACAGATGTATAGGAAATTCTGCTTTCATACATTGGTTTGAGGGATCCCATTCTGCAGAAGTCAGATAGTTTAAATAAAAGCCTAGTCCTTGCAGGGTCTGTTAGGCTAATACACAGTCCACTTCCAAAATATGCAAGTTTTTTCAATTCACAGTCAGTTTTTGTAGGGGTTTGGTTTGTTGTTGATTTTTTAATGGACAGTAGGTTGTAAGGCACAAACCAGAATGTAGTCACAGAGCATCCTCTGTAACAAATTCCATCACTCTTTTTCCTCATCCTGGTTATCAGGTAGCACCAGCAGAAGGAGCAAACACTGCTCCTACTGTTCCTACCCAGCTTCTGAAGAAAGAGAGCAAAAAAATTATTTCCCTTCAGCAGAGGAAAAATACAAAAAGAGGAGATACTAGACTCACGTTGTTCTGTTATTATGCCACCAATAAAACTACCAACCAGAACATAATCTTGTAACTCTCATTCATATTCAGGCCAGGAACTCAGGAGCTGTTTTCATGAAAAGCACGGGAGAACTGAACACACTTGACAATTATTTAAACTCATTGTTTAGACCCCGGCAGTAATTTCTTATGCTTAAAACCACTTGAGCTCTCTGACTTAGGCAGGGAGTAGCAGATCTTCTGCTTTTGCAGAGAATACCCTTTAAAACAACAAACTCTTTGATTACTTGTGAGGTTTAGCCAGGAGACAGGAGGCACATGTCAGGGTTCTGCAAAGGCTCTTTACTGCGTGAGGCTTTCAGGGAAGTCACAGAGAGACAGGAGGGATTTGGGGGATGACAGCACATATGGATACCTGTGGAAGACTCTGAGAATCTGTACCATTTAATTTCAGGTACTATTACCTGTGGCAGCCNGCCAGCTCCAGACACTTTGAGATAAGAAAAAATAAACAACCTGAACACGAACTCGCAGGCATCTCCAATCTTTCTTGGCTCTGGCATGGGACTTTCTAAGATCAAGAAACAGCCATAAAACATCTTAAAAACTCAAACCCATAATTACTTTCTAAGTAATGGCATGGGACTTTCTAAGATCAAGAAACAGCCATAAAACATCTTAAAAACTCAAACCCATAATTACCAACATACTTCTCTTCCAATTTTCCAAAACCCACAAGGCTTAAGCTTTTCTATAATTGCCTAATTTTCATTATTTTAAGACTCTGAAACAGGCATGAATATAGCCATTTTATATATATATTTTTTTTTTTGCTTGTAGCTCTCTCGCAAGAAATGTTTCCAAAGCCACAGAATTAATAATGTTGGTCCATTGTTGTGATTGAATTTTTCAGTGGCTTTGTGACATTACTCAATGTTTAAAGATCCCAGATTATGTACTTTTTCTACTGATCTGCAATCTAAATCTAATTATTTTATGGTTTCCCTATTTGCCTGATTTTTTCATTCTACATCACTTCCACTTTCATACACAGAGCAATATATATATTACATAGAAAACAGACTAATGAATTTAGTCAAAAAATAGTTATTTTACTAATTCCTAATTCCTTAATTAACTTTCATTTGCAACAAACTCAACAGACATTCACTTTAATAAATTCTTTTTCCCCTCTATGACCTTAATAATATCAGTAACAATGTTCTTCATTATTGGGAGATGCAAGAGCATGAGATCACTCTTTTTCTCTTCTGGTTATTCTACTTCCCTTTCCCTTTTTGTCTTCCAAGACTTCCATTTCACTAGCAATTCTAGAAAAACAATACATATCCATATAATTTATGTGTTGGTTTAATTATGAGCAATTCCTCAGCACTGAATATTTGTACTCTCACCTATATACAAGACAGTTGGGAGGTTTTCTAGAGGAGGTTAGAAATTATGCACAAGAGAATGTTTCTGAAGGAAATTCAGGAGGCTGAAATATTCAGGGAGTGTAGGAATGAAAAGAAATCTGGGAACATAAGAATAGAGAGGAAAGTTGAGGGAAAAGGACAACACAGAGTAACAAAAAAGGAGATATTTTCCTGCAATGAAAGATGGGATATTTTTGCTTAGTTCTAATTATGAACTGCAGTTCAAAAGCACTATGCAGCTATCCATTGAGTTCAGGGATTTTTTTATCTCAGGTTCAGGCCAGATTCTTATAATTCTCACCATTCTTCAAGCCAAAGTGCAACTTCTTCAGCATCAGCCATACACACTCTATGTGTACACAGAGGTGTAACAGGTTATAACAACTTTACTGCTGATGTAGGTCAAAAAAAAAAGGGAATTAGGTCAAATTCTGCTTTGCCAAGAGTAGGATAAGAGTTTTATTGCTAACAGTTTAATTACTGTCCTTCAAGTTCTTTCATTTCTAAAGTCTTCAGCTTTGGTTCTGAAATAATTTAAGGATCAGTTTTGTTCAATAAAATGAAATCCTTCACAACATATTAGAGCATAATTAAAAGTTGGAGAATAAGCCTTAAATGTGAATTAGACATAACAGTGAATCTGTCATGCATGACCAGCAACTGACAGTTGACACTGTTATGGTAGTGACTCTGCTGCTAATGCCAAAGCATTTGTTTAATTTGAAAAGTTTAAATGGATTTCCAACAAATATAGAGGAGGCTTCTTTTCTTTTCGGTTTCCTGTAATCCTGTATTCAAAAAAAAAAACAAAAAAACCACAAAACAAAAAACAAAATACAAATCCAAAATCAAACTAACTTTCCGAGCTCTCCACACTTGAATCTCGTAGCCTTTATTCTCAAGGATAAGGATGGAAGGTTGCATCAGCTGCCATCCTGTAGTCAGCTACTTTTATCAAAAATTTTGATAACCACACAGATAGACACCAGAAAGTAGTTGTAAGTCCCAACAATTATAAATTTTCATGGGATGACAGAATGGTTTGGGTTGGAATGGACCTTAAAGATCATCTATTTCCAACTAGTGCCACCCACTAGACCAGGCTGCTCAAATCCCCATCCAATCTGGCCTTGAACACTTGCAGAGATGAAGCATTCACAACTTCTCTGGGCAACCAATTCCAGTGTCTCACTATCCCCACAGCAAATTTCCTCCTAATATCTAATTTGAATCTACCCTCTTTCAGTTTAAAGCCACTCCCTCTTATCCTACCATGTAGTGACATAGCTTTGTCAAAAGTCCCTCTCCAGCCTTCTTGTAGGCATCTTTAGGTACTGGAAAGCTGCTATGAGGTCTCCCCGGGGGCTTTTCTTCTTCAAGTTCAACAGCCCAAACTCTCTCATCCTGTCCTCATGGGAGAGGTGCTCCAGCCCTGTTATCATCTTCATGGCCCTCCTCTGGACTTGCTCCAACAGGTCCACATCCTTCTTATGTTAGGAACAACAGAGCTGGATGCAGCGCTCCACATGCGGTCTTATGAGAGCAGAATAGAGGGGGAGAATCACCTCCCTCACCTGCTGGTCATGCTTCTTTTGATGGAGCCCAGAATACGGTTGGCTTTGTGGGCTCTGAGCACACACTGCTGACTCATACAGAGTTTCTTTTCAACCAACACTCTGGATGCCTTTTGCCAGAAGCACTTATTTACCGAAAAGTACCTACTAGATATGGCCTTGGTTATTTTCTTGCCATATAAATCAAGGGACAGAAAGTAAGGAGAGTTTTCCAGGCGCAGTATGAACAACAAATAGTCAAAATGAAACATTACCAACTTTCAGACTTCATTTTTCACATGAACTGTTTGTTCTGAAGTATTTGAAAGTAGCTAACACCTTCACAGAAATTAGGATCAATATACGAAGGAGGAAAACTGAAGCATTTCTCAAATAATCTAATTCATACTGCAGATCTATCCTTTCTTGGTGTACAAATGCATATAGGATGGAAATGGAAGCTACATCTTCTGAGACAGGGAAGTTATTGAAACAAAACTGGAGCTCGTTATTGTGGTTTATATAGCAGTACTGTGCCAAAGTGTTCCCATTTCTTTAGCAGAGATGGAGGAACCTGAGAGGTATTGAATAAGGCTTTGTTTCCTTGCAAAATGAATCTTTTCACTTATATACACACACATATTAATCATGGTTATACTTTAAATCTCTAATCAAGTATGATTTGGTTTCAAACTGACCTTGTCTAAGTGTAAGTAGTTGGGTGTATTTCATATTCGGGATGGCTCTTTATAGGCTATAAAACTGTCTTGCTGCATAGGGCATTCACAGAAAAGTAAAATTCCAGCCATGTAATTGTATAAGGATGAGTAATGGTAATGTGGTTTTGCTGGGAGAAGGCAAAAATCATGCAAAGGGAGTTCAGCAAGAAGGTAAGAGTGGGAAGGAGGAGTCAGAGGAGAGACCTTAACAGTGTTCATTCCTTCACAGAATCTTGCGGTTTGGGAAGAGATGCTGGTAGCAATTCTCAGCACTAAATTGTTTTGGTAGCTTAATTCAACAGACTATATAAAACAAAATTTAGTCTAAGGTGTGCCTGTATTGTTAACTTCTAATGTGTATTTCCTACAGCGGTAAACCACTTGAAATGAAACTTTCTTTAAATGTTTGCTAGACATGGTGCATAACAGTGCAAGCAGAGCCCTCATCTGTCAGGCACTCTGACCGTGTAATCAAGGGAAAAATGTTACAGAAAATAGCAATAATGGAAGCATAAAGCTCCACGAGCCCTATTCTGTGCAAATCGTAGAATCACAGAATGGTTTGGCTCGGAAGGGACCTTAAAGATTATCTAGTTCCAATCTCCCCTGCCACAGGCAGGGGCAACTTCCACTAGACCAGGTTGCTCAAGTATTAGTATTATATAACAGACAATAAAATCAGACAATTAAATTTTCCCATCTGCTGCAAGCAAGTTGTCAAAATGTCAAATCGTGCAACTGTTCCTTGGAGCTTAAAACAGCAACATGAATGAGTGTCCAGGAGAAGTACTGTAACATCCAGCAAGAGCAAGGGAGAAGACGAAGGGAAGACCACATAAAATACATACTAAATCCCCCAAATGTACTGTAGGTTGGCTCTTTTTTTTCTTCTTTTTTTTCTTTTTTTTTTTTTTTTTTTTTTTTGTTTTGTTTTGTTTTGTTTTTTGTGGGGTTTTTTTTGTTTAAAGTACAGCAGCCAGGGTGGGTCATTAGTTTACAATCAATTTTGTAACCAGAATATTTCACAGAGTCTACAACATGTGATTTTAAAAAGGTGACTATTGCATTTTAAGGAGTTTAGACATGGGAAAATCAGATACAACCTGAAGCCAAAACTCCACATTAAATATGCTCCTCAAAAAGTCTTCAGTGAGGGAGAGAGAAAATGAGTAATATTCCATATTGTTAGATTTCCTGACAGTGAGCTAGGGAGTGGAGCAAGCCCTTTGCTCCAAGAATCTGGAGGTAACCATAAAGAAATATGCCAGGCAGAGTAAAGCAGGAGAATATCCAGACTGCAATCTTCCATGCCATGGAAGGTAGGAGCACAACTGAGTGAGGAAACCTGAGAAAGATCCCACCCTACTCAAAAAGGACATTCCTCAAAAGAGACAGGCATAGAACCTCAGTTCTCGAGTTGGCTGTAGAAAAGTAGGCAAAATAAACCAGTATGAGGGTTCCCTAAGGGGGAAAAGATCTCTTAGTCAGTCAAACAATGCTTCCTGTAGATTAAAAAATATGTATAGAAAATTTTCAGCTACATGATTCATACTTGTATCATACCTGCATGACAAGAAATCAGCAGCTCTTCCATATGTCCAACACTGTATAGGGAAACTGCAATACCAGTATCACGAGAAGCCACCAGTCCTTTTTGCCACATACTACACTCAGGTGAGTCATCTGGGACAAAAATCCTTTCCCTTATGAGAAGAAATATATTGAAAAAATCCAGACGTATGTTTAAGAGAAATAAATATGATCCCTTGATTTCAACAGCTTTATTCTGGATTTACATTGAGGTAATTCAGAGTGGTGACACGTGTATATCCTTCTGTAAATGAAAAGGCCTTTCCACCGATATTTTAGGAATTTCCTTGCTTTGTGGCTTTTTGTTCCCTTATGCAAAATAAATCTTGTTTTCTTCACAATGGATGCAGAAAGTGAATGAACACAAGGTCTTCCAAAGTACTGAAGTATTAGGAATATTTTTCAGAAATCAAGGAAAGTGTAGGCAGCATAGCATTGGTCTAGAGGATACACAGCCGGTTGTGTGATGCACAACTGCCATTTCCACTCATCTCTGACCAGCTGGAATTAAATCCAGTTCTGTGCGAGGTTATAGAAGAATCTCCTTATCAGATTCACTTCCCATATCCATCTACCATAGAAATTATTGCACAGTGGGACAAGACAACAAGAATGCTTTTTAGATTCACAGTATCTGATATCTTCATTTATATTGTAACTGCATTTCCAAAGCACATTCTTGGAAAAACAACTCAGGTCACTGAAAGTTCTGTCTCTTTCACATCTCCGTTTTGCTGCTTTAAACCTTGAGTTGCTCAATCCAAAATAATTAAATTACATAAGTAAACTTAATGTAAATGAGAACACAAATTTAAGCCTTTTGACAGTTTGAAAAGTGGAGAGGAAAGCATGTGATGCAATTTTCAAGACATTTTTTTCTTTTACATGACTCTGACATCATCACATTGTACTTGATTAATCTTTTGTGAACCGTGCTTCTGTGTTCCATTCAGTGCTTCTAAGACAGCTTCTCTGAAAAGTACATAAAGTTTCAGAGATCTGTTTTTGTAACCTTAAATAGTTAGTCTTTCAGCTCCAGTGTTACCACCATGATTTTAATTTAATCTGCTGTTCAGTGAAATGCTGTGGAAACACTAAACCTATCACTTAATCCTACACCTGTCAATGACAGTCTGGTGGAGTTGTCAAACCAAGTCAAATGACACTCCTTCAATGCATACAATATTACTAACAAATTGGATAATCAATCACATTTGTATAGTTTGACAGTAGTACCTTGAATACACTGAATTTAAAACAGATTTTTAAGAGGCAGGACCCACTTCTCTTGTACTAAGGAAGGAAAAAATACCATATGGACATTACGAATTCCCCAGTCAGACTATAGAATTACAGGACACCCTGGGAAATGGTTAGGTTACTGGAAATTTCTTCTTTGCCTTACTATGAAGTTTTCCCATGGGAAACATAAATAAGTGGACATTACTTTAGATGACAGAAAAATAGCTTTGCGACAGGAGGAGAAAGGTCAGGGAGATATTAAGTAGATTTACACAGGTATCTTTACATTAAAAAGCTACTATTTTGTTTCTAAAGAGCATCAGGATAACATTGTTAGCATAGGCTGTGCCTGCAGCCACAGTAAGTAATTTTAATTAGGAGGAATTCTAATACTTAGCTGTACAGAAAATTGTTGGGGTTTAGTTCTGCCTGCCTGTATCACTATTGTCGGTCTGGCTGCCATAAACAGCTCTGAAACCAGCTGATCCCCAGAGTCTGAATATTGATCTCAATGTCTTTGTTCTTCTCTGCTTCACAAGCTTTGCCTAATCCTCTACAGGAAAATGTCTTAGTGATTTAATTACCTGATTCTGTATATGCAACTTTGAATATTTGTCCAAGTTTTGCCTAAAATTCAGGTTGCACAGTAAGTGCAACAGTTTTCTCAAAATACATTTCACTGGAATAAGAGTTCCCTGAAGAGAAGATGAGAGTAGAGAAGAGACATATCTAGAGACAGAAAAAATACAGCTTAATCATTTTTCAAATAAATTCTGCCCAATGCCTGCAGAAAGATACTTTAATAGAAAATGGAGTACTGTATGTCAGCTTTTTTTTTGTGTATACATGTCCTCCTCAGACAAAATGCACCTCTTCGGATTAGAATTGCAAAAAATTTTCCATTTTGAAGGAAAAAAAAATGTGTTTACAGTATTACATTCCATGCTGCACTTTTTGCAACTTAACCCCTTATTTTTTCCTCACTCAAGAAAAAATATATCTTGCTCTTATTAATTGAATAAATGTGCAGAATTAGAAAAAAAAACCCAAAACCTTTATGGTTACAAAATTACTATGTAATTTAGTCCTTAATTGAAATATAAAAATAGTAGGTTATGTTTAATTTTCTCGTATTTTGGGACAAGCGATTGGGGATTTTGGTGTTCTTTTTAACTACACCTATTTGCCTTCATCTTTTCATCATGGAAATGAATGTAAAATACTTCTCTGCAATTACTTTTCCTCTTCCAGCCCCCTCTTTTTTCCTGTAAATATCTAATATATTAGTTGAAGGAATCATTGAAAAAAATTGCCTTTGACAGTAAGTCTGTCAGCAAAAAAAAGGAGGCTCTGGAGAATATTCTCTTTCTCTGCAGAATATACAGCCTGAACTGCAAAACAGCAGTGTCCCTCCACTTCTATCAGCATTCTCATCCTTACCTGAAATTGAATTGTCTAAAGTAAAGGTGGGATTTAGCCCACCAATTTAATTGATGTCTGGGAGTGTAGGTAATCATCCACTGAAAAGTGGCCTGAAATATTCACCATTTTTTTTAACAGCTTATGAAAGTAACTTCCATCTGATTGATTTTCTCACAGGGAAACTTTCCATCTCTTGATGCTTATTCTCTAAATCATCTAGTTACCCACACCAAATTCCTTTTTAACATCAAATCAGTTTAGACTGATTCTCTTTTGCACTCAACAGGAACAATTTCTAATACTCTTTTCACATGACATGAGAAATGATTTTACAAATTACTGGAATACCAGTTTCAACCATTAGGTTGATATGTGCTTCCCAAAAAGAGTTTGATTGAAAGAATATTGCTTTTGTATTTAATATTTTTATTCCGGCCTCACAACAGGGAAGCAACTGACGGTATAAATGGTGATAGTGTTGTCAATTAAATTAAGATACATTATGCCTGGTTTGTCAGCATTTATGGTTTAAATATATCTTTGTACTTGTGGAAAGAAGAGGAGATATTAGCTAAGGCTAATTTACATGCAAGACAAAATTCTTGTTGACAGGAAAATAAAAAAAGATATTTCTGCTCTGTTCTGCATTAACTGTCCTAAAGTTTGAATAACCCCAGAGAAGTCAGTTATGCCAATAGTGTTTGGAGCTATGTAAGTTAAAACAGGATGTGATCGTTAGTTTGTAAACAACTTTTGTGGGCACTGCATACAGAATGCAAAAAACATTACACTGCAACAATATGTTTTCAACATCAAACATATAAAGACATAATAACATCCATAAGTTTACTGCAAAGATGCAGAAGGATAACACTGTATTTGGCCGATTGGCACATGTGCAACTGCTGACATGCATAGGAACTTTGATCACAGCTCCAAAAACACGGTCGTGGGGGAATCCTTTATTCTTCAGGCACACACAGTTTTAAAGATATGTATAGTGTTAAGTGAAACCAGAAAAGACAGCTTGTACGAGATTGTCCTGGTCATACTAAGTTAGAGAAAGGAACCATGACTTTTACTTAGTAGAAGCACCCTTTATTGATGGGTTTCCTTTGCCTCATTGTGAGACACACATAAAGCAGTGTCTCTTACTGTCTCCTGCATTAATATCAGCATCATGCACGCAGTCCTATTGTTGAGATGGCATGTGCTTGTGGGTAAGTAATCTGCCTGTTTACAATGCCATTAGGAAACTGCTGACTCCCCTCGTTCAGAGGCTCGTTTAAACCTTTCTCTGCTTCTGACCTGCTGAGTATTTGGTATTCAACACCGTATGAGTGATTTCCTGCGGCCTCCATTGCACAGGCTGTTGGGTTGCTAAGGAATAACTCTCAAGAGGTTAAGAGCCTTGCAGTCACCTTGATCTCAGTGCCAGTGATTACCTGTGCTAATTTTCTGCTTGGTGTTATACTGCAGCACTGACCAAATCTTACATCTGTCCCTTGACATGCAGAAGTAGGAACAATTATGGCTGTAGATGGAGAGACGTACTTGTTGCTTTCACACTACAATCTCTTCAGCATATCTTTACACATGAAACGTCATAATTCAACTTAAAATTTTCATACCCAGTGAGGGGCCAGAAGTCTTTATTCTGTCTTGTGAGCCAGAGCTGAGTTACTATAGAAAAATATAGTCGTCCTTCAGCCTCACTGTAACTGGTGCCAAGTGAATTATTCTTCACCAGTTTCATGTCTTCAACCTTGAAAATGTGAATTTGTCCGGTCTTTATGCAAATTAAGTTAATGTCAACTCCAAGTGAAAGGTTTCATGTGACAGGGCTTTTAAATTTAATATTTTTTCTTCAAATTGTCTGTTATCTTCTACTTAAAAACACACATTGAATATTAAGTATGGGCTTACTGAAGCTATTAATCATTCCACTAAATAAAACCACTAGGAAGCTGCGAATAGCTGTAAATAAAATAATAGCTTTGATACCTGCTACTTCTTAGTTCCATGCAGACTGGAGTGAGAGACAAAATAAGAACCATCATATAGTTTAGAAAAAAATTTGCTAGTTTCGCATTAAGATACAGAAACATGATCTCTATACACAGTCTATTATTATGTAATGATATTTTGCATCCTCTGCCACACACAGCTTACCTGCTGCTGGGTTCTAGTCTCTCAAAGCTGTTTAATTTAGTAAGTGTTTCACATGAAATGCACCTTAGGATTTCTTTTCTCAAATAAATTACGAAAAGGGCCACAGTCATCTGCAACTCTCATGATCTTCATGTGCATTTTTGTGCAGACAGTACAACTTATTTTGTTACTTGCACTTGGGCACTTGCATGTGGAAGAGATGTGGCAGAGATGGAAATTGTACTCTGACCTGCCTTGGTAGAATTCTTGCAAATTATGCTCTGAAAACCCTGTTCTGCTCAATGTTCAAGAGCAGAAATTATCCCCAAGTCCATTCCCTGTGAAGAAAAGCTTCTTTAATATGTAGCTGATCTTTAAGGTCCTTTCCAACCTAAATCATGCTATCACTCTAAAATCTCCCTTTATTTTCAGGGAACGTTTTCTTCTGTGCTTTGTCCTTTCTACCTCTCTCTTTTCTACCTTTTTCCTTTCTCATTTAAAGCTCCTCCTTCTCTTGTCATACTTTCTTCATGCTTCTTACCTTTGCTATTCATAATTGTCCTTCTCAGGCCAGAGAAAACCTTAGAGTATGTGTTACTAGGCAGAGTAATAAACCCTTGTGACTTTTCCATGCAGAGCCTTTATTGGCTCATCGGTTTGTTGGTTTGGGGGTTTTTTGGGGTGTATGAGAGAGATAAGACTTCTTTGCTATTTCTTTACCACAAAAGTAGAAAGTTGCTAATGGAATGCAAAACCAAGAAGATCAGTCTGGGATTGTCTTTGCTACTGACAACTCAAAAATAGTTTTCTCATGGACCTGTGCAACTTCACATGTTTGTTTCCCTTGATGGTGTCTGTCCTTTCCCAGATTGGTCCATATATTCTTTCCTGAACCTGAGAGTCAATGCATCCCTGTAACACTTACTTAGCATTTATTTTCTTAACTTTTTACTTTTCTCTTTTTGATGAAAATAATTTGGTGGACTCAAGGACCAGCAAGCAGTCCAACGTTTTCATGTTTCTCTAAATCAAAGTAACTATCTTATCTCACCTTCTCACTCATTTCCCACTCTTTCATGTGTTTAACTGTCTTCCTACTCGACTGATGATGCTATGTTAGACCAGAAAAAAGAGGGTGTCAGTTTTGGAATGCTAACTTCATTTGATCACTCAGAGAATTACACTATAATGATCCTCTAATTACAGAGCTGTCTCGTTGTGTTAAATCCTTTCTGTACGTGCTGTGAACTGTTTACACTGTTTGGCCTGCCTCAGACTTCACATTTCCAAATATATAGTGATAGCTGACAACAGCATTGACAAACATGAGGTACATTGTATGGTTGTACAAAATAAGTGGAAGGACTTTGAAGAAGGGATTGAAATTTGAAAGTAAGCCAGTATTACCACGGAAGTTTTAACCAGTGTGTGTTTTCCTTTAATAAACCAGTTCATTCTTGTTTTTCTGTGTTTTTCCACAGTGGTTATGTCTTTGATTATGATTACTACAGAGATGATTTCTACAATCGGTATGTGTACCTGTATTTTTGTACAGCCTACATAATTTCTAATGTTTAGAATATAATGCCATCATTTGGTTAAACAGGTCAGTGCTGATTTTATGTATCATTCATTGCATTATTTCTGTTGTGTATCAGAAGACTATTTGAATATATCACAGAGAAGATTTCCACCACCAAATGTATGCTTCCTAAACAGATCTTTTGATTTTATCCTTCTCCAAGAGCTTTTGGGGCATTTGCTGTGCTGAACAGTTTAAAGGTAGTTTAATAGAGTTCTTCCAGGCTTACTTTCACGGCAATGTATAGTGGCTAAAAAATTCTTCAGTATGATATTCATGGCTTTGTCTTTTCATCCATGTGTATGAAAAGATACAGTGTCTCCTCAAGAATGTTCCAAGAACATTTAGAAGTCCAAAAGAACCTTGAGAGAAACAAAAGCCCAAGTTGAACAGCAAGTGTGTTTCTATAGGACAAAAAGAATTTGGATACCTGAGAAATTGGAGATTCTGCCTTGAGTATTTACACACAGCCTAGCTCAGCACTGTGAAAATGTGTTTGTTCAGATGTAGCAGAATCCCCACAACACAGGAGTAGCATGAATGCTCACAGATACCCAACTCATGATCCAGCAGTGCTGTGTCTTTGCACTACAGCAGCTTGGTTTAGCACAGGACAAGTGAGCCAGAGAGGAACAAAGCATTGCTCCACCAACTTCTTCTAATCTGAGATTTTTTTATGTAAAGCAATGGACAGTGGCAGGGGAACAGTTTACACCCAGAAGTTAAGTTAGCATGTGCTATATACTTGTCTGCTTAGGAACACAGCAGGAAAAATGTAGAAACAATATTTTCAGGTTTGTTTTCTCCTGATTTGGGTTCAGTTTGAGCCACTAGTTTTGGTTTTGCATGTAAATCACCTTTGGACAAAGCTAAACATAGTGAGATATAAACATATGAAGTAAAACCCATCAATGCAGTTTAATTCTGCTCAGTCCAACCTTTGCAGTAGGAGTAGCACATGTCCTGTAAAAAGTTAATTTCCACAGGCTTTTATTTTTTACAAGGTTACAGCTCTGAATTTCATCTGTGGAATTTTATGTTTTTAAACAGAATAGTGTTTCTCATCTATGCCACATAAATATTAAAGTTATATGTCTAGTTTTTTCTGTAATTTTCTATGTTATGGGTAGCAGAAATGATTAATTTTAATGGTTACATTTTCACCAAAAAAAAAGAGAACTACTTGGTGCCTGTCTTGATAATTGTGTTGCTATGGAAAACCATTCACAGTTAAATGTATCCATAGATCTATTTGATAGCATATTTTTTTAATTTAGAAGTCTTTCAGAATTAAGACACGAGAACTTTTATGGTAGAAAACCTGAATATGCAGTTGGCCTCATAAGGC
Source organism: Platysteira castanea (assembly GCA_013397175.1). Classification (NCBI taxonomy): domain Eukaryota; kingdom Metazoa; phylum Chordata; class Aves; order Passeriformes; genus Platysteira; species Platysteira castanea. The sequence goes on along the minus strand of VYXC01010735.1, from coordinate 83,418 downwards.
CGGACATGCTGAACTTCTGACAATAAAAGCCATAGGAGGTTAACAGTCTCTTTCAGATTCGAGTTGATGGAAGGGAAAGATTAAAATCTCCATATAGTAGTCATGGAAAAGAAAATCCCATGGAGAATTTGATGTATGAACTATTTATAGGAAATATAAATTAAGAAATACAGTCATGATTCTTTGAATTTTTGAACTTCTGACCTTTCTGAATTTCTGTGTTTTACCCCAAACCATGGATCTTGTTTTCTAATATTCCAACCAATTAATTCTATTAATTTTCCAGCCTTCCTGAGGGGAGAATATGTCCTTCTTACCTTCACTTACACAGTGATGGGGTCAAAAAAGGGTGTCAGGAATGGATAGTTCTTTAAAATAAAATCTATATGAAGACAGATTGGCAAGATCAGAACTGTAAATTTAGAAGGGTGACTGAAAGAAAAGGTATAGTTGTATGGACATTAGTGATTACTGGGGCAAAGGATTGCTTTGGAACTGAGCATTTCTCTTTATCATTTCTCATATTACAAGCACAGGGAAAACAGGCACAGTACTTCAAAACTATAAATGGAAGCATTGCTTTTTAAAAGAAAGCATATTATTGGAATATATAGAACTTGATAAAACAAAATACCAAACCCAAAATGTTTGCATAATTTCATAAACAAAAATAGCAATAGATAGATAACCGTCACTTAGATAACAGTTCTTTTATTTATTTTGAGAAAAGGAAGCACAGTTTCACATTTCACTGTATAATCTAAACACAAACCATTGAAAGTTAGAAAAAAAACACCTTTGGAGTAATAATCACATAATGAACTTTTGCATGACAGCTTAAAGCTCTTCAAAAACATGTTTTTCCAGTAAAGTCAAAAATGAGTTTGTGACCAACCTGCCAATCATCTAATATGGTAAATGATGAGTGACAAAAACCACTATGATTTATGTTAAAAGTAGAAAAAAAATGGTTTAGTGTTCATCTTCACACAAAGTTCTTTAGTTTTGCTCACAATGGCTACAAACTTCTCATTTGTGCGAGTATTTGAGGCCATGGAGTTCACAGTCAGTGAGTGTGACAGGATCTCTGTGACACATTTTGTAGACAGCTATGGAAAAGGAGATGGTTACATTGTCTGTAGGATTAGAGTACAGACAGAAGTGTGGTTTGATTTAAGCATTAGGTATGTGCTTGCCAGAAAACGGGTTAGAAGATTTGACTCTGCTTCCTGTTCAGCATCCTATTAGATGCTCTGGTGAGAGAATTACTGTTTCCTGTGTGTCTGTTTTCAAATGTGTATCTATCTGCCCAGCTGGGTGACAGTGCTCACAACTGTGAACATTAAACACACAGTTATAAATTTCCATAATTACTAGTTGCAAGTAAATTTGAGAACGTTTTATGAGGATGTTGCTTATACCTCTGCTTCAGACTCTGAACTGAAAATCTTCATTTTCTAAACTTTCTTCTCCTGACCTATCATACCCAGAACCCATAGCTTTTATGTTCTAAATATAAGTGTAGTTTTGATTACCTTTTCTACTGCCTTTATTTCCCTCTACACATTGGTTACCTTCTATTGATAACTGTATTTTTAGGATTGGGCTATTCTGTCTGGGAACAATAGTTCCTTTTTCTTGTAGAGTATCTTTTATTGACTGTAGTGGTAAAAGTCTGAATATCTGTCTGCTACAGTGGTTTTGGTTTGAACTTTTTTTTTTTTTTAATTTATTATGCATGCTTGGGTATTTTAGTGTTTCTACACCGATTCATTCTTCAATAAAGGGAATGTATGCAAAGACTCTTGTTATTTCACAAACTGCAGGATATTTCTTTATGGTGATGGTTGTCTTCAGGAAAGTTCTCTTTTGTACTTTACTTTTACATCTTTAAGGATAGCAGATAGAAAACTAGAATTTGAGCCATGAATGTAATAAAGGAGCTGAAATGTCACAACAAAATGTACTGCTGTTGGCTGTGAGCAATGACATGATGTGGACCTGTGGAAAGCAAGTTATGGATTTTCCATGCGGCAAACAGCAGAGTCCCATAGTACATCCTTCATTTAAAGTGACACAAAAAATCTGAGCTGATCTGTGCACCGGTGTGTGACTGAAATCTGAATAGGGCACTTAATGTGAATAGGTCCTTGAAATCTAATTTGACTTGATATAAAGTGATTACGGTTTCAAAGGGTAATTTTCTCAAAGATAACATGCAAATTTAGTTGACAGAGCTTCCATGACATAAAATCACAGAGGGTTTTATGGAATCCAGCTGATTTAATCTTTTCTAGGTTGTTTGATTACCATGGCCGTGTCCCCCCACCGCCCCGTGCAGTGATTCCACTCAAACGTCCTCGTGTGGCTGTGACAACAACTCGTAGAGGCAAAGGGGTTTTCTCCATGAAGGGAGCATCACGATCCACTTCAAGTGGGGCTTCTTCCTCAGGATCCAAATGTGAGTTGCTCATACCAGTTGAATATTATTGAAACAATGATCCTAGCAAGGTCTGCAAACAGACAGCTTCCACTATACAGCCCTGTTGCAGCCATGTCCTACCCTCAGTCTCTAGCTTGAAAAGCTGGATTGATTACCAAAGCTTCCAGGCCTTTCCTGCAAGTCAAGGAGGACACTGATGACATTTTTGAAGGAATTTCTTTCGACATTTGACCTGCTCCCTTGGCCTCAGAAAAAGCCTGTTTAAAATCTCCTCTCAACCTCACTGCTCATACACCATGAGATCTTGTGAATAGCTGGTAATAAAACAAAGATAATAATCCTGTTATAGACAGACAGAGGCACATTAATTTCTGTGGAGACTTGGAGGTTGTATGTAAGCTGGTGGGGGTGGACTGGGGGGGCCAGGGGAGGTTGGGTTATGTGTACTTTTTTTTACCAGATTCCTTTGAGTGTAGAAAGAGGCAAAGTGTCTTTCTCTGTTTTAAAGGAAATTCAAAACAGGATTGGTAATTTGGGGTTATTTAACCCTTCTTTAGTGAGTTGGCCTTAGAAAAGCTGATGAAAAATAGGCATTCACTCCTCCAAGCTCACCAAGCTGCCCACTCCATAGTATGTCCTGGGAACTTCATCTTCCTCTTCGTGCATCTTTCAGCACCCACCCGCCTTCCCCTGCCCCTTATGTGGAGTGATACTGTCCTTGGAAGCGTCACTGGAAGAGGAAGAGAAAGATCAGGTAGGGATCAGATATTAGAAAGAATGAAGGAACTTCAATTAGTCTTTTGCAGTACTAGAGTGGCCAGCAAAACATCATGCTGTCTTACATACAACCATGAAATAAGTGAATCCATCAACAGTACATCTTAGTGCCAGGGGAGTTAATTATGGCATCAACAGGACCCATCATATACTCTGAATAACATTCAAATGTTATTCAGAAACAACATTCAAATGTTATTCAAAACTAGACATGCTAGTCTCTAATAAAGAAGATGGACCTCTAGTGAGCCCAGTAGGATCCATTCTTGATCCTATTGTATGACCTGATAGAAGGAAAACATGAAATAAACACCTAAATGCATGTAACTGAAAAAATGGGCAAGTGGTAAACACAGCTGCAGATAATGTACGCTCAGGAACAAGGAGCTCAAGATATTCCTTGGAAAGAATGATGTTCTGACAGCGAGAGGCTTTGTTGCCTGTACAGTTAAATCACTCGTAAGTCTCCAGTGAATGAATGGGTTGGATGTCCATTACCACTAACAGAAGCTTTGATGCCTAACACACAGGAAGGCATCTAAATTTAGGTTTTATTTTAAATTAAATATTATGAAGCTCACTCAGATCCTAAGAGTAGCAACTGGGAGTAGCAACACTTCCTTTGTTCTCTGAAGGATGACCATGAGTCTAGACATTTTCATGCACACCTTGAAGTAACCCTTTCCTCAATACTATAAGTAATAAATTATATTTTCTTCTATTATTTTAAAAGAAGATATGCAGCTCAAGATTTTCACTTTAGAAAACTTAGAACTTAAATTACTTTGTTAGTCCTTTTCAGTCCTTGAATCTTTGGCCTTTCAGAAAGTGAATCAAAGCTTTAGTTAGATCTCATTTGTTCATCATTTACATTTACTTGTCTTAGCTATATGAATATTTGTAGTATCAGTGCATTCAAATCACTAATTGTCTTAAAGTATGCTCTAATAAGGATGGGCTTTTCCAAGTCACTTTGCCATGAAAAGTGAGATCATTTTCAGATAAGTTTTTTTATATATTTTTCTCATTTTCCAGAACAAGAATAACTATAAAATTATTCTAGAGAGCTGAGGATCTTAGTGTTAGTATCCCAACAGATGTCAAGAAAAGCTCTCACCCAGAAATCTGAATTTCCATTGTAGTGAAGGAGACAGAGAATATTACATTAACATATAGACATTTATTCCTGAGAACTCCTCCAAAATTTGCTTTATTTCTTCTGCATTTCAAAAAATATTTTGCAGCACTATGTCAGGACTTAAGTAATGCATAGCATAGATTATCGGATCCAACCCTTGTTCAAGTATCCACAGGCACTTGCATTAAGATTTCCAAAACACTGCCTGCATAATATGGCAAATATTGCAGAACCTGTAAGCTATTTAATGGAAATGCAATCAGGAGTGTCCAGATGCAAACAGACAACGTCATGTCCCAGTGAAAATATCCTTCAATGTATTCAGGTGTGATCTGAATTCTAAAAGTGTCAGTCTTAGAGCTCCAGGTGATGAGATCATTCTTGGATCCAGCTTTTTAATTGAAGGGAGAGCTGTGAGATGCATCACTAAAAACATGGGCTGAACTTTTGATCTTTGTTAGGTTTCTACCCTCAATTCATTACAAGGACAATTGGAACACAAATGCAGAGATTGTTTATTGTGATGAAATAAATTGCACAAAATATTCCTTCTGCATGCAGCACAACTTTAAAAGGAGTCAGACACGCAGTATACAGATTTTCATGCCTAATTTTCCCATAGAATTGCTTTTCTTTTTGTCAATTCCAGTCAAACCATCGTAAATGTAGAAACATGATTTTGTTGACTGGGACAGGAATGTAATAAGCTTATTGTAAGACCTTTATCAGAGAAATAGCGGAGCCATTCCCTTAGAGGCTTCAGTTTGGAAATTAGAGAATGTACGTTTTGCAGCTTTCTTTGCCACTTTCTCGGAAAACTTGGTTATATTGAATTGTAGAAGGAAGCAATTTAATATTTTGTAGCCCTGTACTCTACACGGCTAATCTGAACCCCTTGACCTAATGCACTGTTGCTGCTAATAGTAATTTATTGTTTGTTAAATAAAGGATTCCTTAAATAAGAAGAAACATAGTTTGTGGGAAGGAAGCTATTTGGAGTTTTAATGAAATATAAGACGTATCTTAATTGCAGGTTTAGAATTAACAGTGTCAAAATTGTATTGCCTATGCTTGAAAGATTCTACCCCCATAAAGCAAAACTCTCATGAGATCACTTCCCCTAAGAGACCTTTCAGTTGTAAGTAGAAATCTCATAGATATGACTGTTCACACTCAGACTGTATCCAGAAAATGAACCCATACATGTCATATTAAAGGGCAGAACACAGGAGACCCCTAAGTGAAATCACCAGAATCAAAAAGACTCTCTTCTGAAAAACGGAAATCCAAAGGCAGAAGTTTATTGTTGTGCAAAGATGTTACAAAAAACATAGTACCAAAAATGCCTTGCTTAATGATGAGCACATCTGCAAAAATAATATCTGCCAGCACAGTAAACTCCCGTTTGACCAAAAAGTGACAATATGTGTCTTAAGTTTGCTTCCAAAACACAAAATACATTAGGGAGGTTTTATTGCTTTCCTAAATCCAAAATTTTACCAGGAACAGTTATCAGTATTTTGGGGTTTTTTAACTCCAAAGACTAGAAAAACATTAATCAGCATTTCCAAATTACCAGAAGCAACTCAAAGTTAAACATGTTGGTGGGTAAATCACACATAGTAGTTCTTCATGTTAGTGGTATGAAGCAGTACGTTCAAATTGCTCTTTAGAACTGGGGAAAGCTCTTTTTTTCTGACGTTGTAGAAACTGAAGCTCTCAGAAAAGGCACTTTCATTTTACACATCTGAAATTAGGAGGAAAATATTAATCAAATTTTTTATACTCTGTGTGCTTGAAATTAAGGAGTAGACGCTTAAGATGTTACAATGTGTATTGAAGTATGTCTTTAAATGAGTAAATTTTGACTCATAGAGTTTATATTTAGCTTCATCAGCTGATCCATTTTTCAGTGATAGCTAAAGTAATAAAATATGATAAAATATTTTATATTAAGCATGAAGGGCTTAGATAAAAATACATAACATTTCTTTCCAAAGAGATCTGAATCATGCTTTGTGGATGAATCAGTTTGCAGTTATGGCAAAAAATGTTTCAAAATATAGCTGTAGTTCAATGGCAGCACTTTCATTCTTAAAAATGTGATTGACCTTGATTTTATATCTCTTGTTCTGTGCTGGATGTGGCTTGTCTCCTTTGGTGTTAGCTGCTTCAGTGAAGGATGTATTCTGGAAGGCCACAAGGGCTGGAAAGGGTCACTAAATCACATTCCTTACTCTTGCAAGCAATGGCATCCTCTAATCCTTTAAGATGCATCTTAAAGGTAGTTAGGGTTTGGGGTTTTCGGTCTGTTTCTTCTAATTTGCAGCTTAGTTTGGTTCTCATTTGTTCATGTTCTTTTTTTGTACCAAGGCTATCTTAGCATAAAAGTGTTATTTCTTTTTACCTTTTTTTGTCTTCGACAAACAAGCAAAACTCTTCTGTCCCACTACAGGCTTTCCATTTTTATGGTCATCTTCACAGCTGTTCTCCACAGGTACCTGCTAGAATTCAGTGGTTCAACCTGTACTCACCAGGTCCTCATACTTTACTTCTACATGCATTATACTTCTCCATCTTTAGCAATACATCATTTGACATATCCTAGCACTGCATTTTCATTCTCGTGCCTGCATATATTGGTAGTCTATTATCAACCCAAGGATAATTCTGTCACTGTCTTTTTCTGCTGATGAGCCTCGGTGCCGAGAGTAGAACTTCTGCTGTTAAGTGTAGGGGTTTTTTCAGTGCAATTGCATCTCATCATTTTTTCCAACGTAACATTCACTAAAATCACCTGACCTCTTCTTCTATTCCAGTTTACTCTGAATAAGTGATATCTTTCAATTTCATGTCATCAACAAATTTCACCTGTTTATTTACATTTTTTCATCAGAGTTGTTCCAGATATTTAGCCATTTTGGTGCCAGTGCTTGAGAAATTTCATTAGTAATTTGTCTCCTTTTCAATATGTGCATTTCTGTCACCTGCTGGCCTTTGTTTATCTGCTAATTGGGAAAAAATTCCCAAACAGTAAGTTCCTTTATTTTCCTATTCTATTGTTCAAAAGCAGATGAACAGATATTTTGGACACATGCAGCTCTGGTGTCATGTTTATCAACAGCTTTGTTTCTTGACTGAGATCAAGTAAAGAAAAATCCATAATGCTTTAAACAAGAATTTATATACTCAAAGCAGGACACCTGGAGCACAGAATTTATAATCTTTACATTTTATTTTTGTCATAACACTGCTTAAAAAGCCTGAAGTTCTTCCCAAGTGCTGTTCCACTGAATCACAGACTCACAGAATGGTTGAGTTTAGAAGAGACCTCTGCAGCTCCTCTGGTGCAAGTGCCCTGCAAAGCAAATTTCCCAGGACTGTGTTTGACCACACCTACTGGAAAAAAAAAAAAATACAATTCTTGTGTTAAGATGAAATTTCACATGGTTTAATTTATTCCAAAGGTCTTTGGTGTGTCAGTGGGGTCTACTGAGAAGAGTCTGGCTTTGTCTTCTTCATTCTCTTTTGTACTGGGGAGCCCAGAGGTGGACACACTATTCCAGATGTGGCCTCACAAGTGCTAGGTAGAGTGGTGTGCTGGGTTAGGCTGAGGCAGAGTCAATTTTCTTCACAGTAGCTACTAGGGGGCTGTGTTGTGAATTTGTGCTGGAAACAGTGCTCATGACACAGGGATGTTTTAGTTACTGCTGAACTTACACAAGGTCCTTCTCTGCTTCAGCCCACCCCACCAGTGAGCAGGCTGGGGGGGCACAAGGAATTGGAAGGGGACACACTTGGGGCAGCTGACCCCAGATGGCCAAAGGGATGTTCCAGACAACGGTATCATGTTCAACAATGAACTACAGGGAAGGTTGGCCAGGGCTTGCTCAGGGCATCTGTCAACTGGTGTTTTCATTTGCATCACTTCTACTTCTTGGACTTTATTTCTTTCTCTGTTATTTTCCTTTTCATTTTTATTATTATTACTATTATCATCATCATCATTGTCATCATCATCATCGTATTATATTTCAATTAATACACTGTTCTTATCTCAACCTATGAGTTTTCTCACTTTTACCCTCCTTGTTTTCTTTCCTGGGTGCTGGAGGGAAGTGAGCAACTGTGTGGTGCTTGGTTGCTGGATGAAGTTAAGCTGTGACAAGGAAAAGATCTGGCTTATGCTCAACTTATTTTTCATCAGAGTCCTTCATAATATGTCTTTGGTAGCTGCTGCTTACTACAGAAATAACCACTACACTATAATTGAGAGTGGAATTTCTCTAGGAGAATAATTTCAAAGACTTGTACAATTCTCTGCAAGATAAAACAATAAGCAATTCAAGTAGTTGCACCATTACAATGTTGGAAACAGGGAAAATCTGGAACTTGTTCAGATTAGTTGAGATTTTTACTCTTTTTTCTTTCAGTCCTTTTAAGTGTTAAATTGAAGCAATTGACTCTATGATCACAGAATCACAGAACGATGTAGATTGGAAAAGACCTTCAAGATCACCCAGTCCAACCTTTAACTGATCACCACCTTGTCAACTAGACTATAGCACTAAATGTCACAGACAGTGGTTTCTTGAACACCTCCAGGGATGGTAATTCCACCACTTTCCTGGGCACTTCATTCCAATGTTTAACAACCATTTCCATAAAGAAATTACTTCTAATATCCAACCTGAACTGCCCCAGGTGCAGCTTGATGCTATATCCTCTTGCCCTATCCCTAGTTATATGGGAGAAGTGGATACCTCCTACCTAGCTACAGCCTCCTTTCAGGTTGTTGTAGAGAGTAATAAGGTCTCCCCGGAGCCTCCTTTTCTCCAGGCTAAACAACCCCAACTCCCTCAGACACTCCTCATATGAATTACCCTCTAGACCTTTCACCAGCCTCATCGCCTTCATTGGCCTTCTCTGGACACTCTCCAGCACCTCAGTTTTTCTTCAACTGAGGTGCTTAGAACTGGACACAGCACTCGAGGTGTCTCATGAGTGCTGAGTACAGAGGGACAATCACTGACCTCATCGTGCTTGTCACACTATTGCTGATACAAGACAGGATGCCATTGGCCATCTGGGCCACCTGGGCACACACTGGCTCATGTTCAGTCATCTGTTGCCCAGCACCTCCTTGTCCTTTCCCACTGGAGTTTGTTCTCTGAACCCTCACTGTTGTCTTGTTCCTTCTGGTGCCATCTTCTTCCCAACCTAGTTTTTCCAGAGATACCACATGGAAGCCCCTGTGCAGCAGACCTGAGTTGAACAGCAGCCCTAAGCATGTGCCTGTTTCCTTGTCAAACTTGGATGTGCAAATGTTTTATGCTTTGCTTAGTACACTGGAAACAAGTACCATTAGATCCTTGCAGTGTCACGTCTGAGTCTTGACCTTTTGGGCTTGGCCAGCCTGCAGTTTGCCAGTCAAGGGAGCATCCCTGACACAGCAGCTTGGCTGCGTGGAATGTGTTGCCAGCAGGCTTCATAGTGGGCTGCTGCAAACACAACCACTGGAGCAATTCACACCATTTCACTCCAGATTCTGAGCTACCTTGCTACTCCAGTATGGACCAGCCACTGCCCCTGGGGAATCAGTAACCTTCTAAATAAACAGTTGTCAGAATCTTAACATTTTGTTTTGGATCTGTGGGATTGGAGAGTGACCCATAATTTCTCTAAGAACATTTTAAAGCCTCGCTCTATAAATAAAAAAAATATTTCCATCATATAGTGTATAGCATATAAGAGTCTGTCATGAAGGTTAGTTTTATGCTTTTTTCTTTAAGTCCTTCTGTTCATTCAATGTGAGATCAGAGGTTTCAGCCTATGATAGTGTGAGATAATGCAATTTTTCAATATGAACACATGATTAAACAAGTGTATTACCACATATAGCAACCTACTGCCTTTAGCTGACAAGCTATACTATAATATACATGGCCCAAATTCTAAGATAAAAATCTTTGGTTTCAACCTCAGTGAATATGCTACAAGTTTGGAATAAGGCTGATTTGCAGCAAAAACATACTCATTAACTACCACTGAAGCAGGCAATAGCTTGTCTTCACACTTCACCATCAGACTGATTCCCCAATACAAATTACCATGAGACACCATGATAACAGACACAGCCAAGGATCAGTGAACAGGACTGATGTAGCACGACGCAGCCAGAAGACTCTTTTGACAGAAAGGGAACGAGTCCTTCATAGCAGAGCATCCCTTTTCCCTGGCTCAGTGAGGGCCCTCCTGTTGTGTGTATCCATGCTCTCGATACACACACCAAAGCCAATGCCCATCCTCCTGCAGCAGTGGTGGAGGAGTAACACAGCTCAGTGCTCTTCCACTGCCAGTCCCTCACAGTGACAGTCCATTTCTTCCTACAAGAGCTGTAAGAGTGACAGCTCTGTTGCCTACTCTGGCCCTTTATAAATGGCTTTATTTTCCCTTGCTAGCACAGGGTTGCCATTTTCTTCTCTTGAACTTTTCCACATGATATCCTAGCACAAACAGGGCAAGTGAATTTGATCAAACCACCTTCTGAGCAGAACACATGTATTCTGATAATGCCAAAATAATGAGATAATTTATGAGGGCTGCAGCACTGTTTCTTTTGAAGCCAAAACATCGCCAAAGCAGTTACTCCTTCTAAGGTTAGACAATGGGAGTGCAGTAATAAATAAAAATGAAGAGTAAAGCAGTGCAACAAAAATTTGGAAATCTCAGCTAATAATTTATGGGTGATGCCTCTATGTCCTTGGATATGATCATAAAATGAAATATTTTCATATGTTATCCATAGCTGGAAAAAGCACAAGAAATTGCCAACTGAAACTGAACTGACAGCTTTGGAAGCAACAAAACTTGACACCTCTTGCAATGAGGTTTTTGACTGGAACATAACCTCGCATCCCTGGATGCCCTAGCACTTATATTACCCTTCAGTCTTGCTGAGGAATATATATTGCTACTGTAAGGGATCTTTTTATTATTGTCAGTATTATTACAAAATAGTCCAGCAAAGTAACATTGCAGGACTGTGACCTGTCTATCATATTTGAATCATTCTTTCACTATAGGCTGTTTTTAAGTAAAGGTTACTTGGATTTATGAGGAATACCTTTGAGATGTTTTTCCTGAAATTATTACAGAGCAACACACCTTACACGAACTCTTGCCATTAAGGCTTAGAATCCTGTGGTTTTCTAGGATTCAGCATTTTTAGTTAACAATGTTAATTTTAAAAGCTAAATCTCTAAAAATATTGGCGAAAATGAGGGAGTAGAATTTCTACTAGACAGAAAAGAAAAAAAGAACATGTTTTGCTTGGGGGGGAATGTTACCACAAATGTAGTTTATTTCATGTTTTGCATTCTGCTCTCTTTCCACAGTGAAATCAGATGAGTTGCAAACAATCAAGAAAGAATTAACTCAAATCAAAACAAAAATTGACTCCTTGCTAGGGAGACTGGAAAAGATTGAAAAGCAGCAAAAAGCTGAAGCAGGTAGGTAAAAGCCATTTTTAGTGAAATGAATGAAATTAGAACCTCTTTACTAGTCAAGCAGACAGACCAAAGAGAATGGAAGCTTTCTGAAATTTTGGCATTTAATGGAGGCCTGAAGCAAGGTAAATTAACTCTCAGGTAGAACTACTGGGAGGATAGATTAATATTCTTCACAGAGCATGCATCATCATTTAAGAATTGTTTTTTATGGTGTAGTAAGAAAAATAATCTTTCCAGATGTTCTGGAAACAAAACATCACTAAAAATCTGACTGAACAGAATTAAGCTAGAGGTTGTTGACCATGGGGATGCTTGTGCTAGGCACATTAAGGATTAATAGATGGTGGATATCAAGAATTATTGCCTGGGTGATAGGCAATATTGCACAAGTTGAAGCACGGAAAAATGTCTGTTGATATAAGGAAAAGAGATGCAACTAAGCAATAAAGTGAGTTGACCAGAGAGACCATAGTGGCTCCATCCTTCGAAACATTCAAAACTCATTGGGCTCAGGACACAGGGACCTGGGCCAAACTTTGAGTTTGTCCCTGATTTGAAGAGGGATTGAACTTGGAGACTCCAGAGATACTGTCCAACCTCAGGTATTGACTGAAGCTGTGGCCTCTTTGTAAAACTGGTTACACTGCCAGTTTAGCTTCTTTCTGGCTTAAAAAGTTTTGGTTTTAGACAAACCTTGCAAATGAAAAAAATCCAACACTACTTTATAATTTAATCAAGAACTTTATTACTGTCACTGCAGTGTTCATTTTGTTAGATGAATGATCTCACCTGGCAGCACTTTAAAGTCATCCTGAGAGTTATAAGACTGTATCTTCACCATGATATATATAAAAACAATCTCAGTTCTTATGACTGTCTATGGTATTTTCTTTGCTGTCTCCTTATAGATCACATGGTATATATTTGTATGGAGCTTTGTACTAGTGAGTTGATTTTGTGAGAGCCAGAAGGGAATGGAAGCCTTATCTCATGAAAAACTCAATTATTTCTTTCACCCCTCCACTCTGTGATAAAACCTTTTTATGAATTTTTTGTGAAATGTGTGAAGGAAATTCTGCCTCAGAACCCACAACTGCCTGGATGTCTGGACAGTAATCAGTTAAATGAAGCCAAAAACCCAGCAGGACACATAAAGAGAATTCCATCAAGACTGTCTAAAACATTACTGGGAAATAGCAGTTGAGAGTTATAAACCTGACACAATCAAAATAGGGATTTAGATCTGGATCTCTCCTGTTCCCAAGTAACTTTAAAAAAAAATTCTTTAAAAAATAACCTACTTTTCTTTACAGTCATTTTCTAATTTGACAGACAAGAAGCAGTCCCCCAGCTGTTAGTTTATCTCACAAAGTTGAGGGCATTTTTCAGGCTTAGGGTAAACCATTAGTACAGAGTGTGATTATCTCTTTAACAAGAACTGCGCACAGCATGTATTCATTAGTTTCTATTTTGTACTTACACAAGTTAGATAAAAGTTGGTGTAATCGGTGAAGATATAATTTCAAGGCACTCCATTTAATCACTTGTGCACTGAAATACTCTGAGACCATGCATCCCTACACTGGGGAGCTTTTATAAAAAAATCCATTACTATGCAAAATAATCTGCACATCATTGTACTTTGATATACAATTTTCACTTTTGCTGAAGGACTGTAGTGAACCCATTTAAATAGAAATCAGCTCAAAGAGGAAAACGTTGATTCATATTGAATCACAGTCTTACGCCTTTTGAAGACAAGCAATGAATATACTCAGAGATTAAAAAACGTTTTCAAAATATTGATGTTTTAAAACATCAGGTGCAGAAACCCTACCTCATATTCTTTGCCTCTCGTTGGAGAGTGTGAGGAGACAAACATAGAGATACCAGTAAGCATGGAACCCCATTTAAGTTTCCTGACCTGATGAGAAGGGTTATGCAGCCTGGGTGATTAGTCTGCAGATTCAAAAAGATTTGGGTAAGCTACAGCAGTAGCTGAACTATTTCATTTAGGGTGTCAGATGGAAGATGATGAGATGATTTTATTCTTTCTCTATGGTTTGCCAGTATTATGTCTTACTTTCCTCTGCCAGAAAGTGTGGCCTCACTAAGACTGGAATCAGAGAGAGGATCTGTGTCTCATTTACATAAAGCAAAAATCAAGCCATCACCTTGCCCTTTTGGTTTTCTAAGTTTGAATCACTCTCCTGAAGAATATTTAATTTTTAATCTTAAAAGTTGTTACATCTGGAGGAATGTGATGTTACAGGCTGGACAAGCTCAGTGCATACATTGGTTACTGCTCTACAGCTGCATGAAAACTCTCCTTATAGTAACATGATGTTCTGTTTTTTCCTGTTTTTAACCCCTAACCTTTCCAATAGGGGCAGTACAGAAAATAAGGTTTCCTGTACATAGGAAAACTGTAGAAATAGCTCCTTTGTTTGCAAAAATCTGAACGGGGAAGCCAGGAATAAGATTTTCTGATGTGAAAAAAAAAATGTTAGAGAATATTCATCCTGTAATATCAGAGATTAGGCTCTAATTAGGCTGAAAGTGAGGAACTTAAGTTTAGCCTCTCAGAAGAGCCCAAAAGAGATGGGTACTGAGATATTTTAGCCTCCTCTGAAGAACCCAATCTACATTCTCATTAAGACAATTAAGTAAGTGACCTTTTTTAGCAGCTGTATCCTAGAAGGTTTCCCATTTGAATGTATTTCCTGTCAATTCAGCGATCCTGTTTTTAAAAGCCTTCACCAAGGTTGATTCAGTAGTCATTGCCAGAGCTGAGTGATCTCAGAAGTGTCTCAAGACAGGAAGCGGTAGGGCCAGACACGGCAGGCATAGGTGATTGCATCCACATTCCCTTGTGCAGCAAGGAACACCAACACTTAAACTAGCATGGCATTGTCCACAGCACCTTACCAACAGAAGATGAAGCTCCATGGGCTGAATCTTCTGCTAATACATGTGACTACAGTGCTGTTGAAGCAGCTAAGATGACTTTGTATTCTTTAAAACTAGGAATATTTCTGAAGACAGGTGATTGAGGGAGGAAAGCTTAATTGTTCTGTTTCTTCAGTAAGTGAAGTGGAAAATGAGGGACTAAAGACTAATGAAGACTAAAGAGATGAATGTAAGTGGCAAAATAAATGTGCGAAGTCAAAAGGTAAAACAAAAGTCTTGGTTTAAGATTATGGAACAGAAAAATACAATCAGATTCGAATAGTATCTGTAGCTGGTGATAATTTATGGTAAAATAATAATATGCTCATAGAGCTTCAAAAAGGTAGAGCTTCAAGGTAATCCTTGATTCACTGGTTGTCCAAGATACATAATGAACTACTAGCGTTACAGAACAGTCAGTCTTACAAAAGAAGAAATGCTTTGTTCTAGAAATTTTGTCATTGATCACTCTCAGACTCAAAAGACATTGTTTTTCTAGCTATATGCAACCAATTCTCTGGCTCTATTCACTTTGAGTGCATAAAGTTTTTCATGTAAGTTCCTAATGTGGATAGGAATAAGGCTCCGATCCCTCCAAATATTCTTCTGGCCAGTCTGTCTCTGTCATTCTTCCATCAATCCTCCTCTGGATTTCTGCTCTTTGGATGAAGTTCCTCAGCATATCCAGGAGTTCCACAATACCTACTCACAGCAACACAGCTACCCTCATGAAGACAACCAGAACAGATTCTTCAGGCCTCCATGAAAATAGTCTTTCTTTTCACCACTTTGCAGAAAATACAGGAAGCCAATATTTGGTTGATCAGAGGGGGGCATTCTCCAGTTACTTCAGCACGTTATACCAATACTGATACTTTACTCCATTAAAAACATGTTTACCTGCCTAGAAGGATTTGAGGATTACCTGTCTGGCTGTTGAGATATAGTCACATTAAATCCACACAGATTCTTGTTCATTTATTGGCAATTAACAACCTTCTGCTTCTCAGAGCATAAAGATTTATGTACTTCTCATTGGCTGCACATGAATAAATATATGGTGACTATGCCAATTGTATTCCAAGGCAAAGTCGCACATAAAGAATCAAAACCTGGATCTATTGGTAAATCAAGGCTTCATCCACTGCATGGCATAGATGAGGTAATGACCATATTTGATATCGTGATTGATTTATGCACTAGTTTTTTAAAGAAAATTATAGATAGTATTTGCCTGGTAGATATTATCACACCGAATTTTACAAAGCTAACACACTGGGAGGTGGAAGCTTAGGTTTCTTCTGCAGAGCACTTTCCTTTGCCACCAGTAGGAAAGGTTACTGAATCTCTATAGAGTATGTTTTCCTTACAGAAGCCCAAAAGAAACAAATGGAAGATAATGCTGATTTGATTCAAGAGGAATGCATATCAGAGAACGCAGATAACTCTACAGAAGAGCCAATTGAAGGAGGGCCAGATGCAGATGGGGATGGAGAAGATATGACTGATGGGATAGAGGAGGATTTTGATGAGGATGGCAGCAATGAGCTGGTAAGGAATAATCATGCCATGTCTGTCTATATGGTTCCTACAAGTAACCACAGAGAACCAACAATCTGGATTAACAAAATAAGCTCACAGCAGCACTGTGATGCTCTGTAACTAGTGCCTAGACCTATATTCCTCATACACTGTAATATCAATTAAGCATAGGAACCTCCGAGGAGAAACAAGAAAAATATATTTTACTACACTTGATGATTTTAGAAAGGAAATAAAATGTAGTTTATATTGGTTTACATTTATTATTTTATATATGTAAAAATTTACTGTGCTGTTTTGTTTTTTTTTTTCCTTTTTAATCTGGTGCATTTCAAAATTAAATCAGATTCTAAAATGGTGAACTTTTTCATTAGTAAACATGTGCTTCCCACAGTCCCAAGTCCCTATCTTCCATGTATATACTCTGCAGGCTGTATTGACAGATATGGATTTTCTGGATGGAAGGATTTTTCCTTAAGACATATTTGGCTAAGAAAATATTTGGGTTTTCAGGCTGAGGCTGCACCTTTCATGAAATACCCATTATGGTGCTAAACTCCTAAGTTCTTCTAGAGCAACATTAAAAAATATTTGGAAAGTCAGATTTATACCTTCCTATGCATTCCCAGTAAAAATGGAACAGTCACATTAGTTCAGCCGCTATTATACTCTCCCTCCCTTCCTGGCTTTCTTATTCTGCTTTGAGCTGAAAGCACTTTTGTTGCTCACTGTCACTGCTTGCATTTAAAAAATATTTAATCATGTGTGTGCAGTAAAAAGCTTTCAGTGAAGCAGCAGAAGTCAGTTAGCAAAGAACCCAGCAGAATCAACAGCAAGTCTGGAGTAACAGGGCATGTGAATAATCAGTGGTTTGTACTGCTTACTGCAAATGCCATTTAAACCTACTGGTAGTTTTCAGGTTTGTGTCCCTTTATCCAGCACAAGACGCTCTTGAATTTCTATATCCTGAATAGCATTATTCCCAGAAGAAGCTACTACCACCTGAATTGCCTCATCTTTTTACATGCAATGTGGAACAGATGAAATTATCCCTTTTTCTTAAAGATACAGGTTCTCCTGTCCAGAGATGAGGGATGTCTGTAAAAAGCTGTCACTCTGAATTTGTAGGGAGTTGAAATTTTGTAATTAATAAATAGTTGTGAATATAATCTCCCACCTTGGCTAATATCTGACTGGTTAAAGTGATTTTAGCAATAGAGGTGACCACAGTTTAAAAAGAATGGTGAGTTTTGCACTAATTAGGCACCACACTCCCTATAACAGACAACTAAGTGGGGATGTTAATATACAATGCATTAGACTCTGATTGCTCAGTGCTGCCATTTCACCCTGTGGATATGACATACTTGGCACATATCCACTCTATATAATGACACAAGAAGTAGAAGAATTTTTTCATCTATTAAAGGCCTTAGCAGGAAAGGCTCTACAAAGCAAGCAGCACAGGAAGACTTCATTAGCAGTGAAAGTCTGGAATTGGCACAGCCACATTTGCACACCACTGCTTCCAAGTTGAAAGGCCTTTCCAAGATCCCCGTTATGGAATTAGTTGAAGTGCAGTGCGTTGCAGACACAGATCCAAAGACAGCTCAGAGGTTTCACACACACATCTAAGGCATGGTGGGGAAGCAGCTCCAGTTTCTCTGCATGTCATCACTGAGTGCGTGAGTGCTGGGAGGAGGTGGCTCACTGCATGTGGAGCGTGGTGTCCTCTGCATTGCATCCTAGCATGAGTGTCCTCTCCCCCATCCCAACGTGATGGTAGCAAGGAAAGGCCAAGGAAGAGGACTAATGTGCATCATCTCAGTCAGGTGCAGCCTGGTCCAGCGCCAGGAGCCTCATGCCTTCCACCTTCCCAAAGGCCGGGACACTCTGGCTGAGAAGCTGGCAATATTGTACACTTTAAAGGTTACAACCAAGATTGTCACTGATGTGAAATCCCTGTCCTTTTCATCCTCCCTTGCCATTTTCATCAAGTTTTAGAAGAGGCCACTCCACCTTAGTTTTCCTGCCTGCTGCAATGGGATAATAACACTTTCTTCCTTTTGCAAAGCCTAGGGAGATTAATGAATGCAAAACTGCAATGGATAGGATAAAGGATTGCTCAGCAAAGGATTACTTCAAAGAAATCTCAGGGTATGGGTATTTTCCATAGAAAGGCAATTATAAATTGAATTGTGTATCTTTCATCTATAATTTTTACCCAAAAAGTCAGTGGTATTGGCCCATACTTATGATATGAAGAGGGTAGGTTTTGATGCATATTGTAATTTAGACTGTTTTATATTGACATATATTTATGTAGATATACTGGCCAATTCCTATAAGCTTTAATTTCTACTCCAGTCTTTGATAGCTCTATAAAGGGAAGGTCAGTAACAATACTATCAAATATATAGTGAATACCTCTGTAGAAATACTTGGCAATTCAGTCTGCTTTTACCCATTCAGTGCCCTGTTATCTGAAATTGCCCTCTGTTTTGTGAAAAGTAAAGTAGACGTATAAGTTTGTTATAAAGGAAGTCCTAACAGATGTTGTTATTCTGTTTTATAAAAACTAAGTATTTAGGAAAGAAAGCTGACTAAGAGCAAATAGGTAACTTTGGAATGGGGCCAGTTACAAATCTTTTGAGGAAAAAAACCCAGAGGTTCAGAATGAAATGTGTTAAATGTGATGAAAGTAAGAAAAACTTTATTATTTTGTGTAAAATATTAACACTGGGCTTGGAATTAAAAAAACCTCCAAAAAGCTTGTTAAAATGAAATGTATAAGGTTTTCCAAATATAGATATAAAGGGATTTAGAATAGTGATTAAGAAAATATTTTCTTTCATCACTAAGACCAGCAGAGGAAACAGAAAAATATTTTAAATGGGCAAATCTAATGCCCTAAAGTCAAGTCGCATGAAAATTTCATTGAGTCCCCTAGTATGAAAAAATATTAATAGAGAGAAAGAGGAAAATTACTTCAATTCAGATCTTAACCTTTATGGAGTTCTTCAGATTTAGCTGTTATTTGTCTGCAGGCCTTTTCCCAAAACTTACTGCAGGTTTGCTGAACAGAATTCTGTTTTCCTAAGGCTGCCAATAAAGGAAGGTGTTCAACAAGGTCATATCAGCTGCCAGAGTCCGGGTAGTGCCAGAATGGAGCCTCTGAATCTGCGTATGTGGGTTTGCATTTTTGCAGTAGAGGACTCAAAAATATATTTCTTTCTTTATTTCTAATTCTAACTTGGAAAGGAAGTGACTACTGGATGTATGCTGTGGGTTTAGGTGGTAGGATCAGTTCTCTAAATTCACACGGTGTCTGTTTGAAAGAACAGGTTACTACACATTAACTGAGTAATGGCAGCTGTGCTCATGCCTGCTTTCAGCCTAGATCAACTGTAAAGAAAGACGAAGTAGTTTAGCCTGCAGTCTGAGATAAGTCAGGCATGGATTTAAGAACCCTTCAGCCTCTTCAGTTGTCTGCCTGGCTGCACCCACAAAACAACATCATATTCAACAGCTGAGCACCTTCATCCACCATCTAGACCAGGACGTTGTTCAGCCTTGCACTGTAATATTCTATGACTAAATACATGCCCACAAACAGCCATTATGGCTCAGCTAAAGTGTGAAAAAGTTTTATGCAGCAATAACTTGATTGCCCACCTGAACTCATGTGAAGCACCTGCTGAAGTCATCAAACACCACCTCTTGAGAAAGCACTTTTGTGCTATTTGCCCACAACTGTCTCTCAGGAAGTGTCTCTAGTGTTCCAGACACTCCACCTTGAGGATTTCCTTAGAAAACTTCCCAAAGAATTTTGCTGCATTGACAGACTGAAGAGTTCTTTAAAAGGTGATCCCAGAAACATGATCCATGTAGGTATGAATATGTGAAATAGCTGGCTTGAACTTGCTCGGTGAAGCGTGCCACAAGCTTTTCATCCACATGCTCTTAAACGGCCTCTCACAAGGGCATACATATATTGTAGTTTTATATATATTTAATAGTCACTAATTTGTTATGTAACTCCTAAGCTTTTACAATTCATGTCACTACAATTCAAACTGTCCCTCAACAGTGTTGTGAAGAAAATAACACACCGTTGCAACACCCATCCCATCTTACAGAAAATAAGCCCTTATGAAGAAATATCTTCATGTTTACTAAATTCAGTTCACACACAAATCAAAAACAGGTGACAAATTATCCAAACACAAATCTCCAGTGATATCAAGCAGGTTTTGTACCTCTGCCATGGCTTTAAATTTTAAGTAGTGGGAAGGAAAACGAATAACCTTCTGTTACTCCTGTGACTGCACAGGGGAGAACAGAAAAGTGACCTTTGCAACACAATCCAACACGTTATGATATTTGAGAAGCAGCTTGTCCTCAGTCCCTCTACAACAAGCCCATTCTTACTAGAAATAGCATTAATATTGTGCAGCCTGGCTGAGAGATTGAAGGAAGAACATTTCTGAATTAGCGTGCTTGGTGGTTCTCTAACTCTGCTGATTTAGCACATGGACAATCCAGTGCAGCCCCAGAACATTTCAGATATCTTCTCTGAACTTGTTTCAAAGTTTGCTAATCAATCATTGAGGAAGCACTGATTAAGTCATTGCAATCCCCTTGTAAATAAAACAGGTCATTACAAATTACTTCGCTGAAATCCTGAAGTATTATAGATTTGGAAAAAAAAACCCAAAACCCGCTTTTGGCCAATGTTTAATAAAATACCAACAAAATAATTAACTGGAATGAATTATGAATAAGCATTCATATCTGTATTACACTGACTGAGAATAATAGTTCCTATCAAACTGTCAACCTTTCACAGCAAATAACTATAATAGTAATAGCAGAGTAGTGGTTCAGTAGCTGAGCATTCAGTACTGCAGACTGTTTTCTGGTAGAGTATGTGATGCAAATACAGTAGATTTATGGTGTCATAACTCTGATCAGACACTGGTTAATGCTTGGTTAGAATTTGAAGGATATATTCACAGCCACAGCACTGTGTTTTTATAATGGTGCAGCTATGCTAAAAGTAATGAAGCCAGACAAGCATTATTAGATGGGAGTTCCACAATAATGAGTCAACTTTAATGAGATGTCTTAAGAGGTATTTTTATTAAATTGTCTTAGAACCAAAGATACAGCGACTGTAAAAGGCCCAATTCTGGTTACAATGTAGATTTACAGCAATTATTTCAACAAATATTATAGTTCCCTTTCCATTAAGTATATTTCAGTTTTATTTACCTCTCAGGAGTATTTGATGTCTTGTCCTTTTCTCCACCTCCACACTGCATGTTTTCAGTCTATCAAATTTGTTTCTAACGTCTGATAATCATGTTTCAAACATTAATACCAGAAACTGCCACAGACATAAAACTCCGGATAATCCTCTTGCTGCACTGATTTTCATTATGCAAAAGTAAAGCCATTATGATATAATAATAGCTATATTTCTTATAGGAATTGATGCAATTACCACTTAAATCAATGGAACCAACTACTGCTGTGGCTAAAGCCCATCGAAAACATTTCCCTCGTCATAAATGGGTGATTTAGATTGTTGGAAGGTACACTGTCAAAGGTATTAGCAAAAGTGTTTTTAATATGATGTTGTAGAAGAGTGGCTTAGCCAAGGTTCAGTGGCAAGGTTCACTGTAGCACTGTATGGCACAATCATTTGAACAACGATTCAAAACCACCAAGGCACAAATCAGAGTTACCAAGGCACAAATCAGAGTTACCACACTAAAAGGTTTTGTATAGTATCAGTCATTTCCCAAACACGTGCCACTGGTAAATGGTCTGTCTGCCTCACGAAGTAACCTTGAGAGGCGTCCCAGCCCAAGGAGAGACCACCACCATGCAGCCGGGCTGCTCAGCTGGGAGAGCTCAAAGAAGGCTCACTTAGGCTGTCAGATATGTGGAATGAAGTGGCTGGATTGTGGTCAAATTACATGCAATGGGAAAGTGCTGTGGTCTGTAACTTCTGCCAGTGGAAATTGGCAGCCGCAGCCTTCCTGGAGAGCACAGGGGACTTCCTTGGGAGGGAAGCTGTTTCACTCCTGTACCCCTTTTCGGACAGGCCCACGTGGCCCTGGCTAGCTCTCAGCTCCACAACATGGCAGCAACAAAGGAGGCAAGAAGGCTCCATGCACTAGGGCTTCAGGATGTTTATTCACATGGCTCTCAGAGGCAGAGAGAGCCACGTGGCAGCAGGCTGGATCCTCCGTGGAGGAGAGGACCAGCACGGCCGTTTTCCCCATGAAGAGAGAGCGTCATGTGCTATGGGGCTGGATTTTGTACGGGGATGAGGGGNAGGACAACGTGGGGGGAGGGGACAGGGAATTTAGCAAAGAGGGAGTGGGAAAACAGACTTCTATAGGAAAGATATGCATGACACTCCTTGTAACTAGAACTTTCTTTGTTCCTTGATAAAAGAGTCTTCAAATGCTACCTGCTGTTCATGTGTTAATTGCATGATGGTGTTCCGAGCTCTCACACATCAATGCTCACTGTGCCACTCTTTGCCTTTGTGGGTCTTCAGAGAACACATTGCAGCTAGAGGAGTTCTTGGCTGGCTGGGCTATGGCTCAGGTCTTTACCTCCTTCAGAGTCTGGACCAAACTGCCACCAGTTTGGTGAAGGGATTGGTGGTATGCGTCATGCCCCTCCTATAAGTACCTGAAGGCAAATTAATTTAATAGCAAATCTGTGTGAAACTTTGAAACTTTCCTTGCTTTAATTATTTTGTATGGAATTCAGCAATGAAAATAGTCAGCAGAAAGTAAAATAAAATCTCCAGAAAAAGAACAAAAATTTGTCTGATGAATTTCATCTAGTTTAAACCCAGTTTTGCATATTTCAAATAGCAAGATTGATCAAATATGTGACTATTTGATAGTATTGATAATACTCAATTTATTATTGTAATTAAACTAGATTTTTCATTGTCCTTTTCAATGCATGTTTTCTCAGTCCATAGCATCAGGGCAGACAAGACTGATTCTTCTATTATCAGACAAATTAGGCTGATTAGGCTTGTTAAAAAGATCAGTAGCTACTCTGACAACTTGCAGCTTGCTGAGTGCACTTGTACATGATACTACTTAGAAAATAAAGGACAAAACTTCTAATTAATGGCAATGGCTGAAGCAATGTTGTGCCAGAAATCTTATTCAGCTTACTTTAAAAATCACTAAGATCATGCAAAATTTTGTCTTTTCTATTGCATGTACCATTTGTTGAAATCTTGCTTTCAGTGTCAGGAGAAACATGATGTTCTTCATTCCTAAGACAAATGAATAGGTAAAAGATTGTGTTCACTTGAAAAATAACAGTGTGAGATGTTTATACTTGAGCAACCTAAGGAAGTCATTAGGGGCACCATACCCGACAGATACTAATTCCTTGTACCTTCCAAAGCTGCAGTAAATCTAATAACCTGTGACTGAAAAAATCAAGAAAGTAATAAAAGCATGCCATGAAATCAAAAATTGTGAGAAAGTTCCTGACATGCCCTTTTGTTATATTTAATATATGCAGTAGCACAGTAGAGGTGTTTGATGTTCACCCACGATTACAACAGTCATTAGAAGGACCTTGCCACGGGCCCCTCCTCCCCATTTTTCCTGGCAGTCAGTTTATAAGAGGAAGATTTCTTAAGTGGTGTTCAGTGTTTTAACCACGTTTCTGGTTTCTGACTGACTACATAACGTTTTTGTAATTATCATTTAAATCCTATCCCATACATATCACATGGGAACCTGCAGAAGGTGCAGGCAATGTTATCATGCATTTTGTGCCTCTTTCTACTAAAATTTCCTGCCTGTAATTGCATTTTTGTAAAACAAATAAGCAAACTAATTTTCTTGAATTCAGATCTATTCCTCTGAATCTGTACTATATTATTTAGTCCCCAGTTAAAAAAACTTCAAATCATAAAACTTTTAAAACATTTGTAATGTAAATAATACAATTAATTTACAATCATTAGAATCTTACAGATTTGATGAAAAAGAGCTTGAAAATAATGGGTTTTGTCTTCTGTTTATCTCATTTTTAAGCAAAGTATGGGGGATCAGGAATTTTGGGTCCTGTTCTCAGTTTTGGCACTGAGCCCATGTGGTGGGCAGTGTGTCTCAGAAGACTGAATGTTCAGGTAGAATTAGCACCTCTTTCTGAGGTCAGACCAACAAGTGCCTTTCTTTGGCACGTAAGAAAGAAGCATTCCCAGTTGTTTAAACTTATAAAAAATTATATGCTTTTCAGTAAAGAAAAATGCCTGTGGATCAACAGGCAATATATTCTTCAATGAATCTGTTTTATGGTTTTTGTTGCGCCCTGCTGTCTGTCTTGACCTGCCTGAAGTCTCAGCCATCATTTAATTAGATAGTCATAGTGTTTGATGGTTTCTGAAACATCAAATATTTAATTTTAATGGCTCAGCTTCTATCAAAAAGGACTGCTTTCCCTCCAATTCAAAAAAAAAAAAGAAAAAAACCAAAACAAAACCACACACCAATCAGTGAATTTAATTAGAGGCAAACAATGCTGTCAGGTCAGGCCAAAATTTCTCCTAGACATGTAAAAAAGTACTTGTCTAAATGAGATTAACTTGTCTCTAATATAATATAGTTGACCTTAATATTCAGTATTAGTAGCCTCATTATATTTATTTAGTCTAAGTAGATCAGAATTAACCCCACAAATTTTGCTAGCCTAAAATTTATGAGCATAGAGTCAGCCTCCAAGTAAAGAGCAGAAACAAGGACAGCCAAACACCTCGCCCCTAGAAGCAAACCTGGATCCCTTTTCAGGTGAGGATGATGATGACTTATAAAAAATATCACGAGCTTTTTGCTGTACCTTGTGGCTGAAAAAGAAACATCAGAAATTAACTGAAGTAACTCAACACTTTAAATAAGAAGACTGATTTCAGTTTCCACTCATGAATATTTTTGCCAATGTAATTTTAACTAATTCTGGTGGAGGAGCCCTTCTTTTACTTCCCTGTACTTTGGCCGACTCCAGTAAAATTTGGATGACTTGTTGAAGGTGCTGTGCTGTGTTTGGTTCACCCATCACTTGCAACCAACAGTCCCCATCTGTGTGTAGGGAGAACAAGCATTGGAATGGTAACCTATTATAGGTACCAAAGCAGCCATATGAGATATGTTGGGAAAATGGTGAACGGGAAGGGGGACACTGATGTTTCCCAGGCACTCACTGGGACAGAGAAATCCTCTGGAAAAACTCAGGCCAGCCATTGGGTCTGTGCTATGAATTTGAGTCTATCAGCTTAATCATCAAATTCTTAGATTTAACTGAAATTGAGCAATTGTCATGCATCACACATCTTTCCTGGTGTGTCAGCCTTTGAAAATAAATAGCTTTAGTTCCCCTAGAAAACACTTATTTCACAGGCTTTATCAGAATCCTTGAGCATCCAAAATGCTGAATGGAAAACCCTCAGAGGAAACATCTTTCTGTTCAAAGTCTTCACACAAGTAAAGAGGTTACAAACATTGAAAAGCCAAAAGATTGTTATTTTTCCATACTAAAAGGCAGCAATTGTAAATGTTTTGGTTTTTTTCAATACAAATTGCAGAGCCACTACAGTTAGTGACCCAATTATTACAAAAGGTCTCCATTTTTTTGAGAAAATATAACTGTGTTACTAAGAAGATTTTCCGCATGATTAATATCAAAACATGAAAGGCAGATTGAATTTATCCATACATAGGCATTTACACACCTCAGAAAGGGAAGTTATTTAGAAGGTGATAGAACTGTAATTGCCATTTCAACAAAAAAGTAATCAGTGAGGAACAAAACAAGCTCAGTCTGCCAAAATGAAGATTTGGAAGTTAATCAAATACCAACTTAGCTGGCTTGTCATGCTGCTATGTGTATCTGAAGTTTCCAAATTGTTGTAGCTATTGATTTCTAAAACTACACTACAGTTCTGTAGTCTTTCAAAATGAGCAAGGTGTTTTCCAGAACAAATAAATAAAGAATGAAAAGGCTAAATTCTTCTCTGCTTCCTCTTTGGAGGGTTATAATAACCATTTCTCATCTATTACGAGATTCTGCACCATTTGCAGACCACAATGTGACCTCAAGTCCAACATTTTGCTTTGTAACTTTTACTTTAAAATTAATGTCTCTTGAAATCCTCATAAAACCAAAATATTACTCACTACACTCTGCACTGTGCATTCAAATAAGTACGAGGCAGGAACATGCAAAGCAAAAATTGTTTAAATTAGGACCATCTTTTATTGCCATTTCCACCTGGATCACATTCCCGTACCAAGACTTTCACAGATAACAGTTTTAAGCAGATAACTCTACATCCTATATATTTAAGTGACGATCTTAATTCTTTATGCTGTCACCACTTAAATATTCATTTTGCATTGTTTGTCTCATTCCGCTCCTGTTTCCTGTGGTTTACCCTGGGCTTTCCCAGTATCTCTGTCTCATGCTATATGTTTCCAACATCTTCTTCCAGCACTCTCTCCTTCCCATTTCTTTTCTATTTTTATTTTTTTTATGTCACTCTGCCTGGTTGTGCAATTGGGTAAAACTTTTGCCTCCAAGTACCTGAAACATCTCTGATTGATTAGACAGAACACTCCTTATCTCAATACCATCGTTGCCTACAATTATTTTTCCTGTAATGGGTGCCCTTTGGTTTTTGATATCTATCTAAACTCTAATTCGGCAATAGTGGGAAAGTTTAGTATGTGCTTTCTGCATAATTAGTTTAAGGCAATTCTTCTTGTAAGCCCCTACTTTCATATATTTAAAAAACACACTTCCTAAAATGTAGACATACTAAATGGCCTCAGGGTACAAATTTTAGTAGTTCCTTTATGCATTTAACTGTGTGTTTAAATCTGCACCCTTGGCATTAATAGGACAGGAACTTTTGCTTTCAGCAGTAATACTAATTGGACCACCATCTCACACTAGAGAATTCCTACTCACAGAATCGAGAATCCTCACATCAAGAAGAGTTTAATTCAGTAGGAATTTTAGTCTACAGCTTTTTTACACCACCCTGTAACTTAGAAGCATCTCCGCATTAGCACTCAGGATGATACAGTAGAGTATTTACTGTGAATCATGATAGGACTCAGACTTGCTTCTCTTGGAGCAGGCACCATCCCAAGAAGTAGAAAACATCCAGGGATCTCCAATGAGAGCCATACCCCTGAGAATTTGCTATGAATATCCACTCATATGCAGGGATAAACGAGGCTGGAACATTTTTTTCTCTGCTTTATTTGTCACTGGATCCCAGGAAGGCGTTGAGCTTCTCTCATGGCACGCTGGTATGGGCTGATGGAACTCTGTGGACAGCATCAGGGAGGCCTTGGTGCATTTGGATTGGCTTTATCAGCCAAGAGAGAACAGGGAAGGGAGTTTGTTGGGGACACAGTTTCACCAAGGGGTAGCAGTGTGGGTACATTCTGGTAAAGACTTCAGGGCAGCGAGTTCTGCAAAAGCACCTCCTCCCCACCATCCTCTCTCTTCCACATCTACCTGGAGATCCTGCAGCCCACCCCACACTCTGCAGAAGGCCCAGTGCCTCCAGCTTCAGGTCCCTCCCACTGCCACCAGAAACTGGGCTGCTAGTTCCCAAGTCTTCTCCTACTGCTATAAAGGACCTTGCAGAGGAAGATTTTGCTGCAAAAGCCTTCTAGCAGGAGAAAAACACACAGCCTCAATTAAAGTGGACAGATCTACTTCTTTCCTTCATGGCCCCACTCAAGCTCTCAAATGACCGTGGTGACTCTAATCCCAAAGTCATTCCTTCAGTCTCATACCTGACCATCATCTCAACTGCAGTGTGTTCTCACTAGCACTCTCCAAAAATTGGATCCTGTCTCCCCCACCATACCTAAAAGCATTTATCACAATTCTGCCTGGACTCTGAGAAAGAAAAAATATGTTGGTCTAGCGGAAAAATCAGTATCTGATAGGGCTACCTTGTTCTTCCTGCTGATTTTTATTGGGCAAACAAGTGAAGCAGAGCATTTTAATACAAAGAAGATAGGAGTTTGTTTTCACTGACAGGTGAAACAATCATCCTCACATGTACTCACATAAGTACTAACACTTCAAAGCAATTAAGCTTTTCACTGAATGGAAAAATGAATCTGTAATGTTTTTAGCAATTAAAGTATGATTGGCAGAGTCCAAAACAATGATTAGGTTTCATCACTTGAAGAAAGGTTTAAAGAAGGTGCAACTGGTTCACTCTACAACCCCTCTATTTGTTAAACGCAGTGAATATTCTATCACTGCTTCATTATAAAAAATGGCTTTAGTGCCATCATTTTGTTTGTCAGGTTTTACAAGGGTTACAACTGACAGCAGAGAAAGTGTGGTACACATTCACATTCCCCTGCTCACACCAGCTGAACTGAGCATTTACATTTCATACATTAAACTAAACCACCTATGTGGCTGTTACTGAATTAGAGATTTGATGCTTTAAATCAAGGGACAAAGTGCAAGGTGTACTTCAAATGAACACAGCTGTGAAGTCAATGTGACAGCTAATACAAATTCAGTGTTCCTTGGTAAGCTTTGCTCATTCCTTGTGGTCTTCCATTGATGATGAAGAATGCTGTGTAAAAGCCAACAAAAGTGCATGCCCCCAAGGTACCATACAAACATAAATTACTGTGTTTTGCACTCAGTGTGAGTTGCCTGCTCAAGAGAAAAGGAGGATGTTTTCTTCAGTTAGACATAGCAAATAAACAGAATGGCAATTTGCACTACTACTTTTTGTACTGCATTATGATTTTTCTCACTTTAGGTAAATATCTAAATCAATAATGGCTAACTAAGTTTTGTCTGTCCAGAAAGTGCATTTTATAATCAAAAGAAATTATTAGAGATGAAAAAGATTGTGCTATCCTCCAGGACATAAGAGCAGCATCTGTAGACCTGGATTCAGTATTCTCAGTTGTACAGATAACAGTATTGGGAGTGAGCATCAGATGCAATGAAAGCAGTTGTGCTACAATTGCAGTTTGAGGTAGCACAGGTATGAGGGCCAGTGTTGGGAGTGAAAGGACAGTGCCCCTGCTGCATTTTAATGGGGCTTGCAGCTGTTTTGCAGAAAGTGATGTATGGCAGTCACATAACCTACTGCCAAAGCATAGTCAGACACTGGCAGAAACCTAGAAAGGTGTCAGGCATCAAATCTCCTACTCAACAGGAGCCTTCAAGAGATAGATGTACAATTTTACCAAGCAGTGGTCAGCAGTAGCTTCAGATGCCTCCATTACAGTTATTAAACTCAGAATTCCAGTCCTGAGAATGGGTTTATCTGGCAAAGAAGGAGAGGAAAGAAGGAAAGGAAAGAAGACAGGAGAGTAAGAGGAAGGATACTTGAGGCTTTGGGTTTCAAATTCATGTGTCTATGTGAACCATCATCTATCCATCCTCTTTTTAGCTGCATTTTCTGAGAATTTCTAAGATTAACGTTATCACGAAAGCCATTCAGAGCAAATGATTGTTTAAAAAGAGATGCATTTTGTGAGATCAGTGTCTTCCATATACTTTGGATGCTCTTACTGATTATAATTATTGTGGGGTAAACCATATGGGGAAGTCTGTAACATATTCTGTGGGAGTTTTCTTTAAACATTTTCTTAATATACTACAAGGTAAGATGTTCATCATGTACATCTTTTGTGTCATTTAGTCATAGCACATTTCTAATACTCCCTCCCAAAAACATATGCTGAATTTACAGTCTCATATACTAAGATTTATTTCTGTACATTTAGGTCTGGAAGATAAGCATATGATAAGGGAAGTCCAGCACTCTTTTCCCATAAAACCTGTGAGAAGGAAACTAGGTATTTATTGGGATGAAGGAACACATCTCTATTCTTTTCCCTTTTACAGAACTGTAAGGAAGAACAAATAATTCAGAGCAGGAAAGAGGCTGAGCTCTGTTTGGATCCAGCTAGCAGAGAACAAAACTCATCTCCTGCAGACAAATAAAGCCCATCTGAACGAGTTTAGAAAATTCAGTAGCTCCCCACCACAGAAGGGTCACCACTACAGTTTCCAGCTGCTTGGGTAGGCCAGGGAAAGGGGGCTGGCACATCCCGTTCTGGAG
This sequence comes from Platysteira castanea, assembly GCA_013397175.1. Taxonomy (NCBI): domain Eukaryota; kingdom Metazoa; phylum Chordata; class Aves; order Passeriformes; genus Platysteira; species Platysteira castanea. The sequence goes on along the minus strand of VYXC01010735.1, from coordinate 52,879 downwards.
GGATGGTACCTGCAGGTCTCTACCATATATTGAGCTTGTCTTCTCATAAAAGGCTTCTAGGAGCAATACAGAGTGCAAGATATTCATACTCTGTCATGCCTCATGACTACAAAGCACAGATCTTAGAGGAACTGGTCCCCTGGCACGTGATCTGATGGCCAGGCACTCCCACAAGAAAATGTCCTTTACATGCACAGCATTCTGAAAAATCTTCAGATGAAAAGATAGGAATTAGCTAGGCTTTGGGGGGAGGTAAGTTATAAAATCATTAAACTTCTAAAAAGCAAGATGGAAAACTCTACATTTTTACTGAATTTTATCCGATTTACTCCATCATTTGTAATTATTATAGTTTAGGGCCCATAAAGTAGAACTGGACTTTCATTTAGTGAGGTTTTTTAATATTTAATGTTGGCTTTCCAATGTTATATGCATTGTAATAGTGTACATTTAAAATTAATTTAATCTAGTAGAATTTGAATTTGGTAAAAATGCCAGAAGGATTATACTAGAACTATAATAACAGTAGCAATAGCATTTTTGGAAGAATGAAATACAGTGTTATGCCTAAAAAGAGTGTTTCCAATAGCTCATGCTCAAAAAGCCATCCAGATAGTAAAAAAAGCAGCAGAAATAATTTCAGGTAGAAAATGAAGCAATAAATATTCCATAACATCTCTCCATCTTTTTTTTCCGACATTATTATGGCAATTAGGACAGTATATAGTGTTTCTTTGATATCGCCTATGGATGCCAAGTCTATATGCTCAGTTGAGTTATTCAATTCTTAAAATGCATTATGTTCAAATCACACTTTCTAAAGTGGTTTTCTATTAGAACTACATCAAATGAAAGCCTTATTGCTGGCTTAAATGTAATTCAGTTCATCCTTGTTGTGTCAGGAGATGTTTTTATACATAAGGGGAAAGAAATGAAAAAAATTTTAAAAAACCCACTAGTCATCATGAGGGCTTTTTAATATCATCAGCACTACCATAAAGCCAGATGATAAACTGCACACTATTCAGAAGAAAGAAATAGAATGAAATTAGCATTGAATTACTCTAGATTAATCATAGCCCTGGATTCCTGTCATTCCATGGAAAATAAAAGCTTGGCTCTTTCAGATTTTAATGTTTCTTCTCAGATTTTAACATTATTTGGAGTGAGAGGGAAATAAGAAGTCCATGTACTGAAGTAAGAACACAGGAATATTTTGGACTGACGGTGTTGGTAAATTTTTATCACTGTTTCTAACCAACAGCAAAGCAGCATTGATGACTTGTATCTAGATGCTTAGGAACATTGATGTTTCACAAAAGTAACCTAATGAAGCTCTTTAGTGCTGGTGGCAGGTAAATGCTTGAAAGGTTTATGGCAAGGGAAGAAAGCTTCGATAAATAACTTGAAAATCTGCCTCTTCTTGCTTTCATAATTATTGCTTTTTATAATGGCATAATGGAACAGCAAAGCACAGTTGAAAAAAAGGCTAGAAAAGAGGAACTCTCTTTTAAGCTAATAGGATGTACAGTGGGATTTTTTTTTTTTTACTTCTTCTAAGATGAATAGGTAGTTAAAAGCCATTAGGCCTCTCTCAGACTTAAGGGGAGAATTTAAACGTCTTTTTTCTTATATCTAGTCTCTCTAGGGATCAGACCTAAAATAGGGGAGATGAATATTTTTCTCTGTGCAAGTAAAGAATAATAGCTTTGGGATGTTTTAACTGAAAGAAGAAGGTTCTGGGATGTGTCACATGAGCTGTTCTCCCTAATCCTGGTTGCCTGTGAAGACCACAACCAGAAACCCGCTGCTCTCTTTGCAGTGCAGGGGAAATCTGTTGCCTGACTTCTTCAAAGATCAGGAGCCCAGTCCTGCAGTGACTTGGATGTCTCTGGAAAACCAAGTTTTCTGAATATAGAAATTTTAACAGAATTTTTTTTTTTCCATTGAAGGAGGTGGAAATTGGCTGAAAAGAACATCTGGAAATTTTTCAGGCTTTGATCAGAAGTGCACCAGCTTTCATCAGCNACTTTAAAAAAAGAGACCATCTACTTCTGTTAACATTTTCTGCTGTCAGTTTTCCAAACAGATGTGATTAGGAAAGTGTTGCCAGTTTTTCTGCAGGCAGGTGGAGACAGTATGTCTTATGCTCCCCTGCAGCATCACTCAATGCCTACTTGAAGCTGGTAGCACTAATGGGTCACATAGGACTCAGGAGTCAGATATTTAGATGCAACCTGCGTCCAGCCTCTGCTGGAAGAATGATCCTCAAAAGTGATGGCTAACACTGGATTTTTGCACTTTCACAATGTGGCTGATAAAGCAACAAAAGAAATTAAAGGATCGAATCATTTATATCCTATGGCAGGCACACAAAAACAATAGCAAAATAGACAACAGCAAAAGGGAAGCAACTGAGGAAAGATCCATCAATCTGGTAACTACAGACACTGCTGAAAGCACACAGCCAAGGGAAATGGAGTAAGGTATATAAAAACTGTGATGGGACTGAAGCAAAGAATTCTACATGCAATTTATTTAGATTGAATGCTATTATGCAAATAAAGCATTTCATTGCAAAGCAGCCAAGATACATTATTGTATTTCCTGCTGCTAAAATAGAAATTATTCAGCAATTGTTTGCATAGCATTATTGAGGGGAGGAATACTTCAGCCTCTATCGCTCTTGCTTGATTTGCTGTTATTATTTTGTACCATACAATCTAACTCAGGACTATTGCACAGTCCTGATGGTCCACTACTGCAGGAACACTATTCTTCTTTTAATCTTCAATGGTTTAAGGTGGGAAAGCATTATAGATGTTGATATTTGGTTGATTTGTCAAAAAGTCAAGTCATAGTCCTCTTCGATATTTTCCCTGGATGTCTTGGCTTCCTTTTGAGGTTCTGCTGGAATAAATTCTATGCTTACTTACTAAAGCAAACATTTCATTTCTCAGTTTCTACAGATCAAGTGACGAGATGTCATGTGTGAACCCCCTGAAGGCTGAGAAGACAAACTCTGACTTCCCCTCAGAAAATTGTGAACTGCAGTTTCTTACTGGCTGACAACACCTTTGATTCAATTTGTATGAAACTCAATTTACTTATTAAAATGGACATTATTGTTCAAATATTAGAAACTCCATTTCTTATATGTTCTAAGCTGTACAATTGTCAGATTTTTATGGTTTAGATTGTAAATGTGGTTTTCTCTGGCTAATTATTGGTATTATTTTTTTAATTTTGATGTCTTAAAGGCCAATGTACTGTATCATAATAATATGAAGGACATATTTAACAGGTGTGGAAAACACTGTATACAAATGTATATTTCTAAAAGCTATTTTTATGATTAGCATGTTTTACTGTTTTACCATATTTAGAGTCAGGTGATATTGCACTTCTTTGTTTACCACTTAAATCAAACAAGACCATTTTTATCAGTGGCACAATTAAATACATTGTATGGTATTTCCCATTATTTTATTCAATTTATTTGTCATTGGAAATAATTACATTTGGTAATAGAATAGCTTCTAAAAAGTGAAAATGTCAAAATAAGAGAGCAGTCCTTGACAAACTGTAAATTGGATCCTCCTGTAAATCCCTTTCTTCAGATAAGCAGTCTCTGTGATGCCATTCCTCAGACAGTTGTTACAGCTGTTCTTGCAAATGTCTAAAGGCAGTTTGTTGTTACCATATGGAAAGTCAGTCAGGAAAATTACTTATAGCCTTCCAATATCTGACACCCTGAGTCAGCCTACTTTTTACTTTTTGTGTTATTTTCTGGCAGTAGTCTTTCCACCCACAAACCCCTAAGGCCCTTCTAAAAGCCTGAAGCTGGAATAATTAATTATTACAGATGTTGTAGGGGGAATCTCAGTATAGAATTTCTTAATAAATCATACTTCCTTTCAAACAAAATGGATGCATTATTTATCTTGTGTTACTACTTAGACATTAAAGGTATCAAAGCATATATGACACAGGCACAAGGACTTCTTCTCTAATAAAAGTACCAACTTGCTCACCATCCCAAAGTTAGACCTCTTTAGCATTGCAGATGACATGAAACAAGGAATACGTATTTATTCATCTATATCTTTATGCGAGTGGTACTCATATAGAAAGAGACATGTCTTTAAAGCGATTTCAGGGTAAAGAAATTATTTAGTAGCTACAGCCTCCCAAGAAGGAGAGGTATTAATTTAGGAAGTATCTTACACAGCCAAATGGAGCACAGACCCAGCTGTGTGCCAGTTTGCAGCATGGAGCCCTGACCCCTGAGCTCCATGACCAGGGTATTTGCTATTTGGGCTCACCCAGCACTAGAAAGATGAACTCTTGCCTTGCCCTTTCAATCACTCCCTGTAGCTGAAAGCAACAGAAAGCAAAAGGTACCAGAGAGACTTTTTAAAAGATCAAACTTTAAATTTCTATTTTAAAAAGCAGTTTCTGACATGACAGGTTCACCTCAAGTAGTGGGGATGTAAGAGGGTGGGAGCTCAAGGTCTCTGGTCAGGTTTCCACCATGGGGACCATCGTCAAAGAAGGACTGATATTCTTCAAAAATTTGGAAGAAAAGCATACATTTGAATTTAATTACCTATTACTGAGTGAGAATTTTTTTGACTAGGCAGCTATGTAACATAGCACTCTCAATTATGTTTGTGTACCTTATATTTAACTTGTCTATTGTGTGTGGTTACAAGGTTTACATAAGTGCTGAGTAGTACCTAGCTCCTTAAATAAGGAAAGGCTAGTATAAGTAGTTTTACCTGAGCATAAAGAATTGCAGCTTCAGAATTTATCAGGGCTGACTCTCCCGGAAAAGTGCAGCAAAAAATGTTACTCCTGTGTAAGTGAAATGTTAAGTCAAATCAGAGGGTGAAATACGTCTCCACTTTATATCTTTTAATATAGGTTATAAGCATTTTTAACTGTAAAAATGCAAAAAGAATTGCCATTTTGGGATCTCCGTCCTTGGCTGACAGTTAAAAAAAAAAACTCCAAACCTCAGCAGCTCAAGGGGCATTTTTCCCATTTAAATCACATAAACTGTTGGCTAACTTAAAAGATGCAGATCATCCAAGGAGATCAGTTCTGATACTGGTGTTAGTAAACCAGATATGAGAAACATCTAGGTATATTGTCTCTTCACCACCTCCATCCCAAATGAGCCAACACTCACAGAATGCACTCTTAGATTTTTACACATTCTTTACGATCATTACCCTTAGATTATAAACTCACAGAAACGATTGCACATTCATAATGTTGACACTGTTTCAGACCACAGTTTAAGTCCTGAATATATTTTGAACACAAAAGAAGTCACCTCTGATAACACCATGAGACACAACCTCATTTGCAAGCCAGAAGATTGTTGCCCCGTGCAGTCTATTACTAGTAAGGTTTCTCAATGGCATGTTTGCTTAAAATCACTCCAGAGGATGCTGGTAGCTTCGACAGAGCTTAATAGTTCTCTGCTGTCCATGTATGCAGTATGCTCAGTGTTGTTTGCCATCACTACTTGTTACTTGTTTGACATGAGTTTTGTCAAGTGTGGGGTTTTTCAGCATTGCTCAGCCCTTGCAGTATGGAAGAATAGGAAACATAAAAGACCTTGTCAATCAGTTTGGACAGTCAACAGTCTTATAAAATCCTTTATGGACAGTCCTGGATCAAATCAATTCATTTTCTACACAGATCTATATGCTCTGTGTATTTCAGATACTTGTTTCAAACATGGGCAGCTGCATGAATGGAAAATATTTACTAAAGAGCTTTAAAGTTTGGATCAAGAAAAAATATTTTTACTTTTGTAAACTCTTGTAATACATATTGTTGCAGTTCTTATTATTTTTCTCCGCAGATCCATTTTTAATTCTGAAAAAATCACTGTACTTAAACTATGTAGATAACTATAATTTGTTAGCAGTCATATTTTTAATTGGTGCCACTGCAATTTAGAATTAAAACATTCAGAGTTTGCCCATTAGAGCAGATTGGTGGTCCATTACAGTTTTCTTTAAAATGTTGTAACATAATTTTTACATGTCTGTAAATAAATATTTTCTCTGATTTATGCACTAATTCAGTTTTGCAATTTCTTCTCGTAAAATGTGACTCTTAGACACTTTCCAGGAAAAATGTATTTCTCTCATGGAAAAATGGAATTTAAAGCTCTGTGGTACAGCCATCCTTCACAAACTTCCAAAGCAGACTAAACAGAAATAGGCATTCATAAGATTAAGCATTAAACTTAAGTAAAATGATAAAAATGTGAATCCTGCTATCATTTTAATAGTTTGAGAAATTTAAGCACCAGTACTGTATTAAAAAATGACTGAAAAGAAATGTGAGAAACTTCCTGAAAAGAGGGAATTCTTCGGTGGGATCAGAAAGAGAAAGAGGGAGGCACAGTGGGGATATTTCATTGAATTTAAGAAAAGAAATATTTCTTAATTGTGCTGGTTTGAGGCAAATTTGGAGGAAAATATCCTCTGATAGAAGGCAGGTAACAGCCANTAGACGGCAGCCACCCCTCCCCCACCAAGTTTGGGAAAAAAAAGTATTTTCCTTGGATGAAAGTGAAGGAAAAAACCCCTATTTATTTAACAAACACACAGGAAAAGAATAATAATGCTAAATAATAAAATCTCTCGCTGTGGAGAGAAACCTGAGAAGATTTAAAGTCCTTTCCGTGGGTGCAGTCTCTCTCCTCCTCCTCCGAGCTGGGTCGGTCTGGGCCCCCTCCGGGCCTAAGGTGGAAATTTTCCCAGTGAGTTCTGGTGTTCTGATGTTGTTGAAACAGTCCAGAAGAGAAGAAAGGAAAAGCCGAAGTCCCAGGAAAAAACTTAACTCTCTGTCTCTCTCCAGAGAGCTGAAAAGCTGGCTGAAAAGCAAGAAGGGTGTTTCCTCCCACTCCGCAGGAGCAGCAGCACACAGAGCGTAGATAGAGTGACCTTGGAGCACAGAACTGCTTTGAAAAAAGTTCATCTGGCTTTTTTTCTTTCTCTCGTACCCAGTTTTAAAGGCACAGAAAGGCACAGGATTCGTATCTGGGAGATATGATACACAACATCATAAAGTCACCCCAAGACATTAATCTTGGAAGCTTCTAAGTTTCATGTATCACTAAAGCATTATGAACATAAGTTATGAAAACCATGTTAAGAATAGCTATCATTATTTGCTCAGTATCCAAATACATTTTTCATTCATAGTACCCTATTCCATTCACAAGGTGTTGCTATGCAGGCAAGCTAAAGAAAATTGGTCCACAAAGTCTATGAGAATGTTTTTAAATTATATTGGGACTGTCAGAAAGCAAGACTATTTTGAAATACAAGATAAAACCAGCACAATGTGACAAGTTAGTACTGCAGCTCTGAGCATTTCTCAGCAGTGAAATGTTCTGGCCACGAGGATGAGAGAGAAAGAGAAAAAAAAGGGCACTTGTGTACAGCAGTTACAGCCCTTC
>VYXC01010735.1:0-45383 GCA_013397175.1 Platysteira castanea | reverse complement strand
CCAGGTTACAGCTTACAATCCATGCCCTTACAACAATCAGCTCTGGAAAACTGGTAAGAAAATCCTCTAAGAGACTGCTTAGAAAAAAGAATGCTACAGGGAATACATAGTTGCTGGGTTTCCGATGGTGCAACAATAACTCAATTGAGACAAAAAGAGCTTGAAGTTTTAGGCTTGCTATAATAAGTACTTTTTTTCTGATTAACCTCTCAAAGAAAGATTGCTGTTTCACACTTGTGCAAACAGAATTAACCCACAAGTATCATACTGCATTTTAGCAGAAAACTAGTTCTCAGAGCATCCATCCCATATAAATCCCACTAACCAAGCAAAAAAAATATTTCTAAAGGTTACATTTAAGTCTTTCTGATACTGTCCTGGCTACATAACTTAGCAGCCTAAGGTAACAGAGAAAAAAATTTGCATAACCAATCTATTGGTGTATTATTATATGTGAATATATCTATGGTGCGTAGCTGTCCATATGTGGAAAAATATCCTTCCATTGCTTTGTGCTTTAGATAATTAGAGCTAGAGACAATTGAAGTTGTGTAAAATAAGAATCAAACTCATCCCTGTTGATAGTCATTAAATGAATACCTTCAATCTCTACTCCAACTGGATTCTTAAGCAGAACCTGTGATCAGTGTTCATCCTATGAGTATTTACAGCACATTAGCACATTTAGCACATTATTTACAGAAAGAAGAAATAATAACATATTGCTGCTGCTGATATTGCTCCTGCAGCAGGACCACAGTGGAACACAGTGGAGGAACAGAGGATGTACAGCATGGCAGGGCTGCATCTTGAATGTGGTGCTGAGATCTGTTAGAGCATTGAAAGGATTTACCTCAGGATGACTAAGGAAACTATTGAAAGGGGATGTTTTGCACTTATACTCGTTTTACATTTGAAGAAACCTCCCCATATACTTATTTATTTTCACATCTCTGCTAGCATGCCATGATTTTGATGATTGTTTCAAGCAGTAAGCCTCAAAATTTGCATGTGATTTTGGTCAAACTTACTGAGAATTCAGCACTTAGCAATAAGTAGTCAGTCACATTAAACATTTACCCCTTTTTCAGAATTTTGGCCTTGGTAATTAATCCACAAGGTAATGGAGGGATTTCATAAATACCTGTTTACTTGAGTGATCACATTAACTGTAAATCTATGCTTTCATTGATAGAAAAACTATTGATCACAGGATCATAGAGTGGAACCTTAATTATCACCCAGTTCCAAGCCTCCTGTCCTGGGCACTTTTCACAAGACCATGCAAGCTGGCCTTGAACACTTTGAGGGATAAGACACCTGCAACTTCTCTGTGAAACCTGTCCCTGTGTCTCACCACCCTCATATTAAAGAACTTCTTCCTAATATCTAGGAGGATAGGAATATCTAGGAATCCCCTTTTTTTCCCCCTTCCTTTTGTTTTTTTTTCCACCGCACAATGTTTTGCATTCTAGTCTCCATCAGTAATCTACATCAAACAAGAGGATACGTTTTTATGTAATGTGTGATATCAAGCAAATCAACATCTAAATAGTTGTTAATTCTATACAGGAGAACTTTCAGTGACATGCGTCAGGAGTTTTATTGTGTTTGTGATGACATGTTGCACTACCTGTAATCAATGTACCAGTGTATGAAATTGTGTTTTACAAATCTATTCATTGAGCACTATTACTTAAGGTAGCAAGCTTCAGAGAGAAAGTTTATCAGGTCCTGTCTCGGAAACATAAATGTGGTTTTTGACAGCAAGCTAAGAAAAAATCAATTGTGCTGATTTCAAGGATGAGTGACCTTTGAAATTTGGATACTTCTGCAACTACATGAGGATCATTTGTAAGTGAATTGCAAGTTCTGAGTGATTTTTGTGGTAAGCTAACAAGGTCAGGAAACAGTAATCCAGGAGTGCTACCAGCTTATATCGGTCTCTTTCTGGTCAATTTGTTCCACATTGGATTTGGATGATTCAAGTCATGTCACAAGGTGACATGGTAGAAGCAGACAATCAATAATGGCAATAAGAAAAATAACAAAAAATCAGTGCCCATGGAACCGCATATGTGCATCCGTGTACACAAATGACATTGCTGAATTTTCTATCAGATGTAAACTTCAGGTTCCAGAGAAGCTCTGTGAAACTCCATGCAGTGCAGAACTATAAAGAGAGCACATCTGCTGCTCCTGCTTACTCAAGGGAGTGAATAATCCAAGCAGATGTCAGATTTCCAGCAGCTTCCTCAAATAGCACTTCTCAAAGGTGTTTTTATGGGGGACAGGTTCAAACTTTTTTCCCACCACCTTAACCCCCCCTTTTGTGCATGGTTTGTCTCATATGTTAAACTACAAGCTTTTCAGGAGGACCAAAGCAATGAAGTGGTCTCCTCCCAGGAATGAAGAGCATGACTGAATGGGTATGTGCACACCTGCACACACCACCCACGCACCTGCAAACAGAGGAGATCCCTTCCCATCTCCATGTTCAGGGCTAACTCCTTGAGGGCTGAAGTTGCAAGAGGCTGAGTTTGGAAGACTAAAACTCTCAGAGCGTTAATGAGCTCCTCTTTATATATGGCTCTTGAGATTGTTTTTTGTCTGCAAACCTCAAGTAGTCACAGAAGAAGTTTGAATCATTTCTTAGCTATAGAGAAGGGATGTAGGACATGGAGAGGTATTTTGCTGTCTCACAAACTTCTCCTGTTGGTAACAGCAAGAAGCTCAGAAGACTACATAGGACCCTGGAATGGTCCTGGCCTGGTAAAATCACTACAGATTGAAAGACATTGGTGTTACAGTTTATCACATCTTTATGTTTCCTTATGGACAAAGTTCTTAAACTAAATATTTCACATCAAGCTGGGCATAAATTTTCACTGCTGTGAATAATCAGCATAGTAATGGAGTTTAAATCATAAATCACATTTTCCTTTCCAGCAAATTCCCCAGTAGGGGTGGTTCTAAGCTGACAGTGTTAACCAGGTTTTGGAGCAAATAGTGTGCAAAAGCAAAATTATTTAATCTCTTCAAGCTAAGGTGGTGCCTTCAGCAATGATAATCAGATTTTAGTAGTCTCCATAGCAATGCAGGTGAAAAATTTAGAAAAGCATGAACATATTCAACAGCATATTCAGAAATTCATAAAATTAATAATGTGCCTCCCACTGAGGACTCGTTTTCAGGGATGCTTATAAAATTAGGCTCACATTTGTGATTGAAAAGTATAGGGTTTGCTCACCACGAATCACTACAATTGAGCAAGGATCATGCTACTCTAGAGTGTTTTGACTCTCAGGAAAAATATTTCTACTTCCACGTTCTTTGCAGATATTTTTGGTTTAAACAGATATAAAAATTGCTGAACTATGAATTTTAGTGTATTTTCTCTTTTAATTTAGGCAATACTGTACACTTTAATAAATAAAAATCTCTGAATCACGTAGCTGAAAGATTAAGCACATTTACACAGAATACCAGAGTGTGAGGGAGATCCATAAGCAAGTAAAAATATGAGTCAATAGATCTAAAACTGAAGCCTATAGAATCAAAGAATTAACAAGCCTGGATGACACCTTCAAGATCATCTGTCCAATGTCAGCACATCACCATCGTATTTAGCCCTGTATCCCCAAGTGCCCCATCCGGGTGCCTCTTGAACGCTTTCAGAGATGAGACCTCACCACCTCTGTGGGTAACTTATTGCAGTGCCTGACCATTCTTTCAGTGAATTTTTTTTTTCCTAATATCTAATCTGAACCTCTCCTGGTGCACTTTAAGGCCATTTCCACTTGTCCGTTCACTTATGACATGACAGAACAGACTGACCCCTACCTCACTACAGTCTCCTTTCAGGTGGTTGTAGAGAGCAATGAGGTGCCAACCTCATTCTTCAGACTTCTTCAGACTGAACAACCCCAGTTCCCGTGGTTACTCCTTACAGGACCATTCACCAGCTCTGTTGCCCTTCTCTGGACATGCTCCAGCACTTCAGTGTCCTTTTGGAAGTGAGGCGCCCAGAACAGGACACAGCACTTGAGATGTGGCCCCACCAGCGCCAAGTGTAGAGGGATAATCACTTCCCTAGCCCTGCTGGCCACTATTTTTGACACAGACCAGGATGCTATTGGCCTTCTTGGCCAGCTGGTACATGCTGGCTCGTGTTCAGCTGTTGCTGGTCAGACCTCCCAGCTCCCTTTCTGCTGAGCAGCTTTCCAACCACTCTTCCCCCTCCCTGTAACACTGCATGGGGCTGTTGTGACCCAAGGGCAGGACCTGACACTTTGCCTTATTGAACCTCATGCAGTTGTCTTCAGACCATTGATACAGTCTGTAAAAATCTCTCTGTAGAGCCTTCCTGCCCTCCAGCAGATCAACACTCCCATCAAACTTAGTGTTGGCTTACATGAGCACACTGCTGCCAGCTCAGGTTTTTCAGCCTATCCACGGTTCCAAGTAGGGTCAAGACTTTCTCTGCATCTACTGGTGCAGATGTGCCTCAGTTACATGTGACATGGCTGGACAGGAGGATATCCAGAGGTCCCTTCCTACCTCAGAAATTCTGTGATTTTGTGACTCCACATTATTGTAAAGTGACATACATAAAGTCTACATTAAAAAGATGCTGAAGGTGCATAGGGAGCATGCCAGAATCAGCTTATAACACCCATCTTATGCATATTCTCCATCACAAGAATCTCTTGTCTATACTTTAAATATTCTCATCATGATCACCTATTGAAGCAGGAACCTTTTCTTCCCAGTAGAGTCCTGCAGTTGCTGAAGTCATGCTCAGCTTGCTTTCTCTCATCCTATTCAGGAGGAACATTCATTCATAGCCATTGAGCACTTAGTTCACACAAAGAGGAACAGTTTCAGCTGGAAAGAACAAGAAAGTGTTATCTCAGAAAATTCTACAGCCCTGCACCAGGGAGGTTGTAGTTGTAGACTCAAGGTCTGGGAGGCAGTGAGGGGAGCTGGTCCTGCCTATTCCATCTCTGAATCGTCTGTGCTATGTAATGAGCTGCTGGAAAAAGAAGAGCTACAAGAAGGGTGGGATTGGGTAAGCACTGATCCCAGCTGTTCCCACAGAAGAGAAATATTCCTCAGATCCACTGTCAGATCATCCCAAGAAGACAGGTCATACATTGCTTCAGGGAAGCAAACAGTAAAAGGTAGTGACTGAAGGGCACTGCAGAAAGAAAAACTAAGGGAAGATCCAGAGGGAGAGACCAGCAAAACATTGCCAAGGAACCAGTGTTTGGCCCGAGGAACACAATACAGGAATAAGTGTCTCAGGAAGGACAGCAGAGCTGTTGAAAAGCAGAGTGAGAGGTTATCCTGTTGCCAAAATGCCATTGGATGAAAATCAATGTTTTGGGTAGGTTCCAGAGTAGAATACCTAAACACACACATGAGATAATCGTACCAAAAATATAAGGTGGGGAGAGTTCCTGTGTGCACACGGATGGAGTGTGGGCATGAGCTATGTGAACAGGGCACACAAAGTTATTCAGTCTATGACAACTTAGCCCAGATGCAGACTGAGCATTTTCTTACTTCCTAAACCAAAGCAGTATGGGCAGGACGACAGCTGAGGGCAAGCTCCAAGGACTGTGATATTGAACTGAGGCATCTATATACCACACAAGTTTTCCAGTGGTTGTAGTGTTTGTGGTTTGCAGAAGTACTGAGAGACCACAAGTCCCACTGGAGTCAATGGCAATACCACACACTCAGGTCCTCAGGAAGCCTTCCCTAGGATCCCAAAACAGCGACACCAAGGAAACAATTTAGATGACTAAACACAGATGTTTAGTGCCATTTTAGATTCCCCTTTAGATTCTCCACAAATAAGACTCACATAGTCCTGACCACACCTGCCAGTTCCAGGAGTGTGTTTCAGTTACTCGTGACTTACTCAGACTCTAAAAACTTCAGTTTTGAGAGGGCTGTAAGTTTTTGAACCATTTCAAGGTTTACAGATCTTTATGTCGCTGAATAAGAGTTCCAATTTTAACTGTGATGTTTTGATAGGATAACTGGGGGGAGATGCCAGTAAAAAAGGGCCAAGATAGGCAAGGGAAAGTTTTGAATACATTTCCAAACTAGAATCTGTAGCTGTGTAATTCAGATTCATGTCAACAACAGCTTCCAAAATTCTGCTCATATAACAGAGATTCTTGTAGGAGCTCATGGAAAACTGGAAACTAGGTTGGACAAAGCTTACAAAAAAGTAAGTTGGCAGCAAAAATAAATCAAAGTTACTGTAGAGTCCTGTAATAGTTAAGTAAACTAGGAACTGAAACCCTGATCTAGTGTTACCCACTGAAAAAAAGAATTAGATATAGCATGTGCTAAATTATCCTTTTATCACCTATGAAAGAGCACCAGACTGTGGCACCTATTATTACCTTTACACAAACTATACTTTAGTCACACCTAGTCTCAATTACTGCCACAGTGCAAGCTGCAGCAGGCAATTGCAAAATAAACCCCAGCCTGTGCCATCTTTCTATGGCTGGGCTCCCAATTAAAAGAGAAGTACTGGAGGCATATTTTCTCAGCTTAGCACTGTAGGAACTTGAAAAATAAGAATAATTTATCACCAGGAACAGCGAAATGAACATAAAAGTGCTGTAGACTTCTTTTTTTTCCCCTTTGAACTACAGGTTCACCTCTGGTTCAGAGTTAGAGACACTTTGCTCAGTAGTTACACCAAAGCAGCCCTGCAACCCAGCTGCAAAGCTGGCTGAGAGGCACTCAGCCCTGGCCAACACAGTCATTTTCAGGGATGGGGGGACTGAGCCCCAGGGGCGATCCCTACCACGACGGCTGTGGCATCTTTACAAACACCTTTCCTTGTCCTGCTGTTTTAGTAGCAGCAGAATAATGGAAAGGGGATAACTATGGTTTCATACAAACTTGTGCATGAAATCTAATGAGTTTCTTTTTTAACATATAGAGATCTTGTGCATTCTTTTTGTTGTGAAGTAGTACTCTAGGTCTTTCTCTGGCTGTCACAGGGACAAACATGTGGAAGAGCATGAAAAGGAGCAGGTAGGAGAAAGGTACAAAGTTTTCTGTGAGACACCTTTTTTTTTTTCCAAAGACCTCTTATATTAGCACTACATTGGTAATTAATGACCATTAGTGTTCATGTTCATGCCTTGTTAAACTTTTTTGCACTGTATATTCATGCTTATATACTCACATATCTACTGCAAAAGTTTCTGTTGAGACCACCATCAGCTAAAACAGCACTGGGGAGACCAGATTTGAGAAGGATATAACAGTTTTTGAACCACATCCAGCTTTATAATTTGAGTAAAAAGCAAAAATACAAATGCAGAAATGCAGAGCCTTTGCATTTCTTTAAAAGTTATTCCTTGACTCCCAGTTTCACAGAGTCCTTCTTGTCTAAAACTGAGGGTTAGAACTGCAGTATCTGAACTACCTTCACTGAATTATAAAGTTGTTTGTTTCTTTGTGAGTTAGGTAACAAAAACCAAGAGCATTCTTGGAATAGCATTCATAAACGGATTAGCCATTCTGTGGATAATGAAAATTCAAGAGTGTTTGAACATCAACAGTTCTTCTTTTAAGAAAGGCACACACTTTTTTTCTCCAGTGCATAAACTATACACTGACAGCACAAAGGGAATGCAGAATCAGGTTGTTCCATTAATATTTACCT
Source organism: Platysteira castanea (assembly GCA_013397175.1). Taxonomy (NCBI): domain Eukaryota; kingdom Metazoa; phylum Chordata; class Aves; order Passeriformes; genus Platysteira; species Platysteira castanea. The sequence continues at coordinate 37,678 of VYXC01010735.1, read as the reverse complement.
GGGGATTTTAAGCACCTCTGTCTGCACCCTTGAAGTGCAACACAATCAGAGACTCCATAATAGGACTTGATAGAGTCAAGCTGAAGCTTAAAAGACGTGAAGGAGAGGTAGACATGTTACAGCTGTATATTTTTGGTTTTACTGAGTCTGTAATGACTCCCTCACAGCAGAAGCAAGAGAATACTACTGTGTTTCAGCCTACTCAGAACTTCCCACACTTCCAAGAAGTACAAATACGCTGCTGGTAACTCAGGAGGAGAAACTACACCAGGATTTCCTGCTTCTTTGGAAGACAAAAAAGCACAAGAATATCTCATATGCTCAGGCTTAGCTAAAAGACTGTTACCCATACCACAGCATAGCAGTCTGGTTTCTTAAACTTACAATTAATCTAGTGATAATTCCTAGCTGTTCTGTATATTGCTATTAGACTAGGCACACTGGAGGCTTCTGGCCTGCTGTGATTAGGCATAATGCAATACACGTCTTATTATCAGCATGAAAATTAGAGTTTTCTGGTTGAAACTGCATAGTTTTGAACTCAGTTTTGCAATGATTTATCCTATTCTAATGCATAAAGATTGCACTAAATCATAAGTGGAATTACTGTACTTTTTCTGAACAAAAAGTTACTTTTCTGGGAATTTTCAAGAGAAGGTGTTAATCACTTCATGCATTACATGAATTTAGTGATGAAACCCTAAATGAAAGGCAGTGTATCAGACCTTTTCTCTGTCCTAATTATCTGCCCATTGGCAACCCTGCATTCATAAGCCCTGACAAAGGAAGGGAACTTGAGAAATTCCAGCTAAATTTCTTCTCTGTATTGTTTAGTGTTGGGTTTGAGGACTGTATGTCACCAGTTCAATAGAAGTGAACGTTTTTGTCCAAAGGAAGTCTTTAAACTTACATTATTCTTAAGAGAAACCTGTTGAACCACAACACTGAGGCTACACTATACCTTTCTTTAAGGCAGTTGACTTATCTGGTGACCATCACCTAGACAGGAGCAAAGGAAGGGATGAGACTTAGAGCTAGGACTGTTAGTGGCAAGTTTCAGTCCTCTAGGGGCTTTTTAGGGTAAAATAAAACCCATTAGTTCAAACTAGATCAGTCTGATACTTGCGAGCGAGAGGAAGTTCCCCAGCTGAGGACTACCCCAGGCAGCAGCAGGGTTGTCTCGTGCCTTGCATCCACCACGTTTGATCTTGTGAAGTGTGTTAAATTAACTGACTGAGTTCATGGAAAGAATCTTCTAATTTCAGGAGAGGATGAGCATGACATTGTTTGGGGTTTTTGCAAGGTCAGACTACCAGCTTTCTCCCAGGTCAAGTGCACAGTCACAACAAATGACACAAGGGCAGGAATGCGAGGCCAGGAAAGGGAAGAAGACCAGAAAAGGTTCTTTAGATCTTTTCTGATCTGGCATCAGGTGAAGATGACTTGCCAGAATTTTTTATTTCTTTCAAGCTTAATTCAAATAGGTTACCTCAATCTGATGCAAACAGCTATCCAGTAATTAGAAGTGCAGAACAGCAAGGACCAGAGGTTCTTGGTTCTTGAAGCCATCAGGTTTTCCTGGGCTTACTACTAAGACGATGCCACCAGGGAGCCAACAGCCAAGAAAATTTTTTTTAAACTGTGTTCATATTCTTTATTTGCAATTTCAATTACATGCTTTGCATATACTCCCCTTCTGTTTAGTGTAGATAGGCCTGTATTTTCATACTTGACTGTGAAAGCAGTTTTGTCACAGTACTGACTGTTTACAAAATTTTAATGTTTAAAAAAATGCAGATAAAAATATATTTGAGACCTTTTGGATGACTTCTGATTCTTGATTCTGTAAGCCCTTCAGTTAGGGAGATACACCTAATTTTTAATCGTGAATCTTCCCAGGTCCTCTCCTTTCTTGTAATTTATAATTCAGTATACTAAAATGTAATACTTCCATAAACAGAAAACCACTTCAAGGAAACCAGACACGTCTTTCACCACTGACTGCAACTCTTCAAGCTCAGATTTTCAGAGAAGCCCAGAAAAGTTTGATTCTTTCTGACATGTTGGAGCAGATGAGCATCTAATTCTTTTAGCTTCCTTTAGAAAAATATAAGGTCTGAGACAGGTTTGGGCTACTCTTAAAAAAAAAAAAAATCAAACTTTCCTCTCAGACACCTATTTACTTGCTAAAATGAGTTCAATCTCTTCTCCATTTAGTAAGCAAACAAAAAAAATATCCGATGCAATCATCACAGCTGCCTTAATATTGACTCTGGTATTTGTGAAGCATTTCTGGGGACTGAATGTTGTTTATGAAGAGCTTGATTTTTCAATACACAACTTCACTTTCTCTCACTCTTTTTAATTCTTCTTGATTTTGCATATTTTTCATTACAGTAAAATTGACAGTCTTTGAATACACCAGATATTAAATGGCATTTATAAGCATCACTTTATTTGGAAAGAAATCACCAATATATCTGTTTAGTTTATAACTGGGAAAGCAGAACAATTATTTCTTTCCAACATAAAAAGTATTTTTTATCTTAGCAAAGACTTATAACAAGTGGAAGTTCAATATCATGCCTGTGAAAATTACAGTCTGTTTAGACCAAAGTGAAACTATTTGAAAGGAAGTATTAAATAGTGAGAAGTAGTGATGTCTAATAACTTTTCTAAAATATTTGGATTTCTCCTTTCAGTCTCAGTCACTTTTCTATGTGCAGTACCCTTTCAACTTCATATCCAGTTTGCAGCTCAAAGTCTGAAGCAGTCTTTGAAGTATGTAATTTATAGCAAAAAGCACAGCCACAATAGTACTCTTTTTCCCCTGGTGCACTGAAGGAAAAAAACATTGAGACCCCTGATTGTGTACTTAGACCTGCATGGAAAAAGCATTGCCTAAACCCCTGAACTGAAGGAGTGATAAGAATATTCATTCAGTCACAGGTAGAGTCATATTTACAACTATTCTGCTTTTACTGCTGATATGCAGTCCTCAAGATACAACTAGTTTATCTTAATAATACATCAATATACAATATCTTAACAAATCTTATCTATGTTATGATAGCTGTTTTGCTAGGAAAAGTGTTGACTTCCCTTGGAAGAAGCCAGCAACGAAGTCTACTTCTTAAAAATGCTATGAAACAAAATATATTCCTTCTCCCTCTGTCTTCTACATAACATTGCATATACTTGAAAACTCAGAGGTCACGTTTTACCTCTAGATAGGTATTTTTGCATTGCTAGCTTCTGATGCTTTTGAGGATCTGACAGCTTCCATAAAACAAGCCTGATAATCCCAGAGGAGAATTTCTAAATTATTAAAATTATATTTAGAGAGAGCAGCAGCTGGGTTTTCTGAGAATTACTGGGTTTTCTGAGAATTTATACATAGAGATTACATATAGGTCACAAGTGGTGTTTCCCAGGTCTAAGTACTGGGGCAGGTCCCGTTTAATATCTTTATCAATTATCTGGTTGAGGGAATCAAGTGCCCCCTCAGGCATTTTGCAGATGACACCAAGTTGGGTGGGAGTGCTGATCTGCTGGAGGGCAGGAAGGCTCTGCTGAGGGGTCTGGACAGGCTGGATCAATGGGCCAAGGCCAGTTGTGTGAGGTTCAATAAGGTGAAGTGCTGGGGTCCTCCAGGTTGGTCACAAGAACCCCAGGCAGCACTACAGGCTGGGGGCAGAGTGGCTGGAAAGCTCCTCAGTGGAAAAGGACCTGGGAGTGCTGGTCAACAGCAGCTGAACATGAGCCAGCAAAGTGACCAGAAAGCCAATGGCATCCTGGCCTGTGTCAGCAATAGTGTGGCAGCTGGACTAGGGCAGGGATCATCCCACTCTTCTTACACAGTCACAGAACCAATTAGGTCAGAAAAGATCTCTGAGATCATCAAGTCCAACCGATGACCAAACACCACCTTTTCAACTACAGCATGGCACCAAGTGCCACATCCTGTCTTTCCTTAAACACCTCCAGGGACGGTGACTCCACCACCTCTCTGGGCAGCTTATTACAGTATCTAATCACCTTTTCAGTGAAGTGTTTCCTCCTAATGTCTAACCTAAATCTTCCCTGGAGTATCTGCCCGTAAGACTATGTCCTCTTGTCCTGTCACTGGTTGCCTGGGAGAAGAGACCAACCCCCACCTGGCTAGGAGGCTTCAGCCTCCTTTTCTCAGGCTAAACAATCCCAACTCCTTCAGCTGCTCCTCACAGGACTTGTGCTCCAGACCCTTCATCAACCTCTTTGTCTTTCTCTGGACATGCTCTAGCACCTCAGTGTCCCTCCTGAATAGAAGGGCTTAGAACTGGACACAGGATTTGAAGAGAGACTGGAGCTGTGAACGTATCGTTATTTATACATGGATATGAACACAGATTGCCAACAAAAATATCAGATTTGATTCCCTAGCCTATAAAATGCATGCACATATGATTTGGTGGAACTGAAAACAACATTGTCTCTTCTGCTTGTAATAACGAGACAAGGAAACAAGGATGATAGAAATAGTTTTTTCTTCTTCCCTTCCCATGCATTTCTTCTTGTTGTTATCAGAATAACAAATAGCTGCTCTTTCCAGGGGCTTTTAAGTGCTAATTCCACAAAGAAGGGTGAAATGAGTTTCCCAAGGAGAAAGTTGCATAATGTCAAAGCTATGGTTCCAGGCAAAATAGTACACTGAAGTGCTGTTTTGTGCACTGTTATCTTCTCTTTCGGTTTATGTATCTGAATTAAACCTAGAAATATTTCAACATTCTCTGAAGTCAGTGAATTGGTATTTACATTTACTGCATATTTTTTGCAGAACTTGTGACCCACACACTACCCAGTAGCTAAAATGTGGTTATACTGCCCTCTGAAAAATGACAGAAGGAAATGTTATTGTTACCCACATATTATAATATTATAACCATGTTGGATGCATATTTATAACCTAATTTTTGTCCTTCTGTGGTACTTTGCTGCTGTTTCTTCTTTCCTTGTAGCATTCGGTGGTAAATTCAAATGATACAAAAGATATATATCTACCCTGATAACCAGAATGCTTTTTCATGCATTTTTCTCTGTATATGTGAATATGTTCTTCAGATCTGAGAAAGTGTGAAAAGCTACAAAATGACCTTTCCCAATTCATTTAAAAGAAAAAAGAAGGAGAAAGAAAAAATCAAACTTAAGTGATAGACAAAATTCACACCACAGCAAAAGGAAGGAAAACCATGCCAGTAGTGATATTTTTAAACTTTTAATCTTCTGGCTTTAGTGAAATGGGAAAACATGTCTAAGACCAAGAACTGTAAATGAGTTTCAGTGGGCTTGTGTGATTTCCAGAGTAGTAAAACTGAATTAGACTATGCCCATTATGCCAAATAGTACGGAGAGATGGTTTGTTCATTGGTTTCCTTTCTGGATCCTGATCAAATTTATGAAATGTTACAACTGCACCATTTCAAACAGCATCTGAAAATACAGAATAGTCTTTATTTCCTAAGGATTGTCTTGGAGGTGATGTAAACTTGAATTATTTCTTATCAGTCTCTGCATGAGAACATATGGAAAGTGGAGACAGTTTCCTCAGGGGGAGACATCTGCAGTTTGTTTATTCTTTAGAGTTTGAGACTGTTTATTTTAAGGTTTTAATACAGTTTCATTTTAATATTTTGACCAATGAATACACTGTAAAATGTTGCTGTTACCCCAAATCAGCTTAGCAGCTTCAGTATCTAAAAAGTTACCTGACTGCTTTTTAGTGAGTTACACAGCTCATTTGTGAACCAGTCCTCAGACATGTAGATCAATTAATTGTACCAGTGTAAACTTCTTTGCTCCTGTACATTAGTACAGATCTTTAAGGTTCAGTGGCCTTGCTTCAATTACCAGGAGAACAAGAATGGGTTGGTTTTTGTACTTATTAGGCATTCCCCAGAGGCCATAGAAGAGGATGCTTCTCAGATTAAAACATACAAATAAGGGAGCTTCTCAGTCAGGTGGCTGAGTGAACCAATTGATCTTGAGCTTCCAGTCAGACAGAAACTCCAGGGTCTCTTTTCTACTGCTGTGTTATTCCTTCATAGAGTACATAAGTTGAACTTCAACCACAAAAATCAAAAAATTGGGATTGACCGACTCATTGTGTGTTTATACCTGACTGTCGTGTCTGCTACCAGGATTTTGACCAGCCTTGGAAAGACAGAAAAATACTCCTAGAGCTTAACTGATTAAACTAAATGTATGAATCTGGTTTTATCTTAGAGAAAGTGATTTTTTTTTCTTTCATTTTTGATCAGTCCATTTTAAGTGAACTTTTCCAAAACTGTTACCTCAGCTAGTGTGCTCTATACAGGCAGAGCAAAGGGTTCAAAACAAGGTGATGCTGAATCCTCACTGATGGTTTAAAAGTGGATCTGCAGATACAGGTCACTGTAATAAGGGTCACCAGCAGCCTGTTTATTTAGCATCTAGTTTCTAAGAGTGGTCAGTGCTGAAGATTTTAAAAAAGCTGCTTGTGGCTTCAACTTCTCCTTTTGCCCAGGTAGAGGTATCACTGCTGAGAGTGAGCAAGCTACCTACACAGGTGTGACAAGATCTTTGAATAGCCCTTGGCACAGAAGACTATTCTTGAGGATCTATAGAAAATCTGGGGCTGGGGAAGTTGGTGAACACACTACAATGGAGGAACAATTGTTAGACTTTGCAGAAGTTTCATAGTGGTAATAGGTAAAAGGTGGACAGTAAGTGATGTTCAGCGATGTACCTGAAATCAGCCAGTTTCTGACAATGCCATACCCTGCTGAGAAATATGTCTAGGAACATTTTCATATTGCTTTAAGAAGCTGCAAATAGTGAAGTATTTTAAGCTATGAAGAGCTACAGAAAGTATCTTTCTCTTGCAAAACCACACCATATCAGAGTATAAAGCAATCAGATCTTTTCAATGTAGTTAGTAGTGTCCTATCATGTGTAAGATTTTGAAAAATTACCTAATGATGAAGATAAAAACCAAAATGTGAATAGTAGTAGAAAGATGGGTATTTAGTTGTATTTTAAAACTAGCTATCATGTTGAATTATTACTACCTAATTACTCAAATCACAACTCTTGACCTTCACAAGATACTCACCTTTATCTAAACACAATTTTTGCTTGTACTGCATTTTGCTTCTTTCAAAACAATGACGCTTTCTGACTAAAATCTTTGGCTTAACAGGAAAGTATTCTTGTCAGATAGAGGAATATACAGGACACACTGAAGTACAGATGCTAATTTACTTATTTTTAAATATTTGTTCATAGTAGTTGATTTTCTCTGAGACAGATTAATTATACATCCTAAAAAGAATCTTCTCTTAAGACCCACGAACCTAAAATTTCTTTGGATGAGGGATACAGCATAGAATGAAAATGATTTACCCTTGCTGCAATTTATGACTTGAATGAAACAAAAAAAAAGAAAAGACAATAATGTGGGTGGTGGGTAAGAATGGATTACTGGGGTTTGATAAATTTTGCAAGTGAAGTCTGATTTCTTTTCATTGGGTTTTTTTGTCTCAGTATACACCCAGAGAATTTCGGAGTTCATCTTTCCTGTGAAAGAAGAGCCAAGTTGGCAGAGGTGTTGCAGCATTGACACAGGTGGTGAAATACAATAGTGATGCCACCTTGGACAATTCACACTCTACTATGTTCTACAATACAGTCTTCAGTCTGTAAAATGTGTATGCAGATCTCATGCCAAGATCTCATGCCATTTTAGAAATCACTTGCATCAGCATCAGAATTGCATTATGCAGCGCAGTGCAGAAAATTTCGTCCAAATTTGCCTGGCACGTTGGTGGCACTGACACATATTTTGAATGACTAGAATCATAGAAACACAGAATATTCTGAGTGGGAAGGGACCCATCAGGATCACCAACTCCTGGCCCTGCCCAGGACACCCCAAAAACCACACCATGTGCCTGAGACCATTGTCCAAACACTTCTTGAAATCTGTCAGGCTTGGTGCTGTAACCACTGCCCTGAGGAGCCTGTTCCAGTGCCCAAACACTCTCTTGGTGAAAAAACTTTTCCTGATATCCAGCATAAACTTCCCAACTCAGCTTCATGCCATTTCCTTGAGATCTGTCACTGATCATAAGTATGAAGAGATCAGTGTCTGCCCCTCTCCTGCTCGTGAGGAATTTGCAGGCTGCAATGAGGTCTCTCCTCAGACTCCTCCAGGCTGAATGGACCAAGTGACCTCAGCCACTCCTCATACAGCTTCCCCTCAGCCCTTCCACCCTCACAGTCCTCCTTTGGACACTCTTTAATAGTTTAATATCTTTCCTATATTGTGGTGCCCAAAAGTGCACACAGGACTCAAGATGAGGCCACACCAGTGCAGTGCAGAGCAGAGCAGGACAATTCCCTCCCTTGACTGGCTGGTGATGCTGTGCCTGATGCATCCTAGGACCCAGCTGGCCCTCTAATAGGGAGACACTTTCTCTAGAAATTCATTTTGATCCATGACATTGCTTCAGATGCTACATAGAGAGATTTTTGTTGCACTTATTTTTAGTCTTGGCTTTGAGCCAGATCCTTAGATATATTGGTTCTTCTATTGCTTTACACTATCCCTACAGATCTCACAGGAAGAAAGAGACAGTGATTGAAGATAAACCTCTACTGTAACACTGATATTTTACTTTGTCTTTGAGGGATTTGAGTGGAGTGTCAAATCACACTACAGATACACTTTGAAAAAATGAAAAATGTTTAAATCAATCTGAAATAAAGTGGTTGCTTTTCTTTGACTTGTGATCTTTTGGGGTTGGAGTCTGAGTCCCAGAGACAGTGAGGGGAAGGAATTGTTCTGACCTTGGCAAGGTCAATCATATGTATTTGTCCTCCACCACCACCAAATTGCTATCTACACACGTTTGTAGAATCTAAATTTCATTTCTTATTATCCACCTGAGAAAGGATAGAATATAGCAAAAGTAGTAGTTGATTTGCTGCTGCATGGCAACATGCCCATTCCTGGAAAGGTACATTTGAAGCACAATGTTGACCCTACTCCAAATTCTTTTCCTATAACAATACCATTTGGTGCTGTATAGCATTATACCTATCTTTTTCTAAATTAAATAAAGTATAAAATAAAGAGGATAAAATTAGGAATACAATTCAACCATGATGCTTGATCTTGCAAAAGCAGTTATTTGATTTATGATTAGTTGCCTAAAATTTAATTTAAACATATGGATACATACCAAAATTACAAAAGTTCTCTGTGTTAGAGAAATGCTTCCAGTTCCCTAAAGTCTATTTCTTTAACTGTATATATGATTCCAGCAAAGTTACAACAAATAATTTTAAAAGCCTATTTCTCCTTCTTTTATAGTAAGTATAATCAACATGTTGCTGTTACTGACCTAATTATACTGCAGAGTCTGCTTTTATAAAGGGAATATTTGGGCCATTTATATGTTTTCCTCTGCAGTCAACATCATTATCTGAAGGACTGACTGAATTTACTATCATAGGCTACAGACACATCCATAATTCAGATTTGCAAGAATAAAAAGCTACTGCTATAAAACTGGATAATGTCTTTTATAAAGTAAAGTTATTTTGTTCCCCAGGAACATTTAAAAGGTAAAACATTTTTCTCAGTCTGAAAGATAAATTTAAAGCCAGTCTTCCAAGTGTGTAAAACTGCGTTAACCAAACACAACAATCATAGCCAGACAACTTATTTTACAATTAATATTAGCTAATGCTCTCCAGTGTAGCTGGTTATATCAATGGACATTTCTTAGAACCCACTATCTTCTATTATATTACAGTAAACCACATGGTTGGTGTCATCCAGCAGACTCCAACCCATTCACAGTGAGACAGTTTTAAGTGCTATTTACTAGACGTGGAAGTCCATGGTGGAAATACTGTCTCTATACAAAAAATATTACAGAATCCATACATTAAGTCAGTTATCAAACCTCCATGGTAGAAGGTTTCAGAAAACATGAGTGTAAGCTGCTCTGCCAGCCCATGCAAAATTACACTACCAATTTTTGTCTTTCTATTGTGGTGGTCACAGACCCTTAGAAATGTTGGAGGGAAGGGCCTCTGAAAGTCGTCTAGTCCATCATCCTGCTCCAAGAAAGGCTATTCCCACAACTACATCAGATGAACTACAGCCATAGCTGAGCTTTCAAAGCAACCAGGAACGGGTGTTTCTAAATGCTGTATATCTCTGGTCAGTGATATTGCTCTCGCTGTCTCCTTCTAGTTTCAGCATGCCATTTCGACACAAAACACTGGGCTACTGAGTTGAACATCTGTCATTCAGCCTAGACTCCATTGGGATTACAGTGAGAATGCTGTAATTCTCCACCTCCTCCTCGCCTGTCTCAAAGAAGGATGCAGTGTTGGCCTTTTTCCAGTCAGCAGGAACCTCCTCTGATCAACATGAATTTTCTTAGATTATCTCCCCATCATTTCAGCCAACTCCTTCAGTACCTCCAGATATATCCCATTCAGTCCCACAGATCTGAAGACATTCAGCTGCTCTAAATAGTCCCTTGAAGCTTTTGCTCCTCAGCTGTCATCTACCTCTCTCTTTCCCACCCACACTGATAGAAGCAGTGGTCACAGAAAAGGGCTTTGTCTGTAAGGACTGACACAAAAGAATACCTCAAATATTTCAGCTTCCTGATTTTCTCAGTGCTATGGTGCCCTCCCTCCAGATGTAGGAAAGCTCCCTATGAGGACAAGAAATAGCTATTTAAGGCCCATGCACCACCTCCTCTGCCCAGGCAACCTGTTACTGACCTCCACCATAACATATCAAAATATGTCCCATCTCACTTTGAACTCTTGTTTCGTACTGTAGTTTTTCAACATTCAAAGGTCTCCTCAACAGAGGTTGCAACTATTCCTCCCTTTTCTGCCCTCATCTCTATGCTGAACTGCCTGTTTCATCCATGTCAGTGCTCCTTTTTCACGCCACACCTCTTCCACTTGCACTTATCTCTTTGTAGCACTGATCCTGATTATAAAAGTTTAAATATCTGATGCAGGATCCTTCCGCACCAGGACTTGCTCCTCCTCTGCTGCCAGAGCACTGGTGTGTGCCTGGGAAAACACAATAAGACGCTCTCACACCTGCCAGGTTCAGCAGAAAGGAGGGGAAAAACCTTTATTATTTACATATATCACGTTCGTATACAATTCCCAACTCCACAAGGGATTGGAGGACATGTCACTTCCTTCTCAATCCCACTGGAGAAGAAAGATGCTCATCAAAGTTCTCTTATCACAAAAGGAATGAAAACCAGAAAATACCGTTAAGTAAACATTGGCTATTATTTACATGAAACTGTGTGAAAGAATCTGACTCCAAGGTTAAAAACAGAAGGCTTAGCAAAAACCAGGGCAACACTGGAGTATATTTAAGGTTAAATAGCTGCAGGTTGAAGTGGAGCCCACGTCCCACTGCCAGAAGTCACAGACTTACACCCTGCTGGAGGGATGCCCTCTTGCTGCTCCACCATTGCTTTCCCGCCCTCGGGGTGTCTCCTGTCGCAGCAGAGTCTCTTGAAGGCTCTATCAATGCCTCATCTGTCATTCTTCACAGAAGGGCTGGTCATTTCTTGGCTAGTGTTGTTTTGCTTGTTTTAATTAACAGAATGAAAGCATGAAGTAAGCAGAGATCTCTTTGTGTTCTCATTTCATTTTTCAGTCTGGACTGCAGTCCCCAGAAACACATACCTGCAATGTGAATAGAATGCCTGGCCTGTGCAGATGGGAAATCAGACTAGATGACTTACCTGTGTACCTAAAATCTGTGGTCTACAGTAATTTTGGCTTCTCTTTAATCATTTGTGAAACAGAAGACTCTTCCAGCTGTGAAGGACACAGAAGAAGGAGATGTGTAAAAAGAAATGCAGTTGGAATTCTGCAGTGTAAGTCTAACCTCACAGAGAAAGAGAGAGCATCAGTTGTGTAGAACCTGCTTTTTGGAGCTGAAATGCCATCCACCTGTGCCTGCAGAGAGAGGAAAAGCTAATGAGCTGGTATCCTACTGCAGGAGCATGTGCTGGGCGTCTCTGAAATCTAGCACAGTAGAAGAGATTTTTCTCTCTATTTTGGGATGAATCGTACCTTATAGTGCATGTTTCTAATTTTTAATGTGTTCCAGTGGAGAAACTAAACTGTATTTGCAACTGTGAAATATCTTTTCTGCTCTACAGAAATACATCTTGTGACAAACTGACGCACTTCTTCCTCAAAGGCAGCAGAACAGATGTATTTTTAGGAACAGAGGCATCCTAAGGTGATCACTTCAGTGTTCCAAGACAACCTCAAAATGCTTCAGGGTAGTTTTCTGGAATGAACTCCTCGTGGACACAGTCCACCCAAAGTCTTACCTGCCAATGGCTGGTTCATGCTTTGAAACATAATTTCTCTGCTGCAATTCTGTAATCTTTTGGTGAGTTTCTGCTAAGCTTCCCAAGAATGTAAGTTATTGGAATTAATAATTATTACTCAATAACTGAAATTATTGAAGCTAAGTGAAGTTACTGCAGTCTTTCATTATTTTCTCCTATGTAGACTAAATACCTTAAGCATTTTAATTTTTTTTCTGGAACAAAATAAAGGTCAGCAGCATATGCCCATTCACAGAGATGTCTTCTTCCTGTCAATTTTAAATGTTAGAGGTACTTTTGACACCAAAAACGTAAGGAATAAATCACACTAGTGTCCTTCTTGGACAGTATGACAGGTTGATAGACACTCTTTAATTTTATGGCATATTAGCTGTGATTCAAACAGTAGATCAGTAAAACTTACCATTGTTATTTAATACATGTATATAGACCCAAAAGCAGGAAATGCAACCAGACCATGCCCAACAGATACAGACTGACCTGGAGTCACTGGGATCAAGATGTATGTTCATTTACATCAGTTGAAGTTACAGATCATAATATTTATATTGCATGTAAGCAAAAGGGTTATGACTTAGGTTTTTGCAAATCTTGATACGAAATAGTTTACTTTATCAAGAAACAAAGGTCCTGATCCAGAAAGCACTCCTCTCAAGTGACACTGACTCCCATATTTAACTAAAAAGAGACACAGCAATACAGGCTTCCTGCATAGTACACTTTAAAGGAATAAAATTAGCTATTATAATTCTTCTTTCTCTAAATCCTCCACAATCTTAATTGTGGCTGAGAGATTTAAAGTGGGATTATATCAGACTTAACCTAGCAAGACTTCCAATTAGTTTTTAAGGCAATACTCATATTTCTACTACACCAGGAGAAGCAGCAAAATTTATGGATCATTAGGCCAGTAAAGCTGAGAGGAAAGTAGTTGCAGTTACTTTAGACAAGACATGAATGCACCTATTTTTCTCATATTTTTATGTTCTGGGTTTATACTATATGTCACTGCCTCCATAATTCTGAAAACTGATACTTTTTTATAATTTTATCTTTTTCCGGTGCTAAAACTCTAGCACAGCTTGAAGAGAGAGATTGTTACAAGAGAGATAACAAATAAATGACTGTTGCATTACGTGTCTGGGTTCTGTTATCTTGGGATTTACTTGAGGACCTCTGAAAGCTACTACTACTTTTTAGGGAAAAGTATTGTAACACATGCACTGAAAATGGTTTTATGTCTATTAACATAAAGTAATCCCATTTTCTTCAGCATAATATGAAGAAAGAAATCTTAACACCAGTTTTGACAGAAAATATTGCACTGGCTTGGTTTATTTGAAGTAGATTAGGAACACTGATTAGTCAGATAAAGACTCCTAATTATACATTATTCTGCTTAATACTCTTAAATTATGTGTATTCTGTATGAAGTGCCCCTGTGCTCCTGTGCCCCAGACCAGTGGCCCACAACCCCAGTACACATTTCTCCTGGGCCCAACTCTAAGGTCAGCACCATTGTCCTGAGTAGTCACTTGGGCATCAAGGATGTCAGGCTGAGTACGTATACATATGCTTGCATGTGTATGCAAGAATTTTGCAAAACTAAGGTCCTGCTTAGTAATCTTTCTTCCAGTTTTCACATCTTGTAATTAGTAAGAAATTTCATAGACACTTTCGATAAGGTTCATGAACATTCACAAACCCTCATGAGTCAATCAGAGCAAAACAGCTACTAAAAAAATTAGATTTCAAATGCTATGATTTAACCTTCTCAAATTTTGATTTCTTTTGTCTTTAGAACATCAAAATTATATAGTTTTTTCTTTTTCCAGTCTCACAGTCAAAACAATCTTATTTAAGTGTCTTTCTCTCTTTCTCTGTAGTATTATTTTGACAGCAAACCTGATCCCTTTAGTGTCAATATTGCTACCATTATTTTTTATCTCAGCAAGCGTTGTCACCAGATTTGTAAAGGAATTTCACTTCCAACTCACGGATCATGGCATGAATAATATGAAACACACCAGACACAATGCTGACAACTGAAACCTCTGATAATTATTCCAATTACTGAAGTGAACAAAAACCCCCCATCACTTCACTATGATTACCTATAATTTTGTTAAAATTATATCCATTATAATGAAACTTTCAGCATAGCGTGTGCATGTCTAATTCAGAATAATTTATTCCCTGAGACCTGTCCCATGATTTACCAGGACTCCACACATTTCTACATAAAAGATCCAACAGTTTAATTTTACAACATGCTTGGTATGTGAATACTGAGTGTGTTCCCATTTTCATAAAGTGCTTTACTAGATATGAATAAGAAGACCAGATGGCTTCCAGGCAGGAGTCAATGTGATACTACTGCAGCAAGTCTACGAGTAATTTGACTCATCTACAAGTAGTTTTACTCACAGAATCATAATTTCTCTAAAAAATGCCCTAAAAGAGAGATAATTAAGCCAGGTTACAGAAAACAATCTTCAGTTTACCTACATTTCCCACTGCAGGAAGCTGTAAAACATACAGGAAATCCAAGACCCATCTCTCTTGCCAGCACAAACAGGAGAGAATTAGTGTGGTCAGATATTACAGGCTAAAATACGGCTATCGAAAATGTAATCTGGCGAAGAGGAGAATGGTTCCTTCCGCTTGCTTATTCCCTTGCAAATCACGGCCATTGTCTGACACCTTCATGCCTCTGCCATCCTTTGATCTCTCTTTCTCCAGTTTGTTGTGAATCAGAGGAAAAGGTACTTTTCTGAGTTACCCCCTTTAGTCTCTCAGAGCATGGACCAAATAGTCAGTTTGGAAACACGATCAGCATGGCAGAAAAAGGCGTCCAGCGGCACCCAGAGGCATTATGTGATACTGTAACACTCATGGAGTCTTATTTTCAGCAATGCTCCAGGGGGGCTGCAAATGAAACTTCGTTACAACTTACACTCTTCAGTCAGACATCCATAAATAGGCTTCTAGTTCATTTTGGAAGTTTTTAATACGCTGTTTGACACAGTTCTTCAGTGAAGGGCCCAAAATATCAAACATAAGTGCTGTTCTGTGGATTAGTTGCTGTGTCTTACTGGCTGCTCACTCCTTACAAGTCACATAACCAACCATACAACCTCATTTCCACGGCCTGTAGGGGTCTTTTGAGGTTTCTGAGTCTCTCTTTTTCTGAGTCATAACTTACCCAGCTAAGAGGAAGGACCAGGTTTACAGAAGAGAACTGTAGTGACTTTCTATGTATGATACCACACACAGTGACACTTCTTACTCTAACTTAATGGTCCCATAAAAAGGTTTAAGATGGCAGAGCCCCCTATGTAGCACATCCACATACTGCACTCTCAAGTTCTTCCCGATCTTTTACATCATATTTTCCCTGGAATCATTGTAGATGGCATTCAGAATGAGATATGGGAGAAATAAGTCAGCCTTCACTATAAACTGAACTGTGCTGATCACCAGTGAAATGAAGACACCCATTTGTTCTGCTTTGTTTCCCACTTGGTACCTTAATTATCACAAGACACCTTTTGGGACAGTAAAAATCTACTTCCAGATGCATTTGACTCAGTTTCTGCTTCTTACACCTTTGTGTCCCAATGAGTTTTGGCAAATAGCAGCAATTATTTAGTTTCCTATTACATTCTAGTTAATTCCTTCTCCATTTTATTTTCAAATATTTTTAACCAGCACTGAGATAATTCAGTCAAACAAACTACAAATGTCTAAACCAAGAAAAAACCAGCCCATGTATCAATGGCCTTTCACTTCCTACAACAACAAGTGAGTGTTTTTCTTCTTACCTGAAACTGGACTGAAAACCTTCTCTGAGGACAGCCAAAAAATTTGATTTAATTAAGCTACATTTTGACATCTATTTTTCTCATTAGTGGACATCCATAAAATCACTGCTGCATTCAGAAGTAAGCTCTCCTTCACAAGTTGAAAGAAATAAGGTGCTACACTTCAACCTGCTTATTTTGGCCTTGAGACAAAATTAGACCATCTAAGCCTTGGTAAATCTGTGAAAATAGTGAGGTTGTTTCTTTTTTACTTTCCAGCAGATCCAAAAGAAAACTTTTCTAAACTATGGTAAATATGAAGCAGCATTTGGAGGAAGGACAATATTTCTGCCTAATCAAAATGATTCTGAACTGATATCTGAGTAATCATGACAGTCTCTGCAGTTTCCATTTCAGGCTTTTAAGAAAATAATGTAGAGGCAGAAAGAAAGAAAGATTTCAGGGGCAAGAGGGTCCCAGTCAGCAGACACAAAAGCAAAAGCACTTTGTGTTCCAAATATATTGTGGCTAATTTTCCACTTAATTTTTCACAGAAGACCTGCTCTTCTCCTTGAGGACACAGACCAAGGCCCTTGATACTGAGGAGAGTGCCTGAATTCCTGAGCTCTACAGTTTTGGGAGATGGGGTTAAAACTCAGGTTGTCTTGAGTGCAGAGAACAGACAACAAATCTAGCAAGGCACCAGCTGGAGGCTCTTGGCCCATTTTTTCCCACAGCCCACAAGAATGATATTAATTATTGGGCTATAAGGTTTCACACAGGGTAGTGTTGCCCTGGTTTTTGCTAAGCCTTCTGTTTTTAACCTTGGAGTCAGATTCTTTCACACAGTTTCATGTAAATAATAGCCAATGTTTACTTAACAGTATTTTCTGTTTTTCATTCCTTTTGTGATAAGAGAACTTTGATGAGCATCTTTCTTCTCCAGTGGGACTGAGAAGGAAGTGACATGTCCTCCAAGCCCTTGTGGAGTTGGGATGTGTATAAAAATGTGAAATATGTCAATAATAAAAATTATTCCCTCCTTTCTGCTGAACCTGGCAGGTGTGAGAGCGTCTTTATTGTGTCTTTCCAGACACAGGGTAGTGCTCCGAAGAGCTTCTGCTGAGCCACAGTCCTGGTAAGTGCAGTGAGCCATCAAAGACATTTCATACAAAAGAAAGCCCAAAAAATAAGCACCAAAATCTTGCCATCTATCTATTTTATGATGCTGCACATAGAAATTGTCTAGCTTATATTCATTTTGAAGAGATAAGGCATTTCTTTGGTCGTTGAGAGGAAAAGGTAATACTTTCCTATTTTATACTTTCAAAGCTCTGATGCTGCAGGAAATGATGCCAGTTACGGAAGGTAAAGGACAAGTAAGGAAGCACCAGTGGTCTGGGAAATTTGCTACCTTGGCCTTTAGAAAGACAGAATTAAAAAAAAAATTTTTTTTTTTTTTTTTTAAACCATGGAAACATAGTAACTCCTAAGTAAAACAGAGCACAAATAAGGACAAAAACTGTCCTGTGATAAAGTCCAAGACTAAAAATCAAAATATAGACAATTAGAGAAATGAAGCCAATGCTCTCATTTACACAAAGACTATGATTATGAAACTGGTAGTGAAAGACAATTAAAAAGTAGGAACAGAGACTTGGGTTTTGAGGGGTTTATTTTTATTTGATGTAAACTATTTCCAACTTATAATAACACTAACTTACCTCTTGGTTGATATGTAGGCATTTCTTGCAATCAGTATTTCAAATGTATTTTTTTCCTATAGGTATCAGGTAAAAACCTGTTCAGTCATACTATTATATATTTTTCCACAAGCTGGGAAAGATTATGTAATGACTTCCATTGGCTTTAAAATTGTAATTATAAGTTTGGAGGGTAATCTTTCATCTTTCATCTTAAACTGCTGTTCAAGGAATCATTCCACATCGGTAGATAGAATCAATTTAATTTTCTTTAAAATATGCAGTTTCTGCCTTTTCTTACAAGTGTTACCACACCCTGCCTCAGGTTTCTCCATGAGCTTACTGGAGGCATAGGGCAGCTTTTTTGCAGTTCAGGCAAGCCCTGACACCCTTCAGGTCACTTATCTACCCTTGAAAAAAAACTCATGTGTTTTATCAGCTGCAATCTCTGTTTCTCATCATCACAGTCCTTTTCCTACTGTTAGAAGATATAAGTAAATAATAATAAAATATACCATACACTACAGTGTACAGAAGTACGATAAGCCCGTTGGATCTCAGAGATATTTAATCTGAGAGCAGTCTGCAAATAAATGATTTATTCATGAATCCAGTGTATTGACTGCCAAGATGCAGGCATTGTAAAATACAAATATTGAAATGACACAGAAATGGTGAAGTAGAAAAGAAGGTATTTAACTGCAGACAAACCCCAAGACAATACTCTCATAGTTTTAAAGGTATTTGAAGTATTTTATATCACCATAAAAACCTCTGCAGAGTATAAGGTATTTCTTTGGCTACAGTGAACCATGAATAATATTGCAGAACTACTTAATTTCATTTAATAGCACTGAGTTGTGCATTTCATACAGAAGATAGCCTGGCTGCCTAGATTTGATTCACAGCACTGAAACTGGCCAAATAATCTATTTTGAATAAAACCTATTGTAAATTTGACCATTACTCACAGAGTAATTGCCCATTAATAACCTTGCATTATTCAGCCAGCTATAGACCAAAGTATATTTATTTCTGAGGAAGATACTGAATTATTTGAGAAACTTTTGAATGGATAGTTATATAACTTCCCTTAAACTTTGCACTCACTTAAGGATGTTGTGGTGACTGAATACTGAATTTTATCACATATGGCACACACATGAAGTAGAGAAAATTCTATAAATTTGACCAGATTATTAAAAGTAACATTTAGAAAAGTACATTAGAAGTGAACAGAATCTTTTGGCCAAACTCTAAAATAACAGCTCACAGTCCTCTGTCTGCACTATTTTATGTTGTGCGAACAATCCAACACTAGATGCTGTGTCTTGCGCTTCCCTTTACACTGCATTTTAAGTTGAATGAATATTAGTCATGTAAACAAACCAGAAATATTGCAGGGTTAAAAAGCATTTTTGTTCCACATTCTAATGCAATCAAGGAAAGCTTTTTGCAGAAGACTCTGAGTGGCAGGGACTCCATCTCTGCTTTCCCTGAGTTTAAGCAAATCTTTATGGCATTCAGAGTAGCAGCTACCTAGGCTGACTGGACATTAAGGTTTAACACAGCTGCTAATTTCTGCCTCTACCCTGGCATGAGAAAGGGACCTGATCTTCAGCACTTTGTCAAAGCATATAACCCACTGCAAAAAAATTCTGTCCAGACTTCTCCTATAGCAAATAGAGACAAATAGGTGCATCCTGGAGATGACTTACCCAAGCTAGTTACCAGGACTCTTGCGTGTCTATTTAGTTATCTATTTAGTTAGCTATCTAAATTAAGATTTTATACTCCATTCTCAAATTCTAGTTGGCTGAAAGTAGGCAAGACAATTGCTGTCCTTGGCTGGTATCTTCTCTTTATTAATTAAAGGTACAGCATACTGACCATAATGCCGGCAATGTATTATTCTCAGCCTCAGGTGCAAGAACTATTCTCTAAGAAAGTACCCAGCAAAGCAGTAAGTTGAATCTGTGTCTCCTACAGCCTCACTGAGGGCCATAGCCAGCAGACCGCTAGGTATTTAGGGATGATGGTATTTTTAGTGTGTTCCCTTTATTTCAGGTTTGACCCTTTGAAAAACTTCAGCCCACAAAATAAATATTTTCTGACAAATAACAAAGTAAGAAAAAAACCTATCTCTGCTTACTACTAAATGTTAGCATTAACAATGCATTGTCTGCAATCCCAATTGTCTTTATTACTTTTTACTAACAGTACTTGCCCTTTTCAGTGGGATTGTCCTCACCACTTGTCATTCCAATCTCATAGAAGACCAGTCCATCTATAAGCCTGTGCTTTATACGTCTTTGTCTGCTCTTTACATTATGGATAAAGTACTTTAAATTAGCAAGGGACAGTACACATAGTCCAGATGACTGCCAAGCACCCCATGCCACATTCTTCTTTTAAGCATTTTTCTACCTGTCTGTCTCTGGAAGCATATTTGCATATTTCTGTTTTTTTCAGAGTGTTCAGAGATAAATTGACCTTTTAGGCACCTTTTTCCTCCTTCCAAAGCTATAAAAACTTTGGTCACCCTATTTCTAGGGTGCTTAGTCTACTGCTGTAATGCACTTACCTATCGTTTACTATAAACACACTTCTTTCATTTGAAAAAAATATCTAGTTTCCCAGTGTAAGTCAGGAATAAAAGTGATTAGGCATGAAAAGAATAAACAAAAACTCCACAAATATTGATGTCTTAATCTTTACAAACTACAGTACCAGAAAGCTGATGATAAATGGCAGTTTTCAAACCATAATAAAATTAATATGAATTTCATTTCTTAGCAGGTAAACATTTTCCCTGCTGATTTCATAACAGGAAAATTAGAAAGTCAACTTATTTAGAGACTGTTTCAAATATGGGAAGAAATAAGCATCTGCATATTTATAGAGATAATATTCTTCCTTCAAAGGAGAGTGTCAGTTTTCACCTTTGATGACAAATGTGTGTTATCACAATGCTTGCAAATGTTACAAAGTATTTATTAAGACAAGCTTTGTTCTCCTAAGTATGTTCACAAGAGACATGTTTCTAGGAACAGAAGAATGGTAGAAAACATTTCTTCCTGTATTTATGGACTTGCAATTGACACTTTAATTTCTTTGGAATGTTCTCAATACTGCACAATGCAACAGGAATCATTAGGAAAGAGAAGATGAGATGAATGGGCAGATAGTGTCAAACTGTCTGAAAGTTTAACTGAATACTGCCTAATTCTATTTGCTAAATTCACTGATACTGGGGGGTTCTCAGCTACTTTGCTCGACACCATCTCACATTGTGTGTGCTAAGAAATTCTGTTCTGTGCTAGATAAAAGTACTTATATGGTCTTTGATATAATTGATAAAAGCAAACTAATGGAGTGTTGCATAACTGTGAATCAAGGAATGTAGCTGTTGAATTAACAAGCATTCACAGATATGCTGCAGTTTCTCTGGGAAAATGTCACAGGGGTTTCTCCTTTATTCAATAATTTGGCACAATCTAAACTTCATCTGGGGATCTGCACTATAGTGTACTGAACATTTTCTGTGCTCATTAGAAAAAGCTGAAGGAGATTTGGATTTACTGAAGGAATACAGTCATACCATTATTCCCATAAAAAATATTAATAACGTACTTATTAATTTAGAACTATATGTATACTTAGGCTTAATGGAAGGATGTGCTCACACAGATGTCTGTTCTTTTGTACTTTATAGATTGCCAAAAGTTTTTCCAACTTTCTCTTGTGTTCTAATTTTGCAATAGTTTATAATAACTGTGTTCATAAAACTGTTAAGTTTTGGGTTCTTACATTTCTTTTAAATTCTTTTACTTATACAGAAAGAGGACAAAAATTCTTTGCTTGGGGTTTGGATGTTTCTTTTTTACATGTTTCTTTTTTTTTTAACATTTCTACGTTATGTTTTTCTCTACACAGCAATAGAAGAAAAAGTTATTTTACGCTTTATTAGGCTGGGTGACATATTCTTCCAAGATCCAGTGGTCAGCAGTATTTTCAGCAAATTGTGTGTTACACTTGACTGCAGCTTACAAGAAACTGTAGAAGTAACTATAGAGTACAACAGGTCTAATTATTAATACACTGACAAACTTTCTTTTCTGTATATGTCAGTCATAAACAGGTCTTGATTTCTATGTACATATGAGACAATCATGAGTATTTGCCAAATACCTTGTACAAATTATATATTGTTTTGTTGGCATCTATTTGTTCTGCATGCCTATGAAGGATCATGTAAGCCAGCCTATATTATTTCTGTTTCCAAATCTAAGAAATGTTTTAACAGGCAAACAAAACCCAGTGCTAGTTCTTGTTCTTTAGCATGTAGTATGTTTTCAAATTGAGAATATATCATGTCTTTTAAAAAAGCTTCTTTTGGAAGTTTATTTCTGTGCCCGTTTCACATAGCACTTCTCATGTTGCCTTATTCAGTGCAGAATTCTGCCATTAAAATTTTAAATAACAATAAATTATATTCAATGAGGTAGTAAATAAGTCAGGAATTATTAATATATCTTCTATTCCAAATAGCAAGCTTCTGCATGTCGAAGTTGCTTTCTAAATTTGCTTTCTAAAAAGCAAACTAGAACTCTATAAAGAGCTCTTTCTTAAAGCAATTACCAGTTACAAATTTCCTCAATATGTCTCATAACTGCAAAGAACACTTCTGCTTTAAGTGTTTCAAGGCACACTGGGCAAAAAACACTAGATTTACACATCACTGTGCCAGCAAATACAATATGCCTTATAGAAGTGCTTAAACAATACCACAAAAAATCTTGCGGTATTTTGGAAATATTTTGATTTGACATTTTGATAAATAACCCACATCCAATTTAAAGAAATTACACAACTGGTTCAGGCCAACTAACTGGCTGGTAGTTGGTGATGATGCAAAATAGTTTCACTGTAGTTTCACTATAAAACTTGCCCAAGACTGTAATGTCCCCAGCCTTCACTGAAATAATTTAATCTGTCATTTCAAAATGTCAGTGCTTGAGGTTTCCCGTACATTTTTGCCAAGGCTGTTTTCTCTTTAAGGATAGTGAAAGCATTATTTTGAAATGCAGCTCAAAAACAGGTTGTAAAATGTTTTCAAGTTCTGAACATATATGAAGAACTTGCAAATTGACAGATTCATTTTTCCCTCAAGATGAGTGCACTGCATCACTGAGATTAAATACAGTTAAACTGTCACGGTTCTTAGCTTATTGCTTTGTTTCTCTAAGTTATCACATCTATGGGTAGTCTTTAAAAATGAGTTAGCACAAAGGGTCAGTAAGAAATCTGAGGCCACTGGAATCCATTTTAAAAGATCAGCTCTTACTATTTTCAATTTTATCACCACATCTTAATGATCCATAAAGTGATAAAGAAATGGACAACTCAAATCACACAAATGCACATGACCAGTCTCCCCCTAGCAAGGACAAAGCAAGTTCTTCTTTGTACTGGACACAAAAGTGATCCCCAGATAAAATTGATGAAAGACATCAAAATGCCTACTCTATAAACGCCTTTTCTAGCAGGAAAGTCCAAGTGGAAACTGTCAAGTGGTGAGGCACTTGGAACTGGTAGCCCAGAGAAGTTGTGGATGTCCCATCCCTGAAAGTGTTTAAGGCTAGGCTGGATGCAGCTTTGAGCAACCTGATCCAGTGAAAGCTGTCCCTGCTGATGGCAGCTGGTTTAAGGATCTTAAAAAGTCTTTTGAGATCCTTTCCAACCCAAACCATTCTATGGTTCTGTGATTTTATGAGATCTCCAAGCTGAAGACGTACACAGTGGCTAGCAGACAGTGAAGTATTCAGTTGTGTTGACATCACAGTGTGCACAAATATTTATCTGTACATAAGTCTTGTTCTGTAGAAGCTCTTACCAATTGTTGGCTCTGAGAAGGGATGAAAGGGAGGGAGACCTTCCCTGCCAGGAGTAGCACATTTCTGGAGACACTAGCTCAAGTTCACAGCCACACACTGGGTGAGCTCTGCTCCCCTCAGGGTCTGTGCAGCCTCATCAGTGCTCAACCTCACACTCCCTGTGCAACTCAGTGTGAGGAAATGTACAGAGAACACAGCATGAAAATTAGAAATACAACTTCCTTTCTCTATAAAGCTTCTCCTAACCATGCTAATTCCCATGACATGAGCAACTCTAAGGAGACAACTGGGCAGTCTCTTTCTCACCTTTTATACACCTGCTCTGCAATCATCTCCTTGGTTGGAAAGTGCACCACAGAGTAGAAATGGGATGCTTTTGATAAGATTTAATTCATGGCCTTCAGGTAGGCACTAAGCATGGAAAGTCCTGCTTAGCTGTTCATGTTACATGGGATGGCATGAGAGGAACTAAGAAGACCAGGGAGATACTGTTTTGAGTAATTAAAAATAAAACACTCTATATTTTCATGAACATGTGAAGAGAAGAAAGGTAGTACCTGATGCAAGAAGAGGTGAGTCTGAAATATTCATAATCAGGGCTCCTACTCAACACTCATAAAAAATAAATGCACAGAATAATAGAATCACAGAATAAGATGTGGTTTAAGGGACTCAAAAAGATCATTGTGTCCAGTTCCTGACCCTGCACAGAGCATCCCCAACACCATGTGCCTGAGAACATTGTCCAAATGCTTCTTGAACTCTGTCAGGCTCGGTGCTGTGACCACTTCCCTGGGGTGCTGGCTCCAGGGCCCAGACACCCTCTAGATGAAGAACCTTTTCCTACCTAAACCTCCCCTGTCCAGCTTAAACCTCCCCTGACACAGCTTCATGACATTTCCTGGAGTCCTGTCACTGGTCACAAGAGAGAAGAGATTTTTACCTGCCCCTCCACTTCCCCTCATCAGGTCTCCCCTCAGTCTCCTTTCTTCTCCAGGCTGAACAAACTAAATGTCCTCAGCTGCTCCTCATAAGGAGCACGTGGATATGCATGTGGACATTGCATTTGTTTTCTGTTTGGGGTTGTTTGGACATTTTTGATGTGTACTTTGGTCACAAATTTCAAAGGTTGCTCTACAATCTTGACACTTAGAGGACTTACAAAAGGGAAGGAAAAGCAGGCAAAGACAAAAAGAAGAGGAGAGAGATGAGAGGAATGGGAGAGAAAAGATTCCTTTTCTCTGGAAACTAGGGCTTTCCATCAAACATTAAGTAATAGATTCAATAAAACCTTGTTTTCATGACACTTTATGAGTGAAAGCAATAACATAAAAATTGCTTTATTAAACTGACAAAAGTCTTGTTTCAGTATTTTATATTACAGATACTGAAGCATTCAGTTGTAGCCATGACGATTAAAATCTTGTTGGATGGACACGCTAAAAGAGATATCTCTGAAAGAATGAAGTGGTTTTCTACGTGAAAATCACAGTGAAGTTTGCTTTTGAGTACTTATAAGTCCTTCTTTTCAACAGAACTTCATTTTAGAAATTAGTGTCAAAAGTGCCTACCAGTTGTTTAATTCTTGTGTTTAATTGTCATTCTCTTCCCTATAATCTAATTCTAGATAAAGCACCATTTGTCAGAAGTATTTTAATGTAAATTTTTGAAACCGCTCTTCAAACATACACTTGTGTTATTTATAACAGAATATAATAAAATAATTTTGTGGAATACAAGTTAGTGAGATAAACATCTTGCCCCAAGATGTCCTCTTTAAAAAGAAACACTGATACTTCTGTATTTTTCTTTCACTCAGTAAAGCTTACTCAAGAAGAGTAGAGAAGTCTTATGTTGTTTGAAACTAGTAGCATAATGCCTCAGGCCTAGATTCTAGTCTGGTTTATTCACAAAAATATTTAATCTATGTTTACTTGAGAAAGAAAGTAAAACAGACATGAGTCATATGTGGAGCAAAATCCTGGACAGAGAGAAGTCAGCGTTGCCTCATTAATTACTGGCAGCTATAAGGTTTTGTTAAAAGTGTGAAACTTTCATTAAATACTGAATATCTATGTTCTGATTTATGATAAAATAGACTCTAGTCATTATCACATAGTTCACCATATACCTAACTAATACCAGATTATCAATGTTTTCAAAAATTTAACAGCAAAATTCAGTAAAAATATGTAGGAAATTAAGAGAATGCAAGATGATTCCTTTGCTTTAGAGTCATATTGGCTGTTTACAGTTAATATAGTTGAGAAGTTATTCAGTGGTTTGTAGGCTTCTAAAGGGAAACAGAAGTTGATAAAATTGCTTCTGCCGTGGTAAATTATGTACTGTTTATTTTCTCCGTTCATGAAAAGATATTTATCCAAACAAAGAATCCTCCTGCACCCAAGCTAATAAAGTAGAAAATATACCTAAAGTTAGAGCTGAATCCTGATAAATGCCTTATCAAAATTCGAATGCCAAAAGAGTTCTTGCAATTAAGTAATTTAAAAACTCTTGTCTCCTACTCTTATCATGTATTCTAAAACGGGGCAGTATATTCATCCCAATGCCTACTCAGTTTGTGAAAACCACACAGCACCAGCTAATGCTTTCTGTTCTCTGTGTCCTTGGGCCTGAGGCTTCTGGTCTCTGGCACAGGACAGCACAAGAACAGGGCCTGATGCTCAGCCAGGATCTGGCCTTGATTCTGAGTCAGGACTGGGCCAGTATGTACACATGCATATATGTGGCAGCCCAGAATATTCCTATGATGGTCCAGGGGGGTTTGAAACCCTGCCAGATGGTTCCCGGACCCTGGCAAAGAGCCCAGAATTCCGTCTTCGAACCCTGCCCGTGGAATCATCTGCCCACATTGAGAGATGAGATGTACAGTAGAAAGAAAGTATGTAATTAGCTTATCTTGTCACTGGATGATTGTAGTTTTAGATTTATGGAGGTTCGAGGGAAAAAAGTTAACATGGAGGGCAAAGGGCGGTGCCTTTCTCCTTCCTCTTTCTCCTCTCCCCTCCATCTTCTGCTGTGACGATGGTGATGGTTATTGGTGAAGGTAGCACTGTCATGTTAAGAAAAGGTAGAAATTAATTGGAAAAATTGATTAAACAATTATACGTTGTGGAACTTGGTTGGTTTTCCTGAAAGAGATAAAAAGGTACAGACAGCCTACCAAGGCGTCACTTCTGCTGTAATTCTTGGAGGAGCTGGACATGCTGTCCTCGCTCCAGACTCTGAGAGATAAGAAATAATAAACAACCTGAACATGACTCCGCAGAAGTTTCCAATCTTTTGGCTCGGGTGTGGGACTTTTAAGATCCAGAAACAGCCATAAAAACCCACAGAGATCACTAATAAGTGGTCACTAATACATATAGGCTGTCCAAACTACCTGATGGTAATGTTGGGAGGTTTGCCATTTATTATTGTCACAAGTTTGCCATTTATTATCGTCCTGGCTGGAAGAGACAGGGAGATTCCGGGGACTTGGTGTACTTGTGACAAAGCTGTTACTGCACACACTGATGAGCTGCACAGCAAGAGGATTCATGCCTGGCACACTCTTTCCTGGTCCACTGCCACTGGGATCAGCTTTTCCTGACAGTTCTGACTGCAGATACAAGCATATTATCTAAATTAATAAAAGGGAGTTCACCAGAAATAAAATATGGGAGACGAAAATTTGCAATTTCTTCCAGACAGTCTGAAAAATCCCATTATTTTTCTTATGAAGAATTCTGTTTCCTTTATAAAGCCAAATGTTGTTCTGACTTTTTTGAGTGCTCTTGAAAGAAAAAGTCAGTTCTTGGCAAAATGAGTCCTTAAATGGCAAAGATCAAATCAAGTTTCAGCAGAAAAGGAGACAAACAGAAGTGCCACAAAGTGGATATGAAGTTTTTTTTAGCAAGGAGTAAACGAAATTAAAATCCTGAAGAGGTCAGCTAAGGCTGAGAGCATGCATGCCCAGAGGGCTGAACTTAGCCTGCAAGAATACTGCACACAGAGCAGGATTAGAAGCAAAGACTGCATGATGCTTTTGTAAGCTGAGCTCATGAAAAAATGTAACAGTACTAAACACAGACCCTGTCAGTGATTGGGAGGCTTGCCATTTATTGCAAAAGCTGATTACACTCCATTATCTTTTCTTTATCAATTGACGTGACATAATTCTCAGTCATGAATGCCTGGCTGGATAGGAGTGAAGCCTGATAACACAATAACAACATTCTCCCATGCACCAAATTGACAGGATGTAGAGGATCTTTGAAAGCTGTAAAATAGCATTAGTCAGAGATAATAAATAGGAATTTTCCTCAGTGTTCATTAATAACATGGGGAATGAGAAGAGTGCTAGCTTTTTCAGGGATAGAAATGTAAATGAGAGGAAGCAAACTACCTTAAAATACATCATCTCTAGCCAGATTCCACATCACCTATGGTATCAGAAGAAAACTACTAGAAAAAATACCATGGCATATTTTCATTGTATTTTTTTTAGCCCACTTCATGCGCTTCAGTGAATGTTTCATGAATTAATGACAAATATTCTACACAGCTATTTAGATAATGAGAGACAAGAAGTAATTATTTAGCTGGTAAATTTTTTTGGCAGATATTTTTTGTAGTTTATAGCAACAAATGAGAACAATGCATTTTCAATTTAAAAGAGCAAGAGGGTGTCATAAAACATAGGATCCATAATGAAGGTTTCAGGGGACTGGATATGAATGAAGAACTCTAGTATAAAGCGCTAAAATAAAACTAAAAATCATTTTAAAAAGGAACACTAAAAAAACTCACAACCCCAACTTATTAAGGCTGTTCCTGATATGATTTTCTGCCAACTGTTCCCTCTTTGTTCCTCCACTGAGAAATCTGGAAATAATAAAAGCAAAGAAACTATTCCCTCAGAAGCAAATTTTAGAAAAGAACATTCATTTTATCCTGCCAAAGTAAATTCAACTCTCAATGAAAATATCTTTCAGCAGAAAGATACAATTTTGTACTTTCACAGGAAAGCCATCCTCCTTCTCAAAGATGAAGGCAAAACGCATACCTGAAAGATGGCTCCTACGTCCAAAAGCTTAGTTGCCATTTTATGAGCTTGATAAAAGGAACTACTCCTCATTTCAGATCCTCCCTCATTTACATGCTCAGAATAGCATGGTAACAAAAACTTGATCACTAAGAATACACCACACATCTTGAAGACCACTTTTTCAGTGTAAAATTAAAATTGACAGCTGTGACATTTAGCTGTAGAAGAAAACTATATCCTGGTTATATGCCTGAATTTGGTTTTTAGTGTAGAGCATAGCTTAAATGAATTTTTCTATTTGTAAATTATTTCTGCCAGAGAAAATCCAATCATTATTTAGTCTATTTTGCCCATAGCCACTACTGTGTTACTACTCTGTTGATGCAAACTATCCCCAGATCCTTTAAGTCCTGGCCTCAGAGGTAAACCTTCCTGTGGCAGGGTGTGAATTGTGAGATTGGGAAGAGACTTAAAGCTTGTGTGACACTGGTATTGGTACAACTTAAGTGGATGAATACTGTTTAAAGTCTTATAATGGAGACCAAGCTTTGGCAAATTCCCAAGAGCCAATCTCTAACTGGTTGTCACAGCGTGCCTCCACCTCCACATCAAACACAGTCAAACATAAACATGCACCTTCAAGGCACGTATTTAGCCTAAGCCAAATACCTGGTCTGTCTTTGAGAGAGACTTTGATTTATCCCACAGGTCTTTGTCTCTCTGGAGGTGCTTATCCCTTACCACCACTACATATAAGGCCTCCCAATACATACCTCACACTGGCCCAGGGACCTGTGCCATGTGAAAGTTATGGGTGAAACAAATACCACCACAGACAGAGATGTGTGATGGGTACACGTGGCAGTAGTTTGTCTGGTTGAGTCACTCACTGCTCACAAGATTAAAAGACAAATACCAAAAAAGACAAACTAAGAAACGAACAGAAAATCCTCTCAGGATCCATCAGCAAGAGAAGCTTGACATACACATAGCAAAATAAATTCTAACAAAGAAAAGCGATGGAAAATGCTAGACGCTTATCTCAAATAGGTGACAAAATGTATTAAATTACTTTAATAATTTAGGCAAGATATTTCAGTCATCTCTACTACCGTATAAATTCCACAAAAAAGAATGCAAATAACCAGGGAGTACTGCATGGCTGTTACATTAGCAGCACAGCAGGATGCAACATCAAAGTCCTCACAAATGAGAGGAATTGTTGTTGTTATGCTATGATATGAAACTCGAATAAGAGTTTAAAAGTAGCATTCATTTTCTTGATTAAAGATTAACAAGGCGAACTGCTTAATTGGTATTTTAACTGGATAGCAAGGAAATAAATTCTACATTTTGGAGGTGAATGGATTCTGTGGATCATGAGAACACAGTGCTTTGTCTAATTTAAAATTAAATAGTTAA
The DNA here is from genome assembly GCA_013397175.1 of Platysteira castanea. Lineage (NCBI taxonomy): Eukaryota > Metazoa > Chordata > Aves > Passeriformes > Platysteira > Platysteira castanea. The sequence goes on along the minus strand of VYXC01010735.1, from coordinate 7,360 downwards.
CTCAAATCGAATTTATTTAAGAGTATATTTGTTTAGATTTAAGGAAATGAGGGAACTTGATAAAAGTTTATTTTGATTCCTAAGCTTTATTTCTGTGTCAACTACTTTTCTGCTTCATAGACAGTAAATCTGGTGTAACTCATCTTTGAAGTTTAATGACCTTTCAAGTTTGGCTCAAAAAGTTAATGATGTTGATATAACATTACTTCACCCATGTAGTGGTGTCCTCTTAAGAACCGTAAAAGATCTCTTTACCTGCCAACATATCTTCTCTCAGTGCAGCAAATTTCTTGTTCACAGATTTTCAAGAATTTCCTTCTCCTACCTATGATAGAGGTTTATCAATTTCCACAGTCTTCTTCTGTTCCACCTGTATCTTTTTTTGAAATAAGTTTTTTTTCTTCCTTATCTATAATTTTCTTTTCATTTAGGTGTTTCATTTGGCCTTGTATAACAAAACAACAAAAAAAAAGCCTTTTAAAACCTTGTCCACCTCTAAGCTGGATGCTTCACTTCTCCTGGCTTCGCTGTTCAGACTCTGCTAATTTTGTTCTGTTCCATAGTTCAGCTTAGTTCAGAAAGTGTCTAACAGGCTTGTTCATTGTCTTAAGCTGTTTCTGTCACCAAATTTCGCTCATTACATTTGGATGAGACATGAAAGAATTTCTGGCTACATGACTGGAAAATACAGTGCCAAACTGATTACTGAGGAGCAGTTTTTATAACAGCAACATAATAATTTCCCTAATTTCAGCAACAATTCATACTTTGGATGGACTTGTACTTTGTACAAATTATTCCAGATAATTGCCCATATTGTAATTCCTGTTATCCAAGTAAGATTAGATGAACACAGCTGTATTTTTCTGACTTAAGAGTTTGTGACTATTTGAATCTGTGAAATGTGCTTATATTTTGTATTTTTCAAGAGGCTGTTTAAAGAAAGATCTATTGGTTGTTAATGTCACTGTTTAGAGAAGTGGCTTGATTTTCACATTTTACTGCATAGTAAGACTGATTTGAAAGATGAAGCTATGCAATACATGTCACAGTGTCTGGGAATGGATAAAATCAAGTGTTGGATTAAAGATCAGTCAAACAAAACTCACAGGCAACTATAAGAACACTCTGCTTTCAGCACCAGCATCTGTAGTAGCAGATATTGATCAAACAACGTCTTAATAACGTGATCATGAAATGTTGTTGGATATGAACCAGATTCTCTTTCCCAAATCTGTTTAAGGTAGATCCTGCTTGGTGAGCTCAGAGCTCACTGTTAGTAATAAGTGGAGCAGAGGGCTACTTTCTTTGGAAGACATGAATCCACATTCTGTTCCCATGCTATTTTTTTATGTTTAGAAATACCCAGCAGAACTCAGAACTTTTCCAGGGAAGTAAGGAAAGAAGAATCAATATTTTCATTGTTGAATATATGTATCTTCTTCTGAAAGTTGTTCAGAAATCCTCAGATTTGTAGAAGTAGTACCATCAGCTCCTCTTTGAAATAAAAAAAACTATGAGAGGGCAAATGTAGCAGAATCGTTTGACTTAGTTTTTGATTCTGCAGTAGTATCCAAATGAGTCAACCTCAGAAAAATGACCTTTAACAACAGAAAGTGATAATGTACAGAGCAGTGGGAATTGTGCTGTCATGCTGATCAGAGCTGAAACCTCTTTGGCCCATCTGGGTTTTGAAACCATGCACCAGAGGGTAGCAGATGTCCTTCTACAAAGGGAAATGTGTTACTCCCCACACTCCCCATGATGCGTATGAGGCATTTCCGTCATGTGCAAAACTGTCCTGCCTATGCAGATTGCTATGCACAGGGGCCAACAGATATGGACAGACAATTTACCATAATTAAATCTTATTCAACTTCAATGAAATTGGATGGCAGCAGCTACGACCACAAAGAGTAAAGAACTGGTAGCTTCAAGTGAAACAATCCTTCATCTACAAGAAACTGTAACTGCTACTCTACAAACCTCATAGGCAATGACTGGATAACATCATATGTTATAAAATAATTTTCTTAGGACTTACTGAGAAACAGCACCTGATGTAAGCAATAAACACACAAAAATAGTTAAAAAATAATACACTTTGCAGAGATTCTAAAATCATCATACTCTGAATTTAGTTTCGATAAAATGTGTTCACTATGGAGATACAGGAAAAAACTCTCCAAGTTGCTCTGACAGTAAAAAGAAATTAAAAAAGACCAGAAGATAACAAGAGAACTGACCTGTGCCTCCCTTGCTGCACTTGCTTCTCACTGATCTCTGGCAGCTCAGCTATTTTGCTTAATCGAAGTTGTTTCTGGGATCTTGTAGTGCGAGAAAACTTTTCAGTCTGTTTTTCAAGTGGAAAAGGATTGCTGCTGGAAAGATGAAATAAAAAAGAAAAATTAAACATGGAAGGAAAAAAACCCCAAAAGATATCCATCCTCTCTATAATTTTTATAAACATAACCCAGAACCTCCTGACAGTATTTCAATTTTCTGTTTTCAATATACAAAGAAATACCTTTGGCTTTTGCATAAACTTGGTTGACTGTTTACACTTCACATCTCAACTAGACAGAAAAGATTTCTTCCTGGATTAGATTGTTACTTTCCAGATTTTGGACATGAATTCCTATCAACAAATGTTGATCCTTTGTTGAATTGCAGACTCCAACACAGTCAAAATTGTGATAATGGTCACAGTATTAATGGTCCTAATCTCTTCTGTCACTTTGACACATCCAAAATCATCAGTTCATTTCCAAGTCAATTTTAGAAATTTTTTTCTACTTTATCCGACAGACAAAAAATTGAAAAATATTTTTTATAGTAATATATTTTTCAGTAGGCATCTTCTTTCTGCAAGAGCCAACTCTACAAACTGATTGACTAGTTCATTTCCCATAACCATTTCATGTAAAATAAACTGACAAAAGGCCACCTGCAAAAGCTAGTACAATAAACTGCTTCTTCCCCAGAAACACAATAAAGAAAACAGGTATTTATTATTTGGATTTGATTGTTCACAGCTGGTGCTTTCATCAGCCAGTACGAATATTGGATGTTCGACCCATGCCACAAAATTAATCTTCAGATTTAATGCCCCCAGACAAATTTTATAGGGTTCAGATGCAGATTATTTTTCTCTTAAAATAATAAAGGATGATTTGCAAATTGAGTTCTCGGGTGAAACTCCAGGCTCACCCAGGTCTATAAGTAATTAGTTATAGTGACTTAATTAGAGCACTTCTGTAGTCATTATACTTGCAGACTAATGATGCAAGAAAGTTGAAACTGATGGACTTAGAATCATAAAATCATAGAATTGTTTGGTTGGCAGTGTCTTGAAGTACTTGTTTTTTAAACAGAAATCTGGAGCTACTCAATAAAATATTTACAGTTACCTGCTTTGTCTCTGAAAATTGCATCTCTAAATTTAGCCTTTAGCCTGAACCTTTGGGATTACAATGCCACACACAGAATCAGCCACAGGTATTTTAAGAAGAAAAGAGTATTTCACTTAGGAACTTATAAAAATCTGGTACTTTGTTTAAGTCACATTTCATTGAGGTTAATTATCAGCACTTCCATTTTTTTGTGTATGGGAAAGGTCACTGTTGTAAAAACAATATAGGTCAGAACACTTAATCAGCATTTTGGCAAAGGAAAAGGCCATTCTAAATTGCAGTGTAGGACTGACTGTTTGCCTTATGTTATCAATCTCTTCAAACATGGGAATTCAAGCTAAAGCAATAAAATATGAACTTTCCATCTTTTTAATTTTTTTTTCAAAAGAATACTGAAAAGGCCACATTAGTCCAAAGAAGTTTTGAATAAACCAAATAGTAGGATGAACATGAGTTTCTAAATGTGTGTCCAGATAGGAATTTTAAGTATCTTCCTCCTTTTTTAATTTAAGGTGATGAAAAATTTAAAATTTAAGTATCTAGTCATCATATCAGTTTGGATAATCTCCAGAGACATGTTCTGCTCCATACAAGCTCTAGTCAATTTAGCTGTATTTTTCAGCTGGTCAAATCAGTAAGTAGTGTTTATCCAGGCAAGCAAATATATACTTGCAGCACAGCACTTTCATCACGAATGTGATGAGCTACTTTCACAAACTCTGTGTTTACTCATGTTAAGTCACATTCTTTTCTAGTGAAATACATCCACAGTTTGGTTGGAACATAGCTTCAATCTCAAGAGCACAGTGACAAGAGGAGTAGAAAATGGGAACTGAAGTATTCTGGATTTAAATCAAATGACAGAAAGACTTAAATACAAGGTTGAAGCTACATATTGAGAAAGTGGGTACTAGCCAAAGGAACCCTTTCAGTCTTGCTAAGCACTCAAACAAAATTGCTCATATTAAAGAAGCTGACACGTTGAGAGGAGTACATTCAATTTTCAATACCTGATCATGTTTCTGTTTACAGATATTTCTGACTGTTGTGGCAGTTCAGCATCAATCTGGATGGTGTGAGCCTTTAGGAAATATCAAAAACATTATAGCCATGTCTGTAAACACTGAAGGCAACCCACACCATTGCACAAACCAAGGACCAGTTTTTGTGTCTGACACAATCACTATTCTCTTGGAGAGCTAACTCAAATAAGAACGAGCCAAGAGCTTTCTAGGCATGACAGATTGCCATCTATAACACCCTGGCAAGTATCTTTGGAAAAGATACTGGATATTTTTGCAAGGTAGCATAAGACTTGAAAGACCAAAGATGGGGGTTTGTCTAAGATACGAGCCAGGAGCTTTGTCTGGAGGATCTGAGTGATGTTTGCCTTTACTATGTTTCACATGAATTTCATGCTGAGAGCTGTTAAAAGAGAGGTTACTACAGTTGAAAGAAAAAATTAAAATAACATCTCCTTTTTTTCTCTTGTCATTGTTCCTGTGATCAATCTTGTGATTTCTGAGTGTAATATATCTAATATTATGTTCTTTCTACACTAACTGCTTTGAAATATTTGTTAGCTTTAAACTGATGTCACCTTCTGATATTATGAATGAGTTACCTAGAAACAATAAGTTAGATTTATGATGCAAAACTGAATTTATCTGTTATGAGTACTGAAATGTAAACATATGTTGGGTTTTTAAATTATGGCCACTGGTTTATCACCTTTCAGCTTTAAAAAGTGAGGCTTTATTTGAATAGGTTTAAGGAATATTTACATATACATAAGCAAATTCTTGGGATTAGATTGATGCGATGGTATAAATACAATAGCTTTGATTTCTTGCCATGTAAAACAGCTAATATAATTCCCTTTCATTTATTTCTAAAGTTTGAGCCTGAATTTACCAAATCTTTTATTCTTCTTATTATAATTCTACCACTCCAAATGTATCTATTTCTTATAGATGCATTTTTTCTAGGTGTCATCCTATTGGGAAAAACTTCCTTGACTTACAAATATGAAATATCTGGAGTTCAGGAGTTGGCGTCATCACAAATGAAATAAGAATCTAACCAAACGCATGAAAATAAAATCACATAATCCATTGCTTATATCATATTCACATTTTCACAGAATTCCACCCCAAACCCTCAGTCCTTTTAACACTTATGATTGCTGAATCCAGTCTTTTGCTCTGAATAATGATACTGCAGATGAAACCAAGAAAAGCATTGCAATTACAGTTATTCTTGTAAAAAATATTAGAACCACATGGGTATGAAATAGGCAATTTGAGAGTAGAAAATCTTTATATTTGTAAACAGAAGTAGATGGAGTAGGTGGCGGCCAACGACATTCAAAAACCTGACAGAAGGGCCACTGCTGCTTGAACAACCTCTGCTACTGCTCATCCTGGGAGCAGTGGATGGTTTGGGAGAGGAGGGAGGCAGCTCCCAGCCCTGTCCTCACCTCCAGCAGGGAGAATGACCTGCATGCTGGGCTGGAAGAACACACCTGCTCAGCAGAGAAGGTAGCACATGAGTGAGGGGAGACACACAGACCTCCCTCCTTCCCAGAGCTCTGTGCCCCCAGCCCATCTCCATGCTCTGCCACTTTATGGCTGTAACCTACTGCCCCTCAAACCTTCCCCTTAGTACCCTGTCCTCTTTCATGCAGTCCCTCCTGGGACTCTCCCTCTGCTTCCTATCCTGAATGGTGCAGTTTGTAGAGGTTAAGGACAAGGCCACCAACACCATCATGTTGGAGAAGAATTCTCATTTTGTCTGTGTCACTACAAAAATGTGGGTTGGCTCTGGGGAGAAAGCCTGTTTTGAACTTGAAATCCTGCTGAGTACCCTGATCCATGGCCTTTAATGCCCCATGTTGGCCAGCTTTCCCTCTTGCTTAAATTTAAATGAATCCTGCTTAGATTGCACTGACACAAGTGAGTGATTAATCAAATTTAATTAATCCCTATTTGAAGTTGTTTCTGAAGAGGTTTCACAGGGCATCATTAGCTCAGTTATTTAGAGCACAGTGCTAGTAACACCAAGGTGGTAGGTTTGATCTTTGTATGGGTCACTCACTTAAGAGTTGAACTTGATGATCCTTCTGGGTCCCTTCCAACTCAGAATATTCTGCGATCATGTGGCAAATATGTTTTATTCATGGAGTCTTTGTTTCAAGTAAAGAATACCAAATGGTATCCCATGCAAGCCTCATACTTGAAAATTCACCAATAGAGAAAGCAAAAAACGAAAAGGAATTTTAAGAGTAAAATGATAAAAAAATCGAGGCACATATCCATTATCTATCTTGAATTACTGAAGCTCTGCCTTTGGAACATGGACCACAGTAATAGGGAATTAGACTAGAAAATAAACCAAAGCTCAAAGTTACCTATTGCATGTGAAATAAAAAGGCATTACCAATTATACAGTTATTATTTCCTTCTTTATCATCACTGGCACTGTGCAACAGTTTACTAATGGACAGTTCAGAGAAGTAGGGTGGGTATGACATACTGGAAGTTTTTGTGCTTACCTTGAACTCAGGGCTCTGCACCAATTATGAACCTCTGTACTATTTTGAAAACACACCAGTGGGAGATCGCAAGTCAAAATTATAATTTAGTAGGAAAAATAAAATAATAGCAATCGTACAAGAACACTGACAGAGTCAGGATACAACCTAACCCCCTGTTAGTCAGGGTGGTGGTAGCAGTCCAGATGACGTGGTTCTGTTGAAGTGGTGATCCTGTAGAAGGGTCTGGTCTTCACCTGGAGGTCCAGTAGTAGCTCTTGTCCTCTGGGAATCCAGTAGGTAAGGGCTGGCTGTGGTGTTCCAAACCTCAGATTATATCCAGGTAGGAAGGCTTGGTTCCTTCCCCTGGGCGGAGCATCTCACAATGTAATGATGTAATTTTATGACTCATGCA
>VYXC01010734.1:695535-706606 GCA_013397175.1 Platysteira castanea | reverse complement strand
TTTTTTTTAAATAAATTATTTCAGAGCAAAAGTCGTATGGCAGTCTCCATAGCTGAAGTTTCGAGCTTTTCTCTATAACTAATTAGACGCGTAGTAATACCGTGCTTCTGGCAATGTATTTTTGGCTGTTAGTGCTGAAAATGTAACCTTTACTTGGTTTTCCTGCCTGCGCAATCTCAAATTGAGCTGTACTAAATCACAATATATTGCTTTCTCTTGCAAATCGTAAGTGACTATGTCCCACTATAGGAACATGCTGAGAAAGTAAGCTCTGTTACGCAACTCGAGGAAACTCTCAGACTTTCTTCAGTGGTAAAGAACCACATTTTGATTCTTGTGTTGTTTTACATAAATCCAGATAAACCTGGGAATAAATCTGCTGTTAAATTAAAACAACTGAAAGTGAATTAAGCAGATCCCTTGTTAGCTAATGTGTAAAATATGGAGTACTTCAGCAGGTTGCCTTGCTGTTTGATAGACACATCTGTTAATTCAGCTGTATTTCTAGTAAATACCCACAATATAACCTTACAAACAGTGAGAAAGGGGCTGGAGTATCATGTGTCTCTGCTTCACTCGCTCCACCTTGCAACTTCATGGTTTATCATGCACTCTAATGTTTGTAAATGCTTTAGATGTCAAAGAGCTTAATCTTACCACCTCCCTTTCTATATTTCATAGAACAGCAAATTCTTAAAAAACAGAGCTGTGAGGGAGGCTTAACTTTGATGAGTTTGTATGGAATGAGGTCCTAGAACTGTGTCTCTTAGATTACCTTTGGATTTGGAGGAGAACAGCACCCATAAAATGGGATTCTGAAGGCTTTGTGTGCGTCTCTGAGAACACCAAACCATTCTGCGTAGCACACTGCTGCCAAAAAGGGCTGTAAGGTGCCCACTATGACAGCACTGTACTCAGGGAAGTAACTACGCATCTGAGCAGTCCCACTTAGCCAGCAGAATTGCTCACTGGGTAAACTTGGCCCCATGCTTGAACTTTGGCAAAAATCTTGCCAAGAAGAGGTAGAATACACTGAAATGCACATAGACATCTTCCTACATTTTCAGGCTACATGCAAGAAAAATGCCCTGCAACTATGGGAGGGGTTGTGTGTGTTGTGTCCTGGATTTCCAGTCAGTGCATCAGAAAAGAGAATTGGCCTGCTCAGTGATGTCATTGTTATTGTCACATCTGCAGAATATCTGCTAAAAGAGAAGAGAATGTCATTTGTTTCATATAAAAACAAAACAATGCCTTTATTATACATAATTTTATCCTATCACTGAAGATTGTGTGCAGTGAAGAAAGTACTGCTGTCATTTTAAAACCTGTGGCTTCCCTACTGCACTTACATCACCAAGGCAGACCTAGTGTACATCCTCCAGTACAAAACAATTACAATCCAGTTGACAGAAGTCAGAGTTCTATGTTGTTGATTAACAGTCATTGTAATATGCAGTGTAAAATTTTGTTTTCTGTGAAAACATCATCTAAGACCATTTAAAAATATATTTTTTGTGCCTTTATTCAAGGCTGTTTCTTTACTAAAATGTTGCAAGTGAATTCACTAAATATGTTTTTCACAGCATCACATGTAGCAGTACTATCATAATACTGCTGTAATCCCCAGCTGGACTGATTCCATGCAAAGATATGGTATCTTTCACATGGTCTGAAATAAGTAATTACATGTGAATAGATTTCTGCCATGCATAGAATTAGCCAGACAGGCCACTAAATTGTAGCCTGTTTAACATTACAGGCTATTTAATCTCCAAAATTCGTTTCTCTCACCGAAACCATGTTTTCCTAAACAAATAAAAGTGACTATTGACACACAAGACTGGAATATTCTAATTTGGAGGCTAATTTTCTCATATGCTAATGTTTAAAATCCAGTTATGCTGCAATAAAACCTTATCAGTAGGTCTGTAAGATTGTGATGTGTTGTGTAATTAGACAACAGCTTTCATGGCTCACTGCCAATTAAGCACTGTCAAGTAAGAACAGTTGAAGAAAGTCAGAATAAACATTCAGAAGACAGAATGTAGTCTCCAGCCTTTAAATGGCTCAAGCAGCATTCATAGATTTGCTCTATAAATATTGTGTAGAGTGCACTAAATTAAAGCTTTGTCCGGCAGCTGTATTCCAACTTGATTGCTTGGAACTATTCCATCATCCTTTCTCTACCTGTAGAGTCAGGTGGCTCCTGACTGTTCTGTCAGAAGACTGGCCGAACTTGCAGCACTTGGCATGGCTGGAGGGTGTCTGTCACTAGATAGATGTAAGTCACTTTATTTTATTGTTTCTTACATCTGGAAGTTGGTCCTCAAAATACAACCTTGTCCTGCAGCACCATAGCTGTGAAGTCCCTTGCTCCTGTTCTTGACAGAGCCATTTACAAGCACAAATAAAGACAGCAGTAGTGTTTTCTGGGGGCTTAAATACTAGTTAGGGGAAAAACAAATCCAAAAATCATCAAGAGAGCAATTACAAAAGCTTTCACTACAGCTTGAGCTGTGGGATCACCAAGGGGAGCTTAAGCCATATATTAAAACTGAGAGAGAACTGCATGTGTGCAGATTCTGACTTTACTCTCACACGGACAGCTCTCTTGATTAAGATAGAGAAACTCTGGGATTAATGGATGGCATGCTTTAAAGCTACATGATATGTGATAAGCTGGTTCAAGAAAACTTGAACATGCGTCTCAGGGCTACACAATATTCAGCTGACTTCTAAGGCAAATGTTCACAGTACTATAAAGCACACAAACTTCAAATTTGCAGGACAGACCTTATTAATTGAAGAAAATAACAAAATACACAATACTTTGTTAGCAGCTGCTAACCTGCAGTCTGTGGAGGGAGTTCTACCTGAACAAAGATTGCAGGATCAGGCCCTTGCTTAGGTACGTGTTTAGGGAGTGCACTCTGTGTCACTGAGCCTGGGGATGAGTGGGAAGAACTGCTGGAGGAATTCCTATGGGATTTGGACCAAGCACTGCTATGCAAAACCTACGGTAGATGGCGGCACAGCCACTGCCTGGTGTCACCTCTGCTCAAACGAGGTGGACAGGAAGGGTCTGCGTCCCCAACGGTATAAGCTGATTTAGTTCGAGCAAAGCCAAAAGGGCTTGCACCAGCAGATACTCTATTAATTTGCCTTCTGACCAACTTAAGTGGACTAATTCAAGCAAAGGCACTCTGTTGCAGAATAAAAGTCTATGTCAAGGGAGCTAGCAAGAAATAATTAGGCGCTTCCCACAAGCTAACCTATTCTGGGCTTTTCTTCTGACTATTCAATTATCTTTTATACTAAGCATTAGGGACTCTTGAAGTTCCTAATAGTCTTTGGTTTTGCTTTAGTTACCGTGGGATAAGCTTAACAACACAGTGAGTGAAAGCAAGAAAGTTTTGAGCCTTATTCTTTAGCCCGAAAGATTGTAAATGAGCACTGTTAACTACTAGAAGAGCTGAATATTACTTATGAGGATTTTAATTGTGTGCATACATACATGACATATAAATAGAGATTTGTATTGTAGATTGGGTTACATGCAGAAAAATAGCATTAAATGTGTTTTGATGAAGTATACTTCATTTGATACTCATTTTTTCATCATACGTCAGGTGCAGGAAAATACTAACGTGCCATAGGTATCTTAACATCAGTTATGAAGCTCCAAGCAGATTAAAATAATGGGTAAAATACATTGCTACTGAATATTGCTACTGAATATTTTGTAAACTAACTGTTTGGGATTACTGTTTGTAAATTAATGTGAGAGCTTTTCACTTTTTCTGAAGACTGATTAGTGTTTTGCTGGTTTACTCTCCAAAGAGTTCTGTTTTACGGCTTTACCAATCAGAATACTTAAAACAGCAAATAATAATGAGTGAAATAATTTGAAACGTAGGCTCCTTACTGTGAAATGTATATGTTGTTAAGGACATGATTTCTCACTTTCAGTTTTTTTCTCACTCCTTTTTTTTTTTTTTTGTCTGTAGAACTTAGTTATATAATTTATAACCAGCACTATAAAACCATAGGCACTTAGGATTTATGAATGTGGAAAGAATTGTACTATTTAATGTCTACATGACACTCTCCTGTTACTCTTACTGCATTCCTTCCTTGTGGACCCTCCATGCTGATACTGTAGCCCTGTCATAAATCTTTTCAAAATACACAGTTGTAAGAAGTCTTTTTGTCTTCATAAATCTAACTTATAGCCATTTGGAAAAAGAAAATCGAAAGAGTTAGGAGCAGCTGGAAGTTTGTTCTTAAAATCCCAGAAGAAAGAAAACAAGGGGCATACAGGTTTATAAATGCCATGCTTCTGTTTTAATGGGACGGTTCAGAGGTAGTGGCTCACTCGGTCAAAACTTCCCTTGAAGATGGCATTAGCTGAGTGAGCACTATAGAATGTGCTTACACTTCTGAAACATCTTGGATGCATTCACTCATAGGATACGATCCTCTGTTTTGAAATAAGGCATTTTAAGATGACTTTCAGATGTCTTTGAACTGTGTGTGTGAATAGGGGCCTTTTCACTTCAAATGAGAGTCAGATCAGATCCTGCAGTAGGGGAGTTTTCATTTATTGAAGAGAGCCTTTCATTTTAAAAAAAGAAAAAACTTTCTATGTGCAAATCTTGTTAACCTGTGTCTTAAGTTAAAAATCGCGGGTACCTGTATGAACATAGAGCAACAACTCATGATGTGGATTGCTGACTTTTCCTCTGAGAAAGTAATATAATTGCACTAGGAAGATTCTAAACAGGAAAAAAAATATATGTGTAAATAATGTTATATTTTTATTTTTAGGCTTAGTCTTTGGGCTGATAAAAATAGTGTCAACAAATCAGAGAAATTACTTGGTCAGCTTGGGATTTTTTTATATGCTCCGTTCTTGATATTGATATACCATGACAAAACATTGTTTTCTGTTTTGTGGAGAGATTTCTGAATCAAGCTCTTACAGTCTCTTTTCCCTCGAAGTAGCACAAAGTTGAAATTTCAGTTTGCTCATTTTAAACACTTGCTCTACTGCTTGTAATTGCATATATCACTGCATACCTTATCCTGCATATAGGTATATCACTGATATACCTTATCCTAGTATTCTGGGGTTTATCATCTAATGACCTCTTTGCCAGTTGGAACAGCACCAATAGTTTGTGCATCAGCATTGCCAACCAGTGTCAGCTTGATGAGGCTGCTTGGAAAAGTAACCCTTGCTAGCTTTGGGCTGTGAATACCAAACTACCAGATCAGAAATGGAGGACAGGTTTAGTTAGCCTTAGCATGTTTGTTTCTCAGTTGGTAGGTGTATTAGTGCCACTAGTCTAACTGTGTGGTCCTGTCAAACAAATTTCCTTTCTTCTGTTTAGACAATTTATTTTGATTTGATATTTTGCCATCTTGCATCCTTTCATTGCTCAGATTCTTTAACACAGAAAAATAGTCAATGGTGCATGCAACGTTGGTTCTGTTAAGTAGAAGGATCCTTTCCTAGCTCCTCTAATTGCTTCTGTTTCTTGTGCCAATTTGTTGTAAAACATCTCTGTTGGTTACAACATAGTAAAAAGGAGACAGGAAACAGTGTTTCATGAAGTTTTGAAAAGTCAGCCTGGGAAAGCTCTCTGTGTTTATGAAGAAAATTAAAATCTTCAAGGGTAGGAGTCAGGAGGAAGTGGATAAATCTTTAATCACTGAATGGATATTAAAACTGAATTCATTAGTTGTGCAGATTAATAAAATTGATTTTGGTGCTTCATGAGTACATTGCAACAAATGGAAGTTGCAGGGGAAAGAAATGGTTACGAGTAAGTCAAGTCTCATACTAAATAGTGGCTTTAAAGGCACTGTTTTTAAATTAGGTCACTTGTGTTCTTTCTTTGAACATTCAGTTCTAATTGCAACAGTAAATCAAAGAATGTGCTCAAAGTAGATTCCCATGTAAGGTGGACAACTGGACAGTGCCTTTTTACTGCTACTAACACGTGCATCCAATTACTGGGTTGATATACTCACAATGTCAGCTGTAAAGCATTCTCCTATTTTATAGTTAGCCTAAAGAATTATTAGCCTGTCCCCTTTCACATTTACCTCTAAATAATCTGTCAGTAGTGTATATCTTCTACAGTTAAAGAGGAATTTTCACACAGGTTGAAGCTGACTTTCAAGAAAAAAAGAGATGTTAAAACTACACCAAATAGTTTTATTCCTTTTCTCTTTCCCCTCTTCCATAATTTTTGGTGTTGCGCAAGAAAGTAAAAAGTTACAGATAGTAGAAAAATGAACTACTATGAATGTTATATAAAAATAAAGATGAGATCTTTCATAAACCTTGATTTAGGAAAGCAATATGATGCCTGCTCTTTTCATGGTGAAAACCATATGTGAAGGACAATAAGTTTAGTTGGTTTTTGCAGTTCCTGACTTGTCTTCTTACATGGGGAGCAGAAGTAAAAATGAGGGGGTTACGGGGGGGGATTTTAAGGAGTCTCATTGCTCTTCTTTCTTCTGCCACTGATATTAGATGTTCAAACATTGCATAGAAATAAATGAAATGTAAATCTTCTTTTAGGTTCCTGACACACAGCTGTGCAGCTGTAGTCAGCATGTGTGGGAGTTAGGGAGGGAATGCTGAAGCATTTTGGAATCATTCAGGATGTTATTTAATTGGAATTAAGGCACAGTGCTAAGTGGAGACTGGGTATAAATCAATGATATTGTGCCCGCATTAGAGGAAGTGGGTGGGACGTGTGACAAGTACCAGATCAGTACTAGAAAGGATGACAAGAAAGAAATAGGAGCAGCATATGTCATGAGTGGGAGAAGTGGGGAGAGGGAGAGCATGGCTTACCCCTTTTGGCAGCTGTGAACTGCCAGTGATGTTGAATTGCCCTGACTGAACTCACTGTAACATCTGTTTGCTCACAGACTGAAACTATGAAGACATTAAGGTGCCTTTTGAATTTGTACAGAAGTGTGGTAGTGTATGAACTTTCCACTCCCGATTTCATTGTGTCTTCTCTGGCCCTATTCTGTAGATATTAGATACTATTTTGTACTTGCTCTAGGGTTTTCTTCTTCATTTTATCCTCTTCAAGAGGATTAATAACCTGCTTTATTCCTAGTATCAAATTCAGTATGGACAACTTGCAAGCAGAAGGGTGGGTGAATTGGCCCTTGAAAGCAATAAACTACTTGAGAGCTGCAAGCTCTGTATTAAAGAAAAAAAGTTGTGGTTTTGTTTGGTTGGTTTTTCTTAAATTTTTCACTGTTCTAATCCTACGCACTATAATTGTTAAGAGAAACATATACCTGAAGGACGTCAAGGTATGCTAGAATTCCAAGTGGTTTGATTTTTGGAGCATGGAATAGGGTGGAATACAGTGTTTTGGTTGCTGGTATGTTTAGTGTTATCAAATATTTCATGTTTTGAAAGGTAATCATTAAGATTTGAAGCAGCTACATAGTTGCAAGTTTGTTGCTACAGTAAGCAAGGGAAAATGTGTGCTCTGGAATGGAATAGGAGATGACTGTATTTAACACGATTAATATTTTATAGGACTGCAGGTTTAGTGTCTTTCCACAGTTGTTTTATTACATTTTAGGGCCTGCTTTAAGCTTTCAATGTTCTCTGAAGCAGTCTTTTAACTTCAACAGAACAAAGATTTTTCTCATTTATTTCCCAGATACTTATTTTTCTCTATGTTTTTTTCCTGAATGTAGATACCAAAAGTATAAACCATGTCATGAAGCCATAGAACTGTATAATATCCTGAGTTGGAAGGGTCTCACGACAACTATTGTGTCCAACTTCTGATCCTGCCCAGGACAATCTCGAAGTTGGTCTGGAAGTACCTCTCTGATCCACATGAATTATCTCAATACCTATGGCACATTTCCCTTAGAGACAAGCTAATGAAAACCTTCCCCTGAACTGTAACCTGGGCTCATGACTCTGCCCCTCTGCCCTGTCTCAGAGGAAGCAGAGTGGTGCATGTGGTTCACATTCTGATGACAGGACACCTTTCCCTTGTCAAAACACTAGTGCTAATAACTGCAACACAGAAATTCTGTGCTTACTGACGATCTGTAACTGCAGAACTAATGGTAACATGAAAAGAAAAAGAAGAGTCTAGAGCTAACCTCAACACCCAAGCTGGGGTTGCTTTCTGTTAGCCTGCTTCTGTGTCTAGGCCTGGTTACTCTGTCTCTTCAGATGCTGACAAGATAACCTCCCATACAAGATACATATGTGGTTTTGGTGCTGTCCTTACAAGTTAGCTGGGTCAATAGTTCATACTTGGCTGAAGGGCTGAGTTAAGGCACCACCACGTGTAAACTGGAGCAGAAAATTATCACAAACCTAGTTTCACTGGGCGTTTTGACATACAAACCATTACAAGCTCTTTAAATTTTCACTTCACTAGGTTCTGGCAGAAATAGGTTAGAAAGCAAGTAGCATGTAAGAAATGGAGGGAAATGACTGTTTCAGCTTCTTTGAGGTGAAGATGCTGATGAAAGCACATGAGCAAGTACAATTCTTATGAACAGTGACATTTAATGTCATGTCTGATAGCTTTTATTCATAAAGCAGCATGACCTCTGCTTCCAAATTACTCACTTCTTAGTCCAGTGAGTGGTTTATACCACTTAAGCAGCTAATAGAAAATTCAATAAGGTAAGTACTGGGAAGTAGAAGTTATGCCCTTTCTGAGGCTTAAAGGTAGAATCAATATAAGGAGTTTTGCTGCTTCTCTTCGATTTTCCTTTTTCAGCAACCCTTGTCCTGGGCCAAGAATGATGGAGGGAAATGCTGAGATCATGCAGACTGGTGATTTGATCCACTCTGGAAATGATGATGTTTCCTACTGCCAGCACACGATGGGAAATATTGCAAGGCAGGGAAAGGGTGACAAGACTAAAAAAAATATCAGTTCTCCAGGTGCTATGAACAGACCATTTCATTCAGAACTTCCTGTGTCTGAATATCCTGAGGAGTGGCAATTGGAACCCAGCCCGTACATCCCGTGGCATTTAAACTACGTAACAACTCTATATTAGTTATTCCTTGATACTTCCTTTTCTCATATGACATAAACCAATCAAGAACAGTGACTACTGATTGCTTCAAAGCTGATGATTATTTTATATTAAAGAGTTACAAGACTGAATGCACTGACATACTAAAAACATTTTAAGAACACTCTATGGAAGACAGAAAGATTATTGTCAGTAAATGTAGTGTATAAAATACCTTGCTGTAGGGCTTTGGATGATAAAATGCTTTTCATCTGAATGAAATACCTCACAGAGCAGCTACTCAATTGAATTTGGTTGGGAAAGAAAAGGTCAAACACCAGCTTTCTTTATAGAAGAGTTTGCAGGGTATTTGAACTTTAGACAGATTCTTAATGACCATGGTGGGTTTTTGTCTCAAAACAAGACTGAAACAGATATGGGCTGGAGTAATGATGTAGGATTGCGGGAATGATTGTTCTCCACCATGTGCTATGAAGATACTGAGGGAATAAAGGAAGCTGAAGGAATCTTCAGAGTTCCTCATGGTCTTCATGGTGATTGTTAAATAGCGCAGAGGAGGAATCTGCTTAAAGGGAGAGGATACAAGCCTGGACAAATTGGCACAAGGACAGTCTACATGAGTCAGTCATTGAGTATAAGTAATGCCTTAAAGTATTAGGAAATAATAGGTCCTATATGTTTGTTATCCACTGTACATCAAAATTTCTAAGAGTATTTGAGTCTAATTTCTCCTTGGCTCTTTGCTGTGTAAAAAATGAGGTTAGCGATACTTCCTACATGAGCAAGGGTGTTATGAAAGCCAATTATTTGTGAAACACACCAGTAACACTGTGATGAGTGCCAGGAAAAAAAAAAGCCCACCCAGAGGTTAATCATCCTCTTCACTGAAAGGTTTGGATATAAAGAATAGTAAGGGCAGTTTTGTCTTACTATAGGCTACTTCTTAATTCTGTCAGACTGAGGTATTTTTGTCTTTCAACAAGGAAGAAACTTAAATTAAAAAAAAAAAACATAAATACTGCTCTATAACTGCTCCTTCTGCTCCTTCTTGGAAGCATTCTGTCAAGATTACCCAACAGATTTTTTGCATAGCATAAAACAAAAATTAATGTCAAAATAGCTCCTAACCAAATAGCATCAGTGGAGGCCCATACTGGATCTCTCCTGTCAAACCGAGCTCTGGATCTGGTTCTGCTGCACGAACATTATAATCACAAGCAATATTAAAATTTCTTTTGCTTTGAATATTAGGGTGTTTCATCTCAAGAGTCAGCCTATCAGTAAAAGAAATTTGAGCGTGATATCCTCCTAATATTTATTATATTAATGTATTATGTATTTCTGGAAATTCCTTAAGTTCCCTGAAATGCTGTCAATGTATTGGAGTTAATCTACTGGAATTATTGGTTTGGGTTTTATCTATTTTCTACCATCTTTTAAATCATTGATACTTCCCCTTTCGTGTCACAGACATTATTCTTTCAGTTTAATTTATTATAATTACTTTTACATGTCACAACTTTGCTTTGAAATGACAGCCATCCAAGTTAAAGTCTTTTCAACTTTAGTGAAAACACTTATAATGAGGCTGACACTTGGCTCATGTGGAATTAATCTGGTCTCTTGGTCATTCTTTCAGTTTCTCCTGCTGCAGTCAGCTCTCAAAAAGACATATCTGCAGCTGGGGAGTACATAAGATTAACTTCCGCCTCTCTGTGGCTTCTTGCCTCAGACCACACACCAAATAATTCCTCAAAGCATTATCCAGATTTGCTCAAAATTCACCATGCTTGCTTTATTCCTTTAGTTCTGCCACACATACATTTGTGGACTCTGCTTACAGCTGATTTTGCTTATGAAACAGGAAACATTTTGCAAAGATGAGTATTTAGAGACAAACACTATTGTAAAATATATCTATTAATTTTTCTGTAGAACTCTTCATTTTTTTTGGTTTTGCTAATTTTATACTGTACACAATAGACCATAAAGGTAAGCAAGACATAAC
>VYXC01010734.1:675911-693159 GCA_013397175.1 Platysteira castanea | reverse complement strand
TTTTTTGCATTCCTTATCCAAATGGTAGATTTGTTTTCTGATTCTGAATGAGAGCTAATACTCACAAGTCATTTGTCACAAGCCACTAAAAGTGTCAAAATCTTACAGCAGGTCCTTGGTGGCTTGTTAATCTCTCCTTTTTTACCCCCCTCCTTCTTTTAAAGGAAACAGACTAATTCACTTAAGCATAATGAGAGCCATGCTTGCTATAGCCTACTTGGTCCTACCAGCCCAAGTAAAATCTGCCTTGTTTCTTCACCTCCTTTTCTTGGCTCCAACAATTAAACATAAAGCTGAAAAGCACAGGCTTTTATGGCAGAGCTATTTCATATGTCAAATGAAAAATGGAGGCTGCCGTTTTCATAACAGAAAAATATACAAATGAGCTTTTCCTTTGTGCCCCCCTCCCTTCTAAATTATCATCAGCAACATGCAAAAGATAAACCTCTATGTTAAATAGGGAGACCAGATGTATGTTTAACCTCTCACCCTCATTTTTCTAACTGGCTTCCATTAGGAACAAAAAGTTAATATATTCTAAACAAAAATAACTGATATGGTAAGGTGAACTTTTCAACTGGGTAAGAGTTCTTTAGAAAGAGACAGTATTACAGAGTCCTGTGTTAGGCTAACAGTCTGTTTTACTGTAGTGATATTGAGAACTATAACTCCATGGTTACTTTTGATAAGTAGTAGCTGAAAGTTTGTTGAGTTGCAGCAAAAACAATTGTAACAATTACTTAAATTCTCATGTGTTACTGAAAATCTAGAAATATGTTATAGATCCCAGGTTTGCTATCCACTGTTACATTTTTTCATGTCTACAGTCATTCCCTAATCCAAATTTGAAATATGGCTGTGTTATTTTCCTCTTCTTTGGAGACAGGGACTGAGGCAAAGAGTTTAAAGATCAGGATTTTCTCTATTTTATCTTTACTCAAGCTTATTCCACTGTAAATCCAGAGACTGATGATTCTACTCTGTTCATTATTTTGTGTTGACAATACAAAGGATGATGTTCTCATTCTTAATTGAAAGGGGAAATGAAGAGTAAAGGGTAATACTGTTCATTCTGTATAGCAGAATATTTCTCCAACCTAGATGTAAATGTATGACAGACTAGACAACAAATTTAACCCTAATTAAAGATAGAGAAAATAGAAGAAAAATCTAGAGAAAATAGACAATTCTGTCTAAATACAATGGTTTTGCAAAATGTTATCTCTTGGTAAAGATGCCCGTCAGACAGTAGAGTAAATAAAGTTGGCAATGTTTGATAATTAGGTGTTCTTAATGAGCAAACTTAAGATCTGCGTGTAACCCATAAGAGTTTAGGAGCCGAGTGGATTATCAGGAAAGATAAATGTTTATAGTGCTGTTAATAGATTCACTACAGATACCATCTGTAGGGAGTCTGTCTTTTTGAAATTACACAGTCTGAAAATCAGCAGATTTTGCATACAGATTCTAAATGCATAGTTTTAATTGCTTTCTTTTCTTACTGTTAAGCTCATACGGATAAGATAGATTTAATAGAATAATTTAAGAGAGACTCAATAGAAGATAAGATATTCACCCAGGAATTAAGAAGAATTGCCTGCAGAAAGACAGGAGAAACAGGTCTGAAAAGAGACTATTGCAATATCATTACCAGGAATCATTACCAGAAGCGGGTAGAGGAGAAGCCCCCCAGCAACTTGTTCTGACTCCTCAGCTGGAGGTTACTAAATCTCACCAGCTCACGTTAGCATTTCAAATCTTCCTACAAGCAAAGTCACACATCTTAGCTTTACTGGCATAAATACGGGATTTCAGACATTCTGAATTATATTACCTAAAGCAAGAATACACTGGAGTGTTTGGAGAACAGCTAAGCTCCATCTGGGGAAATGGCATAAAGAGTGGCTGATATAGATTTTTTTTTTCCCTTTAGGCATGATTCATAAGGGGGAAGTGAGATGTTTTAAAAGGAAAAAAAAGGCAAAGGGAGTGTTAAAAATTGAGTGACATTTGAAATAAAATTACCAAAATCATTTACACTCCGAACAGAGAGGATGGGGTTTTGACCCAGTCCAGAAACTCAGGACTTCAGTTACGCATTTCTAGTATTTCTCTGAAGTTGGCAATGTAAAGTAGTCAATTTATTCCCACAATTTCTATCAAGAGTATAATTTCAACACCTTGTAACACCACCTCAGAACCTAGTCCAGGAGTAAATACCAGTTGATTTCACGAGTTGTGCCAGTCCTGGAAAAAGTTTCAGATGTCCGCTTTGCAGAAGGCTGAAATAGCCAAAGGAAAAGGTCACTTGTGGGATAAAAAGCAAAAGGAAATTAAAAAATAATTCTTTGTGCTGCAAGATGCAATGAAGAGGTAGGAGCACTCTGAATTCCTTCAATAAACTTCTCTCTTTTCTGGTTCCTTACTGTAGAAACTCTGTCTTCTCATTATCTGCGTAAATTTCAAAGGCAAGAACATATTGGAACCATTCTTACTGGATAGTTCCCAGCAGGCCATTTCTGTGGAACAGCAGCCTATGCAAAGCACCAATTGCATCTTTACCACATTTCCAGAATGCACTGTCATCCACAAGATGGGCACTCCCAGATGGCCTCTCCCACCTACAAACATCTGTCTGTGGCAGCCTGGGAGCTGTGGGTAGGTAGGAAGTGGTTTGTGGCTCTTGGTCTAGAATAGGGAAGTTCTGCAAAGCCGTATAATAGGTAACCAGTGAACTTACCATATGAAAAAACAATCTTTGCTTATCTTTCCCTGACTTCTTGTAACACCAGCTTTTGGTGGATCACTTCAAAGTAGCCAGGC
The DNA here is from genome assembly GCA_013397175.1 of Platysteira castanea. NCBI lineage: Eukaryota > Metazoa > Chordata > Aves > Passeriformes > Platysteira > Platysteira castanea. Next base: position 690,336 of record VYXC01010734.1, on the reverse strand, counting down.
AGGCCTTGTGTCCCAGGATCAGGAAGGAAACAGCATTGCTCTGTGATTTATGATGATTGGGGAGCTCTGTTGCAGGAACAGCCTTGACATAGGCATTTCTTATACTTAGTAAGTGTGTGTCTGTTAATAAAAAAAGTGTCAAATCACAGAAAAGGGGGACCAAATAAAACCTCCTGGAAACCCTAACAACAGCTCCTGTTACGGCCAGTGTTCATTTTATAAATTTGTTGAGAAGTTTAACAAGTTCAGTCAACACTGGATAGGTTTGCTTACCATATTCCTTGGATATGTGCTGTTCCACAATCTCACTCCTCTAAGGGCTACAAATAATTCTAACTTTTAACTAAAGTACTGTCAGCAGTACAAGAGGAAATGGTCTCAAGCTGCACCAGGGGAGGTTCAGGTAGGACATCAGGAAGAATTTCTTCTCGGAAATGTTGGTTAAACATTGGAATGGGCTGCCCAAGGAGTTGGTGGATTCACCATCCCTGGAAGTGTTCAAGAAAGGACAGGATATGCCACTTAGTACTACGGTTTTATTGACAAGATGTTCAGTCAAATGTTGGACGTAATGACCTTGGAGGCCTTTTCCAACCCTAATGATTCAATGATTCTGTGATAATCAGAGCTGCCGTTTCAGTTCTTTTGCCCAAGTAGCATCTTTAACTGACCCAAAGATTTTATTCTTTACAGTTTACTATGCAATGTGCATGTATGAGGCAGTTGTATTCTCTCCTTTTTCTTTTTCTCTGCTAAATTTAATATGCTGAGCTCATTCCTAAACAGAGAACAGTGTGCTAAGACACAGCCCACTATCCTGACCCTGAGATTAGCTCTGTGGGTCAGAGCATGGTGCTAATAACACCCAGGTTTTGTGTTCAATTCCTGTATGGGACATTCACTCAATATTTGGAGTTGATGATCCTTGTGGGTCCCTTCCAACTCAGAATATTCTGTTATTCTATGATCTTCCTGTTGGTTCTGAATGCAAAGCAAGGTAGCCATATTCACACAGGCTAATGAGCTATGTGTCTTGTTGAAGCATTTTAATTACTATATGGCAGTTTGAAAACATAGCTGTCTTGTTTTCCAATCCTGGGTTTAATAGCTTTTCTGAGGCAGTTTAATTTGAAGTATTTCTTATTGATCTTCTGGTTGGATCTGTCTAGACATGTTCTTTTCTTGTGAAGTAATGCTTTCATTTTCTGTCTTTCAAGAGCTGCTTCTAGGTGCCTGGCCTTAAACTAGAACTGTGCACCATGTCCCAGACCTAAAAGAAGAATGCCAAGATTGGCAAAACTAGTAAGCCTCTGAAACAGACCTCATTTCTGCCAGTTGGTAACAGCTACTTTCTGCCCAATTAGTAAACTAAGTATGGCCCAGGCCTGATTTGCAGTATAGTTGACAGGGAAAAGTGTTGAAAAGGTTGAAGTATTCTGTCAAAATTGATGGTCAGAACACAGTGATGTAGACAAATGAGTGATGTAGACAAAAGTGAATTTAAGACTTTCATTGTGTAATGTCAAAAATGTAAATCACATTGATTTACATATAAAACTACTTAAAATTTGAAAGGATTATGTTAGTTAATGGGTGTTTTGGGGAAAGAACTTTTTTCCCCCACTTTCTTAAATCTGTTGAAATGCCAAAGCATTTTCAAATAGAGTGAATAATAAATATTGAGAAAGATTTTCTTACAAAATCAAAGTCCAAAATAATGTCAGTTTAGATGAAGCATGACATTTTCTGGGAATTAGTTAGAAATATATCATGAAAACTGTCCAATTTGAATTTTTTTTCCTCTTTCTTAAGTTTTACAAGATGTTTCTCTGTCTCTTTTAGAAGTATGAAAAATTATTTTTATCATAATATTTAGAAAGTTGAATTGCAAATTTGTTTGAAGCCCATTTCTTCTATAGGGAAATGAAATTAATTTAGTGTTATTTTCAAATGAAATAATGTTTGGTTATAAAAGTTCCATGTACAGCTTACTAATTCAAAAAAGGAAAAGACTTGAAGAAAAAAATAAATGCTCAGAAGACAGTTGTAGTATTCTTTGCCAAAATAATCATGCTCTTCACTGACATAATGCTAAAGGCAGAGAATGACTATGTGTTTTGCACAGGCCTGTGTTCAAGTTCTTCGTCCAGGCAAGAAGTGTCACAGTTTATAAAATGTCTAAGTCAGGACTTGGGGTTCAAGGCACAGATGCCTCTGTGACTGAAGGAGTAGACATTTCCAGCCAGTGCATAGGTAGCTTCTGTCCCTAGATGTTATTGAGTTAGAAAAACTAGAGAATTGCAGCACATACCCATAATGGCTTAACACAGTACACAGAACTGCTGATTCTCTTGCAGAAACCTCCCCATGGGTCATTCTCTCTCTGTCCCGCATGTAGAAGGGAACAGGCAGAACTCTACCTTTACTTCCTTTACTTCCTTGGCTTCATTCCTCCTACTAAATCAATGAATTTAATATAAACATTAGGAAATATGCTTGCTTTCTCCTCCCCAGGCAAAGCATTGTTTTCCCTGACATTTTTTTCAGGAGAAGCAAGACAACTGCCTTTTGTTCTGGACATAGTACAAGCTGAGCAACCAGGATGATTTTTCATGAATTTGTATCTTTTCTATGGTAAAAACACATTTGTATTTATTAAAGAACTTTAGGAAACAGTGTTCTTGGTGTGGTTGTGTGTTTGCATATGACATAATGCAGGTCTAGTGCTTGTGTGTTGATGAGGGAGAGAAGAATACGTTGACGGTTGTGGGTTTTTCCATATTGTGACAAAAAAATTATATTTGCTGAAGTCTTTAGGTATAATTTCACCTGTTCCTGTCATTCTAAGATGGATATATCAGCCAAAACTATTCTTAGTCCTCCCCTGATGCATCAAGATGTCACAGAAGAAGTGTGGACTGTTGCAGCTGATATATGGAGATAATGGGCACCACATGACTTTTTTTTTTTTTTCCTGTTTTCCTTTTCTTTTACTGTCTGTATGTCTGGCTTTAATCAGTCACTTCTCTGCGAAATGTTTCAATTGGGCCTGAACAAACTCTTTGCTCTTCTCTGATATGGACCTGTGGATTATAGGTGAAACTACATTAAGAGGCTGCAGAGGTTAATTACGCCTGAAAGTTTCCAGTGCTCTCCACATCAGTTGAAACTCTCAGCACACTACATAAACAATCTGAGAGAAGCTATCATTAGCAAAGCAGGAGAGCTGCACTTGCCCAGCCCCTGCACTTGCATTTTGAAGCTTTCATACACGCCTTGTACATTTTGCATGACTCATTTATGCATAGAAATAAATTTGTAGGTCAGCTGCATAGCCTCTGCATGATATTTCCTTCATACATATAAGCAAAAAGATTCCTACTTGTCGTACAAACATTTAACAGCTATGCAGTCCTTTTTAAAACCTTCATTTTTATTTAAAGTACTTAACGTTTCTTTTTTTTAATAAAGGCTTGTTGTAAATTTGGTAGAACACCTGCATATACTGTACTTGTCAAGAACTTTTGAGGTTCTGTAGGCACATTTTGGAAGTTTAAGAAATTTTTGTTCTCTGTTTAGCTGAAGGCTAAATTTTACTGGGAAAATATTAGAACAGTTTAAACAGAAGTGTTGTGAAAGGTGCAGTGTAAACATCCTGATAAATCAATGTTTTCTCTCTAGTAGAGTCCATCTAGATATTACTTTAAAAACAGAAAGCATAAGGTTTTCAAACAAAAACAGTCGTCAGGACAATCATGCCTCATTTAAGATTACTTTATTTCAGACCAAACTCCAGTTAAATCTGTTCTCTCCTATGCAAAACAAAGAAATGAAAGGGCAAGTAGCTGCTTCCCTTTATCTCTTGTTATAATGTTTTCTTACATACCAACACCATTTTCTTTACTGTTTTTGAAGAGAGGAGGCAGTTTTATGCTTTGGAGTGTGCAGGAACAAGTTGAGGAAGGGTTGGAAGGTCAGCCAGTAAGCTCAAAGTGTGGCAATTCACTTCTGTCTCACCTCATTCCTGCTTCTTCAGAGCAGCAGCACAATAATCTTTTAAATCTGTTTGATATGGCTTGTATGCTTGAAGCAACTTGGACACTGCTTGCATAGGAGCTGTCTTGAATTTGCCTATATGAGATCACAGAAAAAAAAATCATAAAACACTCAAGGAATTCTCCAGGTTGCTAGATTTAATTACCAGAATTTCTAAGGAATTCTTTTGTACCAAAAATAATTGGATCATCATTTTTTTAAGTGGATTAGATACAAAAATATAATGTAAAACAGCCATTATGGTGAGGTATGATGTGGGACATTTTTAGCTGTCAAAATGTGCTTAGAAATGTATAACAAATGCCAGCATGATACTGTGAATTGTGAAAAGAAAAAGATGTGAGTTCTGCTGTTTGCTGTTGCCAGTAAATGTCTACTTTTGTTTGGACACTATAACTACAAAAGCCAAGATAAGATTGTGATTTGCCAATTGTTGCATTGTGCTGTCCAGCTCTGATTTTGAATTAAAATACACATATGCCAAAAATTATGTTTATATAATTTAGTATGTTGTGTAATAAAAGAGTGATAGGTAGTCCAGTTAATGAAATTATTAAATTTTGGCAGTGTGTTGTTAAATTAAGTTTGTATTTAATGGGGTTCTTTTAGGAAAGTGAGTAGAAGGACAGTTGAATTCTATTTCATATTTATTGAACCAGACTAAGCTGTTGATATAATAATGCCTGTAAATAGCAATTAAGTGGATCGTGACAGTAGTTTTTTTTTCTGAGAGGGCAACATGGAAAGTGCATGCTCTGAAATAGAACAGTCTTAAGTGGATCTTTTATTCCCTGTAAGCAAGAGCCTGTGCAGCCAATGTCCCTTCTGGATATGTTAGATGTTGCTGGTCCCAGGGGAACCACATACTGGGGAAAAGGTCTTATAAGTCATAATGCAAGCCAAAAAGAAGAGTTAAATATTCAGTGCTAGAAGCTGGCCTGTGGGATATAGCACACCTCATTGTCTTACATCAAATGAGATCTTGATTCTCAAAATGAGTGCAGCCTTTTCTGTTTTTTTAAGTAGAGTACATGTACAGTTTTAAGGATCACATTCTTTATATCAAAACCCTAATGTAGTTAATTTTCTTGAGTTTGAATATCATTTGGATGGAGGACTTTGCAGGATCAGCTTTGGTTTCTTTGTGAGTTGCCCAAGTACTTTCAGTTGAACAAAATCTGCACCCCCCCAAATTTTATGAGTTGTTTGTTGTTTATTTTTCCATTATCAAGATGACCAGTTGTATGTTTCATAAGTAGGTTTAAGAGTGTGGCAAACAAGCTCCGGTCATCCCTTGTTTGGTTTGACACACTTCATGGACACTAACACTTAATTAGTCATTGTCTGATCCAAAGAATTTGAGTAGCTTGTTGGTTTTGTTTGTTTACTCCATTCCATCCCTCCAGTAAGTAGAGAAGTGTAAAACGTATCTGGAAACAGAAAATTATGTGAAATGTCCACGCTGAAAAATTTCTCATCATAGGTAACAAAAGCTTGACCATTGCACCATTCTTAAATTCATCTTCATTGTGCAATGAGAAATGACATTTGTAAAATACGTATCAGAAAAAACTAAGGAAAGACTGAAATTGTAGTTAGGAATATAACAGAAAACTGAAATTAGATACTTTCCTAGGCAAAAAGAGAGTCAAAATTTGAAAATGTAATCTACTTAAGACAGATTGAAATAAAGTTTTCTGGAAATCAGCATTAGTACTTCCAAAGGGTTTGTGCTATCAGTTGAGACTTATACTAGTCTTTCTTCTGAGCATTTTTTTTTTAGTTTGGGTTTTACTGAATAAAAATGTTAAAAAGGTTTCCATGCAGACAAAAATACCAGCTCCATTCCTTTTTGAAAGACTTGTATAAACACTTGCAACAACTCAGTCCCAGGATGTTCATTAAAGTCAACGTCTGCTAAGCCTCAAAATTTCTGGCTTTACTGTGAATATTTCCAGTTGTTGCAAACTAGGTAATTAGGGGGTTTTTTTCCCCTTTAGCATAGCATATTTTGCTTTAGCAATAAGCAAAGGGGCAGGTAAAGAAGTTTTAAAGCATCATTTTTTTGATCAATCCAAGCCAAACCTTGACAGTTTGTATTTGTATGAAACCTTTCCCTTCATATTTATTTTTAACTAAAAGAAATTTGAAATCTTTGATGCTAGAAACTCAGCCTTTGGGTGTCTACTGATAATGTCATGTCCAAATGTGCATACCTTCATACCTTAAACAAAAATATCACCACTGACATAAAAATCATGAACATTTGCTTAGCAGAAATATTTATATAAGATGACCAGGTCTTACTGCCCAGCTGTTGGAGAGCATTAGGTGCCTTGTAGTGTTATGGGTGTGGAGAAACCAAAGGAATTGAAAAGAGTAGAGGGGGGTGCAAGATATCTTACACAAGGTGATTTACTGCAAAATAAGGGGGGGGTTTGGCTTTTTCTGGGTTGGGTGAGGGGATTTTTTGGTTGGTTTGGTTTTCATTTCAGTTTGGTTTTGTTTTGAATTGGTTTTCTTTTTTGTTTTTGTGTGGTTATCTAGCTGCCTGATTTTGTTCTCCCGGCTGCAGTTGTTTTGCCCAGATACACACATGCATGATCATATATTGCAGGGAATTTGGATGAAGGATTTACAGTAGTTTACAGAAGTTAGCCACATAAAATAAAAGCAGGGGCACTTCTGTTAGAAACCTGGTTTCAGCTAGTGTCTGCCTAACCACTGTTGAGTCTAATGAATAGCAATGGAGCCTGGTATTACGAAGTGCAGGGAATCATCAAAGGTAATAAAACTGAGATCAGACCAAAGCAGCATCTGGGAGTGAAGTTTTAAGTAGCAGACAGGAATGTGTACTAATTATTGCATTGTTAATACGTTGCATGTGTTGGTTGAATAGAGATGGTGTGACTAAGGGCAGGCAGTAGCACAGCCAGTAGCCCTGGATTTTATCCATCACAGATTCCGTATTAAATCTCCAGCTGCTTTATAACTTTCCTAATGCGACATATTCCCATGCAAAACCTGTCTGTCCAACTGAGCACACCACTTCTTTCAGATGTCACCAAATTTATGTAGCAGCCTAGGACTACTTGGTTTCCTGCTAAACTGGATTGAAAGCTTAGAAGAGACAGCTGGACAATGTTTCACTGCTACTAAAATATTTGCATGGTATACATCAGACACTCAAGTTCATCAAAGTGCTTTGATGGCTCCTTTCCTATATATACAGGAGGAACATTTAGTTGAGATGATGCTGCAGCACTGGATTCAAACACAGCATTCCAAAATGTCTTTTATCCTTAGAGCAGATTGTTCTTTCTCTATATAAATCATGAGGTTTTGGAAAAAGTATTGTTTTCTTCCTAGTATAAGGTGTGCTAAAAAAATACGAAACAGGCACACTACACTAGACAAAAAAAAACCCTCTTAATACTGAATTTTACATTTCTATTATTTGAAATATCAAAACTGTGACAATAAATTTAATATTCATCAACCTGTTGAAGAGAGTAATATATAGCAATTGTACTTGAAATTTTCAAAGCCTTAGCAGCATAAACTAATTAGTGTTCTGGAAGCACAGGAAGCAATAAAAATCCTGTAGTGCTTTAAATATAATGTAGCAGGATAACGTAATCAGCTTTCTCATGTCTGCATGCGAAATAGTCTTGAATATTAGCTGAAGTAATAGTGTGGTAAGTGTAGTCATCATTTACCTTTATGTAGTCTTCCAAATTTCAGGCTTGTGCCATCTTTCGTGTTTAAAATGCATAAAATTCACCTGTTCACAAGTATTATTAAATGGAGTTTGTCTATCAAGGGCCTTTGTAAAATGAGGTATTGAATACTCCACTGACAGTCTACTAATTTAGTTGACAATCTGTGACAAAAATTTTCTTTAGAGTTAGTGAAAAGTAGAAAGGAGCTGAAGGAGCTCCCACACCATTCCTTTGATGCGGGAATGAAATTGCACCTATGATTTGATCAAGAGCGTACATCAGAACAGTTAGATTTTGTTGTGGCTCCAGTCACAGAGCCATCAGCAAAGAAGGCAGCAGGGCATAGGCCACGAGCATGATTGTGGTGCTCTGGATTTGTTTAGTGATATTCAGTCCCAAACCAGATCCTATCACACTAAAGAACTTACATTTGAAAAGAGAAGTGTGATGTAGTTCTTCTGGGCTTTGTTCATTCTCCTGTATGCTATTTTTGCCAGTCTATCAGGACTGCAATAAGGTGTTCCCTATCCAAGTTTTGTTCTCTGATTCTAGGGGTGAGAAAGTCTGATATTTAATTATTTTTCTTCCCCAACTCTCTAGATTTTGAAACCTATCCTGTTACTACGTGTTTTGCTCGGTAACGTATTTTACTTTGGACACAAATACCCACCTATCTGATATCAGTAGTAGCAGTAGCTTGGTCAGCCTCCATGGTGCAGAATGGGAGCATTTTTGAAATCTGGAAATGTTTCCTGGGCTAGAGAGATGGTTTCCCACCCAGCTCTCACTAGCAGTCACATATTTATCCATGGAATCCCCATATGGCTTTGTGGGTGGTAATGTGTAGAGGGCAGATTTCCCACCACAGCAGTTTCCCTCAATACAGATTTATTTCTCTTTTGCTCTGCAGAGTTTTCAATCTTAATCACTGCTAAACTTAGGCCTGGTGTTTGTATTAACTGTATGATGAAATAGTCTATATTGAAACTTACAGCTCTTTGGATACCCATTTGTTACTTTTGTCTTTAAAATTGGATAATTATTTTGAAAGTTTCCTCATCCTGACTAGAGGCAGAATAGAATGTACAAAATCCTGGCACCAAGACTTTAATTACAAGCTCCAGCCTGGAGGCAAATTGGTGACTCTGAGGGTTGAAAACCTCTGCCACGCAGAAAGGAAAGAACCAACAAAAACAGAGTCCTCTGGCTGACTCCTGCAGATCAGAGCACTGCACTGCTCTGTGTACATAGCAGGGGGCAGAGAGCAGTCAGCTTTTGGCATCTTTGTCAGCTCTGAAGTCAGCACTCCTCAGAAATATTAGAGCAGTGGGGTCATCCTGAAATTGATAAATACCAATTTGAAAATGTCTTACATTTTATAATGATTGGCCAGAGCCAGCCTGAGTGTGACATGTTTTGCAGTGTTAGCTTGTGAGCTGAATCCAGGAATTTTAGATGTGTACCTGACTTCTGCTATTAATATACTTCAAGGGGCTGAGAAGTTTTTTGGTTCCAGTCCAGTACAAACAAATCTTAGCAGTGTTAGAAGATAACATTAGGGCAAATATTGTTTATTCTCTTATTTTGAGGAAATACTGTTATTATACTGTAGTGGAAAAGCAAAAGAATAAGGAAGGCATGGTTCATTTGACACCTAGGATGCAAGAGGCCTTTAATACACACTTGGACCTTTGATTGTGGCCTGGTCCAAAGGTAGATGGCCTGGCTGAAGATAGCAGGTGACCCGCTTGTCTTCCCTCACAGGGTGCACGGACTGCCATTATCCCACTCCTATCATATTCATGGGGCCTGAGTAAATCACAGACATTACTGTGCTAAGAGTTTTCTTCATTTCATGGAGCTCATTGGAGGTTTCCTACCCACACTGGTTTTTAAACCAGTAGCTTTTAACAAAATTGTATGATTTAATATAAAATATAAAAGCTTAGAGGTTAGTTAGGGGTATTGGTGTCCATGCAGAAACCTCACAGTGCTACACCAGTGTGCATCATCTGCCTCAAGTCTGAGTTTTTGCTTTTAAGACTGCTTTCAAAGTATTCTTCTCCCCTAAGTGCTTAAAATTACATGATCATCATCATTTCACTGTGTTGTGTTATTCCACAAGTGCTACTGCAAGGCAAAAAATTTTTTGAGTACCTCAGCCTTCTCCTCATCCATTCTTACCAGTTTTCCAGCATTGTTTATCAAAGGGGCTTACACCTTCTTTCACCTTCCTTTTCTGGGTCACTTACATGCAGAAGGCCTGTTATTCCTTGCATCCCTTGCCATGTTCAGTTCCAGCTTGTCCTTGGATTTCCTCACCCCATCCCTATGTAATCGAACTCCGTGTCTATAACCTCCCTGCATCCTTGGTCCTGGCTTCAGCTGTCTATGCATTTGCTTCTTCCTCTAGTCTGACCAGCAGTTCCCACTCAGCCATGTCAGTCTCCTGCCTTCTTTGCCTGGTTTCTTGTCCCTGGGGGTTGTCAGTTCTTGCAGTCTACAGAAGGTCCTTTCACTTGGGACATGGCAGAGGAGACCAATTCTCCCCTGGCCACAACCTCTTTTCAGGCAGTTGTAGAGAGAGATGAGGTCCCCTCAGAGCCTCCTCTTCTCCAAACTCACCTACCTCAATTCCCTCAGCTGCTCCTCATAGGACATGTTTTCTAGACTCTTCACCAAGTCTATTGCCCTCTGGACATGCTGCAGCACTTCAACACCCTTCACTGGAGGGAAGGCCCCAGAACTGGACACAGCACTCGAGGTGTGGCCTCACCAGTGCCCAGTACAGGGGACAATCCCTGCCCTGGCCCTGCTGGCCACACTCTTGCTGATCCAGGCCAGGATGCCATTGGTCTTCTTGGCCACCTGGGCTCACCCCAAAGTCTTTTTCCGCTGGGTGATTTCTGGCCACTCTTCCCCAAACCTGTAGCACTGCCTGGGGTTGTTGTGACAGAAGTGCAGGACACAGCACTTCACCTTGTTGAACCTCACACCACTGGCCTCAGCCCATGGATCCAGCCCATTCAGATCCCTCTGCAGAGCCTTCCTGCCCTCCAGCAGGTCAACATTCACACCTAATATATAATTAAGTACCTAAGGCATGCAACTTCCTTCTTCCTAGGAAAACAACTTGTAAAAGAATCTGATTTGCAGCTTCTGCAATTTAAAGAAAGATTGCCCTGAATTATGTATGTTTTGCAGTTTAAAGACATGAGATAGGTTCTCCTCTATAATAGCATTATACTGATTCAGTCTTCCCATTAAAAGAAATAGTGAATATTTTTGAAAGGACCCTTAAAAGAGGTCAGGCTGTAATTTCATGATTTCTAGTTGTTTAGTGATGTGGGGCAATTTTCTTCGTATGAAGAAGCTGGATTGTGGGACCACAAGGGCTGGTTTTTGAGGTGCTGTACAAGTACTAAGAAAACACATTTTCAGTACAGGTGAAGTCTTTCACTTGTGTCTTTAGAAACAGCAAGGACAAGAGCAGGAAGAGCACATGTCATGAACTCATCAGACTGGGAATTTCAGGATTTGTTGTAGTAATTGTAGGACCTTAACTTTACAAATGAGGCATTTGCTCCTGTTTTAGGAACAAAACATTTCCTTCTCCAGTTGCAAGTTTAGTGTAAGAGAAGATTGAATAGAACAACTGCAGCATGCTCTGAAGTAAGCTGAGCCCCAGCACATTTGCCAGGTTTGTTGAAAGGGTTAAGAGGAGGCTGGTTCTTGATGAAAACTCAGGGAATTAGATTGAACGGAGGGAGCTGAGCCCTGAAAAGCAATAAAAAGGGCCCTTGACCCTCTGTTTGCTTGAGCAACTTAGTGGTGGTATATTAAATATTGCAACTGACTGCAAGGGAAGCAGAAAGTTCAGCAGTTCATGCATGTTAGTGCCTTTCATTTAGAAAAAAAAAAATTCAGATAAACCCTAAAAGAAAAAGCAATAAGCATAATTCTGATTGTTTCTTTGGTGGAAAGCACTAGAAAACTCCTTCTTAAATCCAAGACAAACATTTTCTTTGTAATGTAAATCAAAGTTATCTTTCCATGACAGTGTGATGCAATGTCTTATCAGTGATAGAGTAACAAAATATACTCTTTTCATTTTCTTTCCTAAGTTGGCAAAAGTTAGTTTTTTGACAGAGACAAAGTCAATATCATGTCCTCAGCAAATTCGATACATCTGTTTGCTGTATTACACCCCAGTAAGAAAGTAACAGCTGGAATTTCAGGACCTGATAATGTTCTCTTTCAAACCAGCTGTAGTTTTGCCATTGACTTCATTGGGATTAAGGCCAGTTTACATTTCACTGGAGTGTAAACCACTGATTTCTGAAGAAGAATGGCACTTCTAAGGCAACACTTGAACTACCTTTCACAATATTCAAGTGTTAAAAGTGTCACACAGATTTTATCTCATCCAAAATAATCAATTGAAAAAATGGTGCTCTTGATAGTCACTGAGAGAGGCATTCCCAAGGGTGGTCTTTGGGCATAGCAGATCTCAGAAGAGATTACTTCATTAGCAAGCAAGGAAAATATTCGCTTTTTTGTCTTACAGTGACATTTTATTTTAAGCAGCTACTGCATTAGTGCAACAATGTGAGAACTGACAAATCTGAGACTGATTCTTGCATGCCTTGGTTATTTATCTCTGTTGAAGTTGCTGAGGCCATCTGTGTGTGTCTCTGTGTGTGTGTGTGTGTGCGTGTGTGTGTGTGTGTGTGTGTGTGTGTGTGTGTGTGTGTGTGTTTTAAGTAGCCTCTAAACTTGGTGTCATAGAAATAAAGAAGAAAAACATTTTCTGGACAATAGTTCTTTGTAGACTACGAGCAATGTTCAACAAGTGACAGAAGCCCTGAGCGTACCCATTTGAGAGTCACTAAAGCACTGAAATTCCAGAAATCAAATACTTCATTAGGCTGTTATGTTCCAACAATGCCTTTACACATCTTCATTTGTAAAGTCCAAACAACCTCATATTCAAGAAACGTTTTGTACTACCCACATAACATTAGTAAACGGTGTAAAGCCTCATAGTGACATAAGAGAGGATACTCCACTCATTCCAAGGGAACAGCTTTGATATCAAGTAGATGAGGTTTTGATGCCTTTATTTTACTGAGTTGCTTAAGTTTTTGCTTGTCTTTGTGAGGGGGAAGTACTTTGCTATTTTGTTTTTGATATTCAGATATTTCCCTTTTAGAGGTCAAATAGGAAATGTCCCCTTGTATATGTTTGCTGAGAGTTGTTGATGGAGTGATTATAATTTTTTTCTTTGAAGAAAAACATGTCCTTCACTGTAGATTGATTAAAAACAACTGTTGACTGTATTTGGCACAGACATAGTTGATCATCAACATGCATTAATACATAATTTTGTTATGTTTTATCTTACAGACATTTTCTGTGTTGTGTGTATGTTTTCAGATTGTGATAAAGTAATATATATCTAATTAAGAGTTCGGTTTAAGTTGCAAGGAAATGGACTTCACTGAGATATGTGCCACTAAAGGATCCAGACTGAAGTTCATGGAAACTTTTCCACTGGCTCCAATGAACTTTAAATCTGATCCCTAGTGAATTTCCAATTAAAGTTGCCTTATATTCTTAGATTACTCAGAAATACTGTCCTATAGTTTTGGTTCACAATTGGAGAATAACAACATTTAGCTTAAACAGTTGAATTTCAATTCTCCTGTGTAAAACATTATATGAGAGAGGTTTGTTCCTACATTGATAATGTGATATTATAAAGCAGGTAATTCTTTGTGACCTGGGGAGGTGGAAAAATATTTTGTAGAGCTGACTTCTATTTTGTTTGCTCTTTGAGCCTTTTGTCCTCAAGAGCTACTCTTTACCTTAACTTTTAAATGGGATTTTTTAAATCACGTTTAAACGCAGCTCCAGATAAATAAACTTCAAGCATGGCTGTCTTAGCAGAATACCTGTTTTAAGTACACTTTCTTAGAGTACCCCAGATGTATAAGTGTGTATCCTCTTTAAATGATCAAATTACATCCCACATCTCCACTCACCAGTCTCAGAAAATGCTTCCTATATACTACAACTGCTTTATGTGTCCGAGATTTTTCAATGTCTTACGACCAAATTTAATTTGTGTTGTTGTCCAAGTCACTACGGAAAACACGTAAGATGTATCAAGTCTCCTGAAGCCCAGCCAGATAGATTGCATCCCATTTATTTTGCTTCTCCAAAAAAACCAACCAACCATCATCAAAGTCATCAAAGAAAGTTATCAGATTACCTTGATATTATACTATTTTGGAAAGAGCATGTTAAATTTTTATGCCATTTTCCACTTATTTCCATGCATTTTAAGTGAGTGTAGAAGAAGATAATAACTTTATATTATGATTTTTGTATTATGTCAGAATTACTAGGAGTAGTCTTCTTTCAGAAGTAAATCCCAACACTGCTGGGTGGCTTTTCTTCTTGATAATATCCAGTAGTAAAGCATTCCATTTATATTTTTATTCCACTCAGTACAGAATATGTAATGGACAGGTGTGGCCAGCTACCACAGGACAGAAGTTTCAGGATGCCACTTTTTTTACTAAAACCTGCCTCTAAGGCTCTATGTCCTTGGAGCATCTCACCAAGTGATGTTTTTTCTGAAA
>VYXC01010734.1:648922-674910 GCA_013397175.1 Platysteira castanea | reverse complement strand
CAAAAGAAAGGTGAAAGAAGATTTAAGACTTCTCTGTTAATGTAACTAAGCAGGAAGATAAAAAGGAGTAACCCTACAGATATTAAATGAGACAAGATGACTGTTTACGCTAAAAGAAAGTAATGATACAGAAGAAAACGGATAAAAACTGACCTTTTAAAATTTTTGCTGGAATTGATATTTTTTAACTGTACCATATAGGAGATTGAAATACACTTTCTACAAAAACCTAAGCAGGAATACTTTTTATCAGTTTATAAAATTACTATATGATGTGCCTGCTTCGCAGAGCAAGTAACTTAACTCAGCTTTACTACCACTAGTTCTTTATACTACTCTGATTTAAAGCACTCAACAGGAATGCGTAATTTTAAAATAATCATTTTGCTTGTGTTGGTTTTAGACATTTTGTTGGTTCTCAGTGTTTGGTACTATTTAACACTCTTTTTACTAACCACAAAGTATCTGCAGATTCGTGTATGCATAGTTGTATGACTTCACCAACAGCTACTCAGATTCATAATTTTTCATTTCTGGTTTTGTTAGAAAATGGTGGATGATAAGTTAGTGATTTGCAAGATAATAATTTACATATGGCTGTTGTCAAGCCACATTTGGAAAGATATCAGCATGTGACTAAAAAATTCAAACCCAACAATTTAACATTGTTTTGTTAGTTAAATGACATTATGTTGGATGCATAAGAAGTACGCTCTATTGGAAGCATGAAAATTTGTCAAAAATTGCTTTGCATTTAACTTCAACTAATTTATTAAGCAAAAGAAGAGTAAGCAGTTAGTTGCTAAACTAGCTGATTCTAGCTATTGTTCTTTTATTTTCTTAAGTAATAGAATTCATCTTCTGACACCTTATTTCTTATTTTTAGTCACTGATTTATTTCCTGTTACAAATTCCACTATTTTTCAAATCCCAATCACTTCTTAACTTTGAATGGATGACTTATTGACAAGAATAAATTGAATAAACCATAATTAAGTTATTTTCTCTGCTGAAATTCTGGTGCAAGGTATTTCTTCCACATCCTTTACTACTTCAGTGTTTGACACCTAACTTTATTAGCAAGTGCACTGCTCCATTTAATATTGTGATTTTAGTTTCAGTCTTAATATGTTGTTTTCAACTAAACTTTCTTATTAAATAATAGGATCATAGGACTACTTAAGCAACTTAATTACTTCATAGAATTACTTAAGCAACTTCGATGATTCAAAAGCTCCACACAGCTACTCTACCACTCCCTCCTCCAGTGGGACGGGGGAGAGAATCAGAGGGGTAAAACCAACTAACTGATGCCCAGCCAGTCCCTGAGCGATAGCAGCCCTGGCCAAACACCCTCCCCAACGCAGTATTATTGTTGTTCCTGACACCGTGTGGTGGAATGTCCCTGTCATCAGTTAGAGTCTGCTCTCCCGGCTGTGTCACCTTCGAATTTCCTGTGCTCCCCCATTTCCACACTGCAGGGGCGGTGTGAGGGGCAGAAAAGGCCTTGCCTCTGCAAGCCCTGCTCAACAGTAGCTAAAACATCCCTGTATCATCAGCACCACTCTCACCACTTACCCAAAACACAGCATCATACAAGCTACTATGAAGAAATTTAACTCTGTGTCAGCCAAAAACCAGTACAAAAAAAGCCAGCGTTGCATTTAGTACACCCTACTACAATCAAAGTAGTATCTCTTGATGGACCTAGGAGCCAAATGCTCAATCAGTAGATACCCAGGAGGCGTAATATTCTAAAGAGAGAGGGTGATGCAGGAATACCACATTGATTTTAGTGGAAGCAGATTTAGCAATGAATGAACTTTCCAGATTTAGGCCAGTCTTAAAAGTCATTGTGCATTTATCTCATATGTCCACTCTAGTGGCACAAATAAAATATTACTGCAATAATCAAGGTAAAATAATGTTCCCTCTGAAACTCTAGGATGAACTATAAGAGGTTTTTGTGTACAATATTATGCAATAATTCTGCAGTATTCACTAAACTTTTATTTTAATTATTCATGATGTTTTCAGGGCCCTCAGGCTTTTTTTCAAGTATATTTTTTCCAGAGCTAACAAGACTTCCAGGCAAATGAAAATATCTTATATGGAGAAGTCAGAGAACAAAGAGATTTAACTACAGCTGACACACCTCTACTAAAACTGCTGTCACCACTGTATTTGTCAGCTGTGTTTATGGCTCACAGGAAGAAAATCAATAAATCCAGCAATTTTGTGCATCTATTGTCAGATACTGCACTTCATTATTACATTTCACTGTTCCCTTTAAGCAAAGCAAGCCCAAGGTTTCATTGTCATCTCTGTACTAATGAAGTGTCTCTTCTACAGACATGTTTTTTGATGGTGCATTGGTGGTGTACTTGCAATTAGTCTGTGAGCATCCTGTGTGGATACACTTCAGCCCTGAGCTGCAGTGCACACTGGAATATAGTCCATCAATTTCAGTTTTCATTATGTATTCTCTTTTATGTTGCTTAATGTTTCTGCTTATTTGTAATATACAGAAAAATCATGCACTGAGACATCTGGCAGACAGTTTCTGTGGTGTGGAGAAAAATACAAACACCTACATTCATGAGCATAATATTCATAAACTAGATTATTAATAGTAGATATTATTATTTTAGGGATATGTCAATGTAATCATATGTGTTACCTGATTTCAACAAAACCAAATCATGGTCTTCATAGATGCTTGCTAAAAGTTTGCTAAACACAACTAAGCTGAAAAGATGCCCATAATTAGTAAAAAGCATGGAATACTTTCTGAAAGATATCATTCTCTCATTCTAACTGTTATTGCTTTTGTTTGGCCTGCTTCCAGATGGGAAATAGCTTAGACAAGATCTATCCATTAGACAACAGTGACATCTGTCTTGTGGGTAGAAATATGAGAAGGGAAGATAAATGGTGTCTCATGCCTGTGCTGAAATATATCAAATTTTAAGGGAAACAACTTCACCCTGTGCCCTTGGATTACTTGAAATATTTACAGTATGTCACTATCATTTTGCCTGCATGTAGAATCCCTTAACTGTTCTTTTTCTACATCATTTTTTTGTATCAAAAAAATGAATTACTGGGTAGTTCATTTTATGCAGGTTCAATCCAATTTAAGGGTACGAACAATTTGACAGCTATGTAGCAGTTTGGCTTCTGATGGGAAAAATACCAGGGATTTTGCATCCAGGTAAATGTACTTCAGAGCCAAGGAGTATATTTAAATTAAATGTGAAATGCTCAATATGTGTATGTATAGGTATGTGTATATATATATATACATATGTCTTCATAAACAGTACATCAGTAGCCAACATTCATATTGTTGGGTCTGTATTTTAACATCAGTAACATAATAAAGTACATCTATATACAATGTTTAGTATGTTTATGTTTAGTACATATGCAAAAACCCACATGTGAAAAAAATGTTTTTCCTGGGTGCAATTTAATGCTACGAACAATAAATGTAGACACTTGCAGGTGCACAGCTGAAGATATCACCTCTATCAGTTCAGTTTTATTGCTGAACTTAATTTGTCTTTCTGGTATCTTTTAAGTAAAGAGTAATGTAAAACTGTGTCAACTTAGCCTTTGCAGCCAGATGCCAGTCTACAAATGCTATCATTTAAGACATGATAAGATAGGAACAGAAGTGGAAACATCATTGCTCAACTGGACCAATGGCCCAAAAGCATAGAGAATCAGAATTACTCAGACAAAAAAAGTGAGCCTTAGTCTAGAGAAGAGACAAAGTATTGAACAGCTTTTTAAATTAGCATTAACAAGGTAGCCTGAGAACTAGCAGCAATCAAGCCACAGGGCTGAACCCCTCTTCAGAGCTAACACAGTGGCATAATGAGCATTCAGAAATAATTGAATGGTCAGGGTTGGAAGGGACCTTAAAGATCATCCAGTTCCAATGCCCCATGGTGCTAGTCCCTTTATGCTAAACACGGTATGAGTACAAAACAGGAAACAGTTCCTCTGAAAAATATGTGCTATGTATATACAAATTAGACATAAATTTATGAAATAAATACATTTAACATATGCAAATAAGCATGTACATATTTCTAAAATGCTAGATTAAACACATTATTTGCTTGTTTGGGGGAAGAGGTGTTTATCAGATACCGTGTAATCCCTAAAGGCATTAAATTAAAGTTGAACTATATAAATTAAGCAGTGCAGGCTCCTAGCCTGCATGGGAGTTTGTCACACAGGTAGGTTTGCTCTGAGATGACAAAGAGATGACAAAGCCTGTTTTCTTTTAAAGTATTCTCTTTACTGCCTCAGCTGTTGCAAAATCTTTGTAGTTCTCTTTTAATTGTTCTGGTAAATGATGTTACCCAAGTTTCTCTAGTCACAAACACTAATGAATTCCAAGAAGATTCATTATCTTCATTCAGAAGATCTGTATTTAGTTTACACTGTGGTATTTTAATTTCTCTCTAGCAGGCAAACTCCTGTCTCAAATTCTTGTATATATTTCTACCCTTTCCAGAGTGCTACCTACGTTTAGTAGTTCCCTCATAGACATGCTATGTGTATCACTTTCATGAGAGGCAATGATATTCAAATTTGGTTGTAGATAAAATAGATACTTTAATCTTGAACAAAATTTTTGCATGCTGTGGGTTTTCTGCTTTCTTCTGCCTGAGCTTCTTATTACATTTAATTTAAAGAACTGGATTTTTCACAGTGAATCCTATAGCCAGTGTACAGCCTGTATATTCGCGATGTCCCCAAGCATCTATAGATTCTTTCCACCATAGTGTGGAAAATAACTGAAGACGAATTAACAAAAAAATGTTTAATAAACTTATCGCAGGTATTATAGCATTTCTTACAATTGCTAAACTGTGTGTGGCAGTTCAAACCTGCTAGATAGCTTCTGCTGCAATTCAGCTTTTTTATTATATGTTTTGTTTGAACTTACACTGCAATTGGGAAGATGAGGAAAAGGCTCTACTGATATCTGAAACACATCAAAGGCTTAAGAAACTAAACATGCAAGACAGATGCTTTTGTTAATGTCTGCTGTATCTCATTTCAGAATCTTTAGCAGCATATACAGCTTCATGATTTCACAGAATTACTGTTTTCCTGCTTATTAATGTGAAAATTTGAGAGTAAGAAACACTTGTTTCAGTATGAAATTCTGAAATTTTTACAAGAATTATAGCTTAAACATGCAATGTTGGGGAAAAAAGAGCAATAAATAGATAAAAAATTGCTAGCGTAAAGCAAATCTTAAAGATCTTTATTGTATGGAAAAATCAATAGCATCTAGTCTAACAGTTTATATATTGCAGCCTTTTGCCTCTAACACTATAAAAGAGAATAGAAACTTCTACATTTAACATTGGTAATATATGGCTAATCATATAGCCAGATAAGCATTAATCTTGGGTTAGACATCAATATTTAGAAAAACTTCAATTTTTGTTTTTTAGGTGGTACCAAATCCTAATGCAAATATTTCACTTAAGTGATATCTTTCTTAATGAGCTTCCCTGACTTCAGCTTCTGCCGTTTAGTCCCTGCTAAGTCTTTAAGTATTTTACATTAGGCAGTCAATTTTTTTTTTTTATTAGCAGAAACCTCAGCACAGAAAGAATCCTAGAAGTGAGCAGTTAGACACTATGATTGTAAGAGCAAATCCTGTCTAACACAGGCCCAACTTTACACACCAGTTCTGTAATTTGAATTGGAAACTGTACAGGAAAGGGAGTTTGAGACTCCCCATTCCTGCATGTAGAAGGATGCCCCAGGTATGCTTCCCCTTGAGCTCCTATATTAGCTTCTGATTTCTGATATCTCTTCTTGAAATAAAGTGATAATTATGGTCAAGATATTCTAATAAATCTACTAATTAATATGCAACTAATTGGCTAATGACTGCTGCCCTCTACTGCAACAGTCCTAAGGATGTGCATAGGTCCTGTTTACAATTGTAAGTTCGAGTGGTAGAGAGGCCTCTTACAGCAGAAAGAGCTAGGTACTATCCTCACTCTGTTTTGTAACCACGAATTTGTTACAGTACTTCACACATACTGCTTTCCATTTGTAGACCTCATTGAAAATACTCATCTGTAAATATTCCCAGCTTTCCTCCTTGTTCAGAATATGATATACCACTGGGATTTCCTTATCTTGTTTAAATTGAAAATGGGCATGGACTAAGACTGTCAGGTTTGGTTTATTCCATAATAGTTAAAGTAGCAGCCTTTAATCATTACCAGCAATATTAGTGCCACAACAGTGTTTACATCTCAAATATG
The DNA here is from genome assembly GCA_013397175.1 of Platysteira castanea. Lineage (NCBI taxonomy): Eukaryota > Metazoa > Chordata > Aves > Passeriformes > Platysteira > Platysteira castanea. Next base: position 668,599 of record VYXC01010734.1, on the reverse strand, counting down.
CTTCTAATTTTCCCAGTCAAAGGCAAATTGTTGGTGATATCTTAATGTTTTTTTAGGTAGCTAATGCCAGAATGCAAGGTTATGATCTTGATCTGAATATTTCCCAGATGTGTGGTAAGGTGAAAGGTGGGACAGCTAACAGAACTTGACTTCCTATCTGCATTAGTCTAAGTTAAGTGAATTCTAAGTCAGGCATAATTAGAGAATGAGACCCCTAGAAGCCTTCACCTTCACAACTGTTTGAGATGAAAGCTTAGTGCTTGGGTGAGTGTAACATAATCCACATGTTGGAAGAGAAATCAGAATCAGCTGTCACTGTCTTCTGCATATGTTTTACAGTGCCCCATTAACCACCTTCTTGTCAAAAGTCAGAGATCTTCTCTGAGCTTAATGCTTCTAATTCATTTACAGTGGAATCAGGACCAGATTCTAAATCTGATGCCAGCTTCAACACATTGCCTTCCACTGAGGTTTCAGTTCGCATGTGACAGATCCAGTTTGGAAAGGTATAGCTGATAGAGATGGATTCTAATGATCCTCAGTCACAGGAGTCACTTAGCTCTTTTTCAAGACAACCACATCAGATATAACACAGATAATAAAAACAAGAAACAGAACAAGATATGAAAACTTTGAATTTGGCCCCCGGGGTTTTGACCAGAAGATCTTCAAAGGCTTTTTCAACCTGGAGTATTGCCTGAACGGAAAAGACATCTAGAAATCTCTGCTATGTCCGAGAACACTTGTTAAGCTGGGAATCAGAGGCTGATATTCAAACCATTTGAGATAATTAGGAAAATTTGATTTTATTAATTATTGTGGTGTCACCAGATATAACACTGACGTAGATCTCAGATAGCAGAGTCCTCTTTCAAGCTTTGCTATTATTCTGCTAGGTCATTGCAGCAAAGCAATCAGCCCTCTGAATCAACTGTTGTGAAAGGAGACCCACAAGCTGATCTTAGTGGCTCTGAATGCTAATGATCCTGCAATGAGAGTCACACGCTTTCCGGGTGTGGTAATACGTATGCTAATACATAAACAGTAAGAGGAAATGGCATGCAGGGGCATGTCTGTTAACACTTACAGAGGTAATGGCCTGTTTTTAATGTACATGACAAAAATCTTTTTATGAGGGTAGAGTGGGAAGACAGTATAGAGTGCTCCCATAACAAATCCATCAGTGATTTTCCTTCGAGGCTTGTTACTGAGGTTTCTTGAAGAAGTGAAATTTAGTATTAGTTGGCTTATCTTAATAACTTTCACTTAATGCTGGGAATTTTTATTCAGTTTTGTTAATGAATAGCTCATAATTTGCATGTAAATGAAGATGCAGCTCCTATGAGAAACTAGGCAAGAAATCTGAGAAGTTACAAATTTTTAGTTCTGTCCTAAGAAAAATGGTAGATTTTAATCCACCACAGGCTACAGATGTGCAAGAATGTATTATGTATAGTTTTCAAAGCTATGTATGTTTTGTTAGAAGTAGCACAGGAATCAGGAATTGCTGAAGTATCAGCTTCAAATTATATTGCAGTATAATTTGTGATAGTACTGATTGCTGGTTTTATGTGTTACACCTCTAAGAAGAGATAAGGCTGTATAAAACAGAGCACAGTGCCCATTAAAATCTTCCTATTTCTGAGCATTGGACTTAAAATGCTTTTGAGCAAACAATGGCTGAGAATGATGACAGACTGGTCACTTACCAAATCTTCTGATATGTCGTGTTGAAATAGGATTTGAGGAGGAAGGGTAACTCTGGCATAAATTTTTATCACTTTTTGGAAATTCACCATCTTCTTGACTGCGGATAGCTTGCCTCTCTTTGGGAATGTGGTCATGCATCTCCCTTTTATGTGCTGCATTAGCACTGGAATTGTTACTTTTGACATCAAAGATTGATATTTAAAGATGTAAATCCCCCTCAGAAGGGATTTCTGAGGTCAGTGGGCGCTGGATCTTGTCAACTGATACTTTAGCACTGGCACTGGAAGTTTTGAGATCCTTCAGGCAACATGATAGATCCCCCTGCATCAGAACTGTTCCACTTTGCTACCAGAGAGCTGCAAATGTGGTTTGCCAGCTGGAATTGCATCATTAAAGATTTTACAGAGCATTTTCTGTTGCTCACTATGTAAGTGAAACATATGGGACCTGGAAATTAAAAATTACCATAAATAGTGTCAAATTATGTTACTTTATTGTTATAACAAAGAAAATATTTGGAATATAATTTTTACCCCAATACAACAATTTATTTCATGTTTCCCATCAGATTTTTATCTTTTGCTCTCTCTGAAGGCTTTTGTGTTTTCATAGGCAGCTGAGAATGTAACTGGTGGGACTGAGTGGGGTCAGGGAGTTCAATTGCTCTGTAGTTGCATGAAAGTGAATTATGATTGAGCAGATGCATGACAATAGATTCAGCAGTGTTGTAACTGTTGTTTATTGTGTTAGTTTAAAACCAGCAAGGAGCTCCCAAAGCATGGTCTTGGCACAAAATTTTTCAAACAGCAAAATATGTAAAGTAAATAAATAGGCTGAGAGATTAAAGGAAGCCAATGTGATCCTTAGTCATATGTTTCAACTTACTCTTTTTCTATCAAGTTCTTTTGTTAGTGTCCACAAGGAAAGGGGAGGAGATTACAGTGTGGATAAAAAGAGGCACTGGAAAGTAAAGAATAGAAAAAAAATAATTCAATAGAGGTGGACAGAAAAACATGAACATTAAGAAACAAATTTTCATACATGGCATCTTTGTGCCTTGCCTTGTAGGATACTTGCTGTCTGTGAGCCTGATTTGTGGAAGGATGCACATAAATTTTTAATTCTTGTAGGAACAACAGTTGAGAGGGATGCCTTAGGATTTTAACTTTTCTATTTTTCATAGCCTGTAATTCTTTAATGTGTATTTCTAAACTCCATATAGACTGTTAGCTACTGTTCTCCCATTTTGGTCAGACAAATCAATTCCTCTCTAGGCCTGAAATTCAAGGACACCTTAGTCCTTTACTGCCTCAGGCCCCGAGAAACATAAATAACAGTGAGTTGGAGGGCAGCAAACTTGGAGTAAATGACCCCATTACCTGAAGCTGTAATTGGGGAATTAACCCCCAAATACAAATGGACCAAACTTATAAAAGTATGAAAACCCGTGACCCTGTTGTCCATTTTGGGTGTAGCCCCTGGGGGTTTTGACTGCCCTAATGTACCTTGAAGGCCATTTAATAAATATAACTGGTTTTATTCTCTTAATTTTTTTTCTAGCCTCTTTTTAGGTAGCCCATCAAGGCATCAGGAGTTCAGTTTTCATGTATTGAATCACAAGTTCTGTAGGATTTACCAGTATTCAAATAGATTTTTTATTTTGTTTTGAAGTAGAAGTTCCTTCACATTTCAGTCTAACAGGGCTAGTACAGTTCTCAGTTATTACCCATTTACAGAAATTAATGTCTCATGTATAAACAGCACTGACTGCAGAGTTTGAATGGCTTCTAATAAAGCGAAAAGGAAATATGGTTAGTGTTGCATTTGATCAGATCAATAAGCACAAAACAAGCAAATGAAGGACACGGGGATGAGGGACATAAAGCCCACGATTTAGAGGCAAGTATCCAAAGTATATGTAATATATAAAGGCAATGAAATGCAAAACAATTATGGTGTTGAATTTTCTGTGAGCATAACATAAATGATCACACTCCTATTATTGCCAGGGACTACCACATATCTGAACTGTCTTCCGCTGCTGCCTGGGCCTTTTAATGTTTCTTTGCACTTCTGGAATTCCAGTGCATTAGTCACAAATATCATACAGTAGTTCTGACTGGTTTCTTTGTAGCCAAAAATCAGCAGCACACCATGCACACTGTAAGTACACTGAAGTGCAAATACTGTACAAAATACTGCTCTATGTGTAGTAAGTCCAACATTTTCAGAAATAATTGATAGACTTCCTGTGTGTGAAAACACAGTTTTATGGGCTTGGAAGCATTCTCGAGAGATCATGTGGTACAGCCCCTTGTCTCACGACATATCTATCATCAACTCAGCTGGACACTTTTATCACCTGCTCTTGAAGTCTACACATGCTCCAAAGCATCTTTAATGAATAAAGAGAGTTTTTACCACCCTTATTAAAATCTTATTATTCTTAACATCCTCTCTTTCTCTTCTGTGTAGTTGAGCCCATTATATCTGGTGTCTCTTTCATGGAATATTCCCTCCTCTTCCCAGAAATTTTTAAGTATTTGAAAGTTACTGTTACAGTTTTTCTTTCCAACTCTTCTCTTCCTAAGATAAATAGGATAACTTTATTTACCTTTCAATTACAAATAATATTTTATGTGCATATCACTATGCTGGTTACCCTCCTTGGATATATCTTGAAATCAGCATAGAGCTCAGATGAAATTTTCCAAATGCTGGATTACATGGAAAGATTTTCTTTTGCATTTTCAACACATTTCGATCTGTTACGAAGCTATTCACTTTTCACATTGCTCCCTCAAGGCCACATTGTATACCAGTAGCCACTCAGAAACTTTTCTGCAAGGTAATAATCTTGTTCTTCTTCATCTTGTATTTGCATTTCCTCAACACATCATTCCATTTTTGCAGTGAATCATTGGCAACAATTCTCTAAATACAGTTTTCTAGCCTGTTTTTCATCCTACTTAAAATAAATTTATATTAAACTGGTGTATTTATGATAATGTAATGTGATTGTGTCAAAAGCCAGCTACATAACCCTTTTCATAATGTGACCTGTTACACTGTTATAAAATCAGATTAAATTTAATGGAATTTCCTCTTGACAGCTCTTTGCTGGCTGCTTCTCTGCTTTCTTTCATTTCTCTATGTGGGGGGATGTATATGTAAGAATTAAAGAGTGACTCCAGTGCTTCAGACAAGAGGTCAGTCTGGTTTCCTGTCTCTGACAGGAGCAGTAGGAGAAGCCCAAAGAGGAGAAGAACAAGCATTCAGTGCTAACTGTCTGCTTGTACTTCCCTAGTGTGCATCAGAATGCAACTCAGAGACTAATGATGGTATTGACTTACTTGTCTTAGGAACAAATTTTCAGAAATAATTGCTCTGATTGCATCTCAGTTCAGGTAAGCTGACATCCTACCAATGACTGCTGTAATCTAAGAAGTGTGAAAAAATCACTTCTTTTGTTTTAAACATTAAATTGTTGCTTTCTGGCCAATAATTAAAGTTCGGTGCATAGTAGCTCCTTCTTCATTTCTCAAAGTTACCTACAGTTTTGTTGATTTTCCCTACCAAAGCCATTTCTATTCCACTCTGTAAAGCCCAGTGGTTTAGTCATTCCTCAAATAATAGTTAATCCTTATTTCTGATCATGCATGTTGCTCTTTCCTCTAGCTTTTCCAGTTCTGTTCTATCTTTTATGAGATGAGAGACAAGGGTAGCATTTGTGCTCAAAATGCAATCCTGGATGGATTTAAACTTTATGGCTGTATTTTTCATTTCCTAAGTATTCTGTACTTTTCTCCAGTAAATTCCTAATTTTTTTTAGTATCTATTATAAGACCAAGAATTAACAGCTGGGCCATAGGCCATTCTGTAACACATTCCATCTTTATAACCCAACTTTATTTTTCCTCTGTGCATCACTTTTACAACATTCACCTACACTGATTTTTTTCTGGTATTTTATTACCTTATCAGCTTGGGTTCTGAGAGTCTTTTGCAATTATTTCCAATTCCTTCAGATTTAGTACCTTGAATAATGTAGTATAATCAGCAGGGTTTGTCATGGCATTACTGTGAATAATTAATGAATATGCTGAACACAGAAAATACCAAGACTTTGTTGATTGCTTTCCTGAGAAAAATTATCTTTTTTTCCCCCCTATTTTAACCCATAACTTATTTATTTATTGTCTTTTATACTCCAGCTACACAACATGTGTATAGAAAAATTGATGCTACCTGGAATACAATTGTGCACAAGCAATAAGACATTGTAGACAGTTTTACATTTAATGTCTGTGCACATGCTGTATAAGGAGTGTGCTCACCACTGATCTGGCATTCTCAGGTGTTTCTGTATCCACATGCAAAATCCCTTTATATGGCAGATCTGTTCTTCAGCTGCTTATCTCCATCACTGTCTGTAGAGCTACACTGTCAAATAACATATTTCCCAAGATGACTATTGGATCCAGCACTCCTGTTTTACACTGCACATGTTAGTTCACCCTTAGCTTTATTTGTCATGAACTATTTTCTTCTGGAATCAACTTCCATAAAATTTTCAAGATAATTCATTGCAGGGACCATATAGACAAGCCAGTCTTAGTTCCTTCGGTTTTTAAGAGTTTGATGCCAGGCATCAGTTGCAGCATCTACATGACCTTGCCATCAGACTACACAAACTGCAAACTGGTAGGCTGCCACACAATCTTCACAGTACGTGAGACACTCAGAACAGGAAATCCACAGATGTGCCTGACATAGGGGTAAAGTCTCTAAAGGTAATGTTCTGAGGAAAATTGAACCAAGCCTTCTCAGGAGCACACAGACCAACCCTAGAAGGTGTGAATATGATTGTCAGACAGTTTTCACCAAATGGCCTCGGGACAGGTTCTCTTTGCAGTGTTAGACAGCGGTGTAAGCTAAGGTATCACTGAACCTGACACAGATGTAGAGAAGGTAGGACATTCTTTGCCTGCCTTCTACACATATCCTGACATGGATTCTGCTGGGATGACAGCAGAACCACACTCACTGTCAGCTGAGTGGTTGATTGGCGTTGGTTGACTGAGCATGATTTGTGCTGTTAAATTACAGAATATTGAGCAAAGAAAGCTGGAAATAATGTATCAGGACTTCTGGATTGTCTGTTAAGTGTCCCAAGAATAGTTTTGTGAGTACTTGCGCAAGACACAGAATCAAGGAAAAGGAACCCCAAAAAGATTTCAGCAATCCAGGCTAGGGAACCATAGTTTTTATAAAAGGACAAGACATGAGTTGCAAGCACGTGCAATTAGATCACATAATCCTGAGTGCAAAACATGCATGTTAGCTGCTATCTGAGGGTGTCAGCAGGGAAGATGGAAACAATATAGAAGGAGACTTGAAGATAATGAAAGCAGAAGGGTGTGAAGTGATTGTGCTCTTCAGATCAGCCTTTTAAGTTTCTGTGCAAGATTGACGATTTTGTCATCCTGCTTTTTTATGAGGTGTTGAATGAATGCTTAAGAAGACAGCACTTATCAGTGCTCATCAAAGTTTAAAAAGAAGTGTTTGTACTAGCAGTCTGAAGATACCAGGTCTAACCAGGTTAGAGACGGTCAAGTATTAAAGATGAAAACACTGTGAAAGACATATATCAGGTGCTTGCACTATAGCAGGCCATAGTTTACATATGTGTGCTAGAGTACAGACCTTGTTATACTGTTTTACTGCATACCTTTGATGAAGAAAGAAATGCACAGAATAGGTAAGAAAAAGTATAAATCTAGCATTAAAAATTGAGAAGCGGGTCATAGCATTGTAACAAGAGTAATACTGTTATTGAATGGGGTCTTTTTGACTGGTTGTCATTTAGGATGAATTAAGTACACAAAGTTATTTATGTCAGAGAAAGCAAAACAATTAATGGATAAAGCAGTGACCTGGTGATCAGATGTCACTGAGTTCTTTTCAGCTGCTAAACTGCTGGCCTTAATACCTTCTCATATAGTAACAACTTGCAATTAATTTCTCTTTACTCCAAGACTGTCGTATAACAAGTGTTATAACAATTGTCTCCTTCAATAAATATTTTGGCTGAAAAAGTTTAGACGGTAGTTTGTTTGCAAAGTATCCACCAGGTTATGAGCTACTCAAAATCACCCATCAAATCATATACAACATTGTCCTAAACTATATAAATATAAGTATTAAGGTCAGAGGTCTGCCTTTTATTTGATCATCTGCAGGTTGGTTAAGAAAAATTTCTGGAGAAAAGAAGCTACAAGGGACAAAGAAAAGATAGGAATTTTAAGGATTTTTTTAGTTACAGTGAAATACTGTTTGCATTTATTTTCCTAACACTGATTACCCATACCATACAGCTGCCCTAATCTACACTTCTCAGATGTTCTGTTCCCAGAGTCCTTATAAATTTTTCTTGCAAAAGTGATTATTATGATCAAGTAACATTAGGAATATTTGTGGCATTGGAGAAGAGAACTGCTGAAAGTGTTGATGAGTAACTACCACCAAATATAATTATGTAAAAAAGAATGATCATTTTAGCTGTCCAGGGGTAATCTTTCATTATAAACATGTGGATCCCATATTTTAAAATACCATGGATTCCTTTTTCCTGTGTGAGGCAAAGACATAAACCATTAGAACCAACAACTAATTGATGTTGTGGATTAGTGTGTTTGGCAACATTCTAATTTGCAGGGGAAATACTAAAACATCCTTTTTTTTTCCAGAGAAACCTAGCAGTAGCAGAATACTGCTGGAAACTGTTCTTAGTAATTGTATTTTGAAGAGGACCCTGTAGAATTTTGAGATTTTTTCTATTTTACCCCGTTACTAGGCCATGATGCCCATAGCGATTCAGGAGAGGATCCTACCTGCCACAGGCAGTGCAGTACACACTACCAAGCTTTGTGATAGTTATGCAGGCAGTTATGCTTATGTTTCCGACCTTCCACAAGAAATATTTGAGATGAGGAAATGACAGACCATATTTTTCCAGTCCTGTTTTCTTTCACAAAGCGAAGTCAAGATCCATCGTAAGAACAAATGAGGTCCAAAATGAAACAAAACTCATGAAAGAGAACTGTTGTCCCATTTAGCTGTTGTTCTAGCAGCCTTAGCTAGAGCAACAGCCACAGTATGTGTCAGACAGTCTCAGCAGCAGACAACAAACTTGTCATTTGGATAAAGATTGCTAGCAGACAAATTGCAGAGGACATCTGCAGCACAATGAGTTTCTTGTCCCAAAACTTCTATCCAATGCCTCATAAGAGTTTTTTCATCTGTTTGCACATAGTCTGACCACTTTAGCACCAAGCCTCATTTCCATCTGCTCATACTTGTCAGTGTCAAAACAGTGTTTGGCTCCATTTAACTGTCATTTGCGGCCCATTTGCAAATATGTGTATTGTATCTGCAAACTAATTTCTGCCCATTAGTTCTTTTGCCAATACATTCCACCCAGCTAGAAGCTCCTCCCTTCTCCAGGAGGGAAAGGAGAGATTGTAGGTGATACACAGATACTTCTGTCAGTCGCCATGCATTTGGACTGTTTCTTCTGCAGTGCAACTGTGTGTTATCTCTCCCTAGTCTAGTAGGATGGACATTAAATGGAATAGCCTTACCTCTATCCAGTTTCTTCCAGTTAAAGTTATTCACTTCAAATCTTATACAAGTGGTAAAATGCAAGAGGTGAATATAATAATCATTAATGTGAAAGATAACTTGGGATTTCACCCAGGTTGAAATAGGCAGGTCCCCACAGCTCTCAGAAAATTTACTGAGCCGTACTACTCACTTATAAGCTTTCCATTCTCCTGCATGTTTCTGTGGAGACATGGAAATTTAAGATTTGGCAGAAATCCTGAGTGCCTGGACCTGTCTGCAAAATGGAAACATACATGGACTGCCAAGTTTCGATTAGGATTTGGATTAGGTTCCAAGTTTCCTTATAAACACATGAAGTAATCATTCTGCTCAAGTCAGTACCCATCAGGCCTTAGTTAGAACATTGGTCCAGTCTTGGGCACCTCACTTCAAAAAAATTAGCCAACTGGAAAGAGACCAAAAGGAGAGCAATACGAGGTCTAGAAAATATATACTACTAAAACTGACTGCAAAAACTTGGATTGTTTAGTCCTTAGGGGTTTAGGTTGATTTCTTTTCTATTGAGAGTTATTTCCAAGCCAGATCATTCCAATGATTTTGTTTATAGTGCTGTTCCACAAACAGTTACATTTGAAGGGGTGGTGAACTTCAGTACAGAGGCAGGAAAAAGCATCAGGGGGAAGGGAGGGCTGAAACTCCTTAAGCCATCTTTGTCTAGAGATTTAATCAGATAACTACAACCCTGCATCTAATCATATGTACTGTACTGTGGTGGTGGTATTTTGTTTTCCATTTTTTCTCTTGGCATCACTACTCTTCCTTGGTTACTATGAGTCGTCACTATAGCTCCTCTGTCCCAAAAACAGATCAGATAATGTATTCCTACACTGTCTGTGTCTAATCTAAAAGTTACCAAATCTTGCAGTTGTTGGGGTCAAGCAGGCTGAGATGCTCAGACATCAACATTTTCCATCAACATTCATGCAGCTGTTTTTATGTCTTCCCATCTTGGCTCAAAACACAGAGCTCAAGAAATCGGAGCTCTGATTAACAGAACTAGGTACAGTTGGCTCTACGTGTAACCATCCCATCTCAACAACATGAATTAAATCCATCTGAAGGAAGCAAACATTTATATTCTCTAGCACTTTGGCTAAATCTGATTACATGCTTGTGTGTTAGTAATGGAAGTGAGAGACATGGGGTCCTTGAGGGAACATCTGAACTCATCCTAACTGACTACATAGATGTGTCCTCAAAGTCACTTCCAGCATTTCCTTTGCTTCAGTTTAACCTATCTAGCTTTGGAAGCTTAATAGAGGGAGTGGTGGTGTTTAGAACTGTCCTTTGAAGTTGATTGTCTTCACTGACAAGAAGGAAAAATGTAGGCTAACTGTGATCTTGAATTAATTGTTTCTGTTACATGTCAGGATGTATACTAACTAAATTGATTCCTGCCAATTTTGTAGCTAAACCTAAACTCCCTCTTTACTAACCAGCAGCTCTCACTATTGATCACTAGGAGGTTCTCTCTCATCCCAAGTGCCTTACTGCTGTCACTTTTTGATTTGCTTCGTCTACATAGAACCATTGGTGGAGTTATGTGTGCTCCGCTCTGAAACTAAAGCCATAAAAGCAGTAGAAGATGAAAAGGGAATTGGTACAGACTGTGTGGATCTGAGAATGGGCTCTAACAATTAGTCTTTTATGTGATTTTTATGCACTGTGGAGATTTTCACATCTTCTGCTGATACTATGCTGATGTAGGAAGGCTCAGAGGTTTTGTTACCATAATCTTCCAGAAGTTTGGATACATATCTCAGGCTTATCCAAATACATTAGATTTGGGAACTGGACAGGAAAGTTCATGGGACATTAATATTTTGGCTATAGTTTATCTAAATATGACATATTAGCAGATAGCTTTGTTGTCTTTCAGTATATTAAGTTCTGATTTAGAGCAGGAACTATGGCAGTCTCAAAAAATATTAAGCATTAATAAAAACCACAGAACTAGTTTTAACTTCAAGTAAAGCTTTATTTTTAAGTCAAAGCTTAGGTTATGGTTCAGGTCGGTTATTATTTGAGATTTCTGCCCATAACTGTGGCATTGTGGGTTGTGAGATTTGTATCTTAAGCTCCCTTTCAAAGTCAAGCACAGTCTGTAAGATTGCCTTTTAGTGGAACTACTTTGGTTCACTGAAAAAGCTTTCAAAGGCAAGACTTGCTTGCCATCTTCAGTTTCCTAGGTTTGTTTTATCTATTAATCCATCATCTTCCTTTTTCTGTTATGACTAAATACAGATAAAACATAGGAATATCAGTATAACTTGTAATTTGGGGATATTTTCAAATTGCTTTGAACAGGTGTAATTGTTGAAACAGAGTGGAAACAGAGGCAGTGGCCTCATACACCTTAGCACTTAACTCATCCATGACTACGATGAACAAATCTATTTACTTCAAAAGACCACTTTTCAAGCCACCTACTAAGAACAGCTTTTTGAACTACCACGTCTTCAACATTTTTCCTAACATCAACTTAAGCCAGTGGCAGTCAAAGGCACCCCTTCAGAGAAACTCCTGGTAGGGCACAAAAGCCAGGGTTCTGAAAAGTCATTTTAGTCTCACCCACAGTGACACCAAGCCCTATCTTCTCTAGTTGCGTACCAAGAGCTGCAGCTTCCTTCATGGGTCCAGCAGCTTCTTGTCACCATTTGGGAAACCAAAAGGTTTCAGAAGCTCTCAGTCATTATCACATTCTATCCAGCTGAACTCACCCTTCATCTGCAATTTTTTTGCAAACAGAAGAAAACACAAAAGTGGGAGGGATTATTTGTGGATTGATACATATGCAAGATAATCTCTGAAAGGTATAGGAAGATGCGTGGTGGTCCCATCCTTCTACATTGAGAGAACTGCAACTAGTGTTGGAGATGTTTTAAACGTGTTTATAAGAACTCCTTACACAAATGACACAACTGCAGAAAAATGACTGCTGCCTCACATTGCAAAGAAGTTGAACTTTGTCCCAGAATCAAGTGTTTCTTGTTGCAGAGTATGGTTGCATCCACTGCACTACTGCCTTGACAATAGAGCTGATATCCTGTCAAATTGTGTTTCCTAAGAATTGCTTGACATATTTTCACCCAGTTGCTAGGATATTTTGTAATTTTTTTGCTTCATATTATCAGCATTTTTATAAAACATAAGACATTTTTGATTAACATACCTAATCATGTAAGTGCCATTTTCACTTGTATTATTACAGTCCCTCTGTGCAAAGCAAGAAGACAAACAGTCAGGTTTCTGTTGCCTTGTAATATGTATAATGATCACTTTTATAAACTATAAAAATATAGTTTATTTAAGTTAAATACATTTGAGTTCCTTTGGGAATATGTTTAAAGCCTTTGGGACCTGTAAAGAGAGCACATGCATAGCTACAGGGCACATCTCAAGTTGATATTTGAAATCCTTCTAGTTATAATGAATTGGAAATGGTTTGGGTATTGAAAGCTACGCTTTTACAGTGGATGTGGTCAGTGGGGATTAGTTGTAATTCTTGGAGTTTACAGAGTTATGGATGTAAAATAATAGTGTGCTATCTGGTTTAAAACCCTAATAGAGGCCAGAGCATTTTGGTTTTTTGTAATTAATTTATTTTCATTTCCAAGTTCTTAAGAAACATGAAACCAGAATAAATAACTCCTAAGACTTTTACCCCAATAACTTTAATTTTTTTGTACTGCTAATTATGAAGAATAATTAAAAGTCACATTATATAATGGAAATTATTTACTTTATACATCTTCTTGGAGTGAAGTCTTAAGGCATGGAGATACCTAAGCCCAAGCAGTGGTATAAAATCAGATACAAGAAGCATGCAAGGAAGCATGTTGAAATGCCCTTTTTATTTCAATCTTGCAGGGAAAAAAAAAAAAAAAAGCCCTAAGAAAAGTTAACATTGATGGGAATAGAATTAGAAATTTAAAAAAAAAAAAAAAAAGGGAAGGGGAAGGTGGAAGACACTGTAGTTTTAAGCTTCATACTGTATGTCTCAATTTCCTTTTTTAATATATTCTTGCTGAATTTAATAATGCTCCAAGAATAATGAAATGCATAATTTCACATTTACATCAAATGCACTATACTTACTCTTATTCAAATTCAATTATTTCAGAGTTCTAGAAAGTTCTTAGGTCTTCTTGCAGATTCATGTCAGAAGAGTAGATGCTCTCCTGCTGGCCTTTGAAATTTGTCTACATCACTGAAACCAGTGAAAGATTCCTATTGCCTTCAAAAGATTTCTATGAAATTAGAGATTCTTCTCCTGGGAAAATCTGTAAATAACATTGAATAATTTTCAATCTAGACAGAAATCTAGATTGTAACTGTGCTTTTATCTAGCAGGTAACTCTAGTGAAGTCTTGGGGGAGTATAGAGAGTTGCAAAATATCAAATTGGGTCCCTATTACCCAAGGGTTAACAGATCACAATTAAACTCATTTGAAAGAAAAACATCTATTAAAATTTCCACTTTCCTCAAAAGAAGTACTGTAGAGGATAGAATATGCAAAATTGTCAATAAAAATTATATATTTTTCAACTTTCAAGTACACAGAATACACAGTGAGAATAAATCCAGGATCATTAGTGATGATATTATCAACCTGATAACAATTTGGAAAAATTCTGCTATATTTGGCTACAACTAAATAGCTTAACTAGGTATAAACAAGCTAGTTCTTGTGGATATCATGTAAAGGTAGTAACGTTTCTACTCATGACCTCCTTACCGGTGCTCCATCAGGAATATAATGGATTGTGGATTGCAAACAAACTTTACCAGAAAAACCAGACTATATTTGCATTAATTATAGGAATAGTTGTGTTACTTTTATTTAAGTATTTTACTGAAAAGCAGGGATGTCCATCATTCAAGAGCAAGACACTTAAAATGGGTTAATTCTGTACAAGTTTCTTATTTAAGCACTGTTCTCCTTCAGCTGTTAGTGAAATAGTTAATCGAAATAGTCTAATATGATGGTATTGTTACAAGGATTGTATGGCAAAATCTAACTCAGTTTAATCCCTTTCAACATAGAAATTTATAATGGCACATGCCAGTATTTGTTTTTGCTTCTTTCTTTGTATTTTGGTTTGGTTTGGTTTTTGTCCTGTTACTGGTGTTAGAAATGGACCCAGAAAGTTCAGGTTACTGCAATGCAGTTCTGTAGAAAGAATTAACTGAATTCTTCTCATCACTTTTTGGCATGGAAAATACAAAAAAAAAAAAAAAGTGTCACTCATGGTGTTGTAGCAGTGTTAGCATCAGATTCTTGCCCTCTAATACTTTGCCAACCACAAGTTAGTCCACTTAACTCTGATTTTGAGCACAATTATTTTAGCAGATGTTCCGTGGGAGAGCTGCTCAGTTCTCCATAACAATGTTCTCTCCGAAGATCAAGAAGGCAACTCTGGCTTTTCTTTGCTGTGAAAATGAGCAACATTTTAAGAATAATACCAGGATAATAGACCTTGGCAGGTATGGCCTCATTCAGCTGCCTCTATCAATGGCATGACCCTGGGATGTGAAAGCTATCACAACCAAATCAAGCAGGGCAATTTTGCCCCTCCTGTAATTTCCCTATTGGTACACCCTTACTGTACTATACTGAGTTAGCTGGGCTCTTGATCCAACAATTACTACATAAATGTCCGGAGAACAGGAGAAATGTTGTAGCCAGGCATGCAGTCTCCTACTTCCAAGTCAGTACGCTCCTGGGCAGAAAACAGACATGAAAAGGTGTATTTCCCATTACTGGTCCCTTGAACCATCCATTGTCCCAGGAGGAGTCTGTTTTAAAGGGGGGGAAAAAATATTTATTACAAACAGAGGAAAATGTTTCTGATATATGGAAGACAAAGATAGTGTGGCCATTACTGTTGGTCTTACTATTTCCCACATTGCCAACACACTTGCCAAAAGTGAATTTATCAGCTCACTGCAACCAAGAGATTTCATTTGTCTAAATGTCCTAGAAGGAATAAATTGTTTACCAAGGGTTTTGAAAACTGGGGAAAATCTAGTATTCTATTGACATGTGCTATATATTTAATTTGATGCTGTGGTTTCAGTGTCTCTTGTGATAAATTTTAGTAAAACCTAGGCTAAGAAGAATGGAGTTGTTTCAGTACCTATGGAGTTTAAAATGCAGGGTTAGCAAAGGAAACATGTTAATTGAAAAAATGTTTGTGTATATTCTTGCTGTGCTTTAAAGAATATTTTTGCTGAATTTTTTGGTCAGTTGGTCCTAAATATTACAAGTTTAATTTTTTTAGGTTTATTTTCTTTTCTGAGAAAATCCTGTAACAAAGTGATTAAATAGCTCAATTTTTATTTTTTAGGCATATTGGAGATAACATCTGTAGAAATTGGTGTTGTGGCAGTTAAGTCTGTTAAGAGCAACTACTATTTAGCCATGAACAAAAAAGGAAAAGTCTACGGCTCTGTAAGTACCTTTTTACATTCCAGATGGATTTCAGTAGTCAGCACAGTTCCCTGTCTTGCCTATTGAAAGCACTGCTTGTCTGTGTATTGCTACTAATTAGAGCTGAAATGAGCTGTTCATCAAAATTTCATCCTCTGATAAACCAGGATCTCCCCTCTCCACAAGCTTCCTGTTGTTTACTAAACTCATGTCAAACCAACACAGCTGCTGGGACTTACTACACTTGCTGCCTCAGTCACACTGCTTATTAAGAAGTGTTCAGTAGAGAGTCCTGTGAAATGTAATGTTTAAGGCTTGTTTTCCCTGTTTTTTCTACAGTACAAACACACTGAACAGTAATTCAAGGGTGGGGGGAAGGGGGATAAAGTGTACCTGATATCACTGAAACTTGAGCTGATGGAGTAAACACACCAAGTCATCAGATTAAAACCTTGAAGAAGATTCCTAGAGTAGAAGGTTTTAAATTGACTGTATTGCATAATGAATAAGATCATGGACAATACGGAGAGACACGAACTTAAATTATCAGCGGATAAGCTTTGTCTGAGCAGAATTCAGGTAACATTTGAAACGTGTCCATATATACCTTATTTATATTTGTGTAAGTTTGGGGTTGTTGATACTTTCAGGGGAAAAACAATCCAAACACCAAATCACAAAAGTAATCACCAAAAAACAACAAACCAACCCAAGAAAACTCAGTAACTATCCAAATATTTTTAATGGAAAGCCATATGATCTATACATCTGACAACTAAACTCAAATATATCCTCACATATCCCCATGATTAGGCAAACACCAGATTGTTCTGGTATTACATCTGGTTGGGTTTGCAATTTTGCAATGTTGTGCCCAGTCCTGGAAAGGTTATGAGCCAATCCGCAGGTTGCTTGGTGTTCAGGTCATCTATATGTTTTATAGAAAGAAGGTCACATATAGGAACTGGGTTTCTTGTTGAGGAATGTATCTAGGCCTCCTATTTCTGCTGAAAACAATGAAGTAATGATAATCTCAAGTGAGACTCAGGTGGCTTCTAACCATTTGGCCCTCTTTTTTAAGGAAAAGTTTCTACAGGGTATGTTTAGTTCATACAAACTGTATAAACTGTCCTCCCTTATCTACACTATGGCTAATCATTCCTGGTTCAACAACATACTTCTGATTTTCTAAACTCTGTGACAGTATCAAAGGGTTTCATTAAGGAAAGACTAGAAAAAAGAAATTTTTCTTAAACTCCTGTAAATGTAGATTTTAATTTCTAGATTTACACTGGTCAGAAATACAGGATGATCAGTGCTTATTGAGAGATAAAACTCACTGAGTACTGAGTGAGTACTGTGTACTGAGTTATTGAGAGATAAAACTCACTGTGTACTGAGTTATTCAGTACAGTCATTGGTCATGGGTGTGCTTCTGCACATAGGTGAAGGTTTTAGCATAAATCACCATCTTCAGTTCACACATCTCAGTTTACAGTGTGCATTATTTGTGATAGTCCATCCCAAGGCCTAAGACATGTTTTCTTACCCAAGTTGCTAGTCTTGACTGGTGTGGTGAGAGTCTATCCCAACGCTACACATGTACCAAAGATGTCAAAGCAGCTTTCATGTACCACAGATGAAAACTGCTGCCATAGGGCCATAGGATTCAGTAGTTCATAGTATATTAGAAATAGTGTTGACAGGAAGATAGGAATGTAGGAAGCCTTTTTTTAAATTCCAGCTGAGATAATTTTTCAATATTCACATCATAAAATCACAACATAATGATTTATCAAAACCTATTCCATAATACTTTAGCAATTTCAAGAATGCTTCTGTTATTATTTTTCCCATAAGTTAGCCTCATATTACTAGAGTGTGGCAGCTTGCAGATGGATATGAATACCAGAACCAATAAAAATTGTAAAAACACCCTTGAGCACGTGCACAATAGGTATTGGTGCAGGCTTACGCTGAAATTTATTTGAAATGAGCAAAGCAGTCCTGTGTAGCACTCAGACCCCTGCCAGTAAGTCTTCTTAAGCACATCACAACATCATCTTTTCTCTATTATCTAAGAAGAGAAGTAAAAGCTGGATTTGAGAACAATTCTGCATCTGGGAAAACAAGTAAAGCCTCTTCTATGTTAATCAAATACTTTTCCATTTGACTGATTCAGTTAAAATGAGAGAAAGAAGACTCACTATTAGGTTTCTTTAACTAAATAAGCTTCTTTAATCTTCTTTAAGAAATTGGCAGATAGGAGAAGTTACTATAGTTTAGAACTGTGGTTGATGAGCACCTGCCTTTTTAATATCCTGACGCCAGAAGTGATATTTTACAGAAAATAACTGGTAAATTATCTATATGTAACTTTGTGAGGCGATGTCAATAGTGGTTTTGTAAAGAGTCTTGCCCTGATAGTGTCTTCCTCACTGATCATTTAAATAACTAGCAACCCTAAAATTAAAGAGCATTTTAGTTTAATTATGTTTTATATAGTGCTCTTTTAAAAACCTTCTAAATGGAATATAAGTAGTTTGTTAAAATTGGATGGGTTTATATGTAGGAATTACTTGTTTATGAAAAGAAGTATTCTTGACTTCAGTATAGAAAAGTGTATCTGTGTAAAAGTACATTTAACAGTATAGAAAAGATGTAGTCTCCCCTGCATGCTTCCACAGGCTTGGTTTTTTATTCCTTCTAACAGCCTGATGACTGGTTCTCCTTTAAAAATAGAAAACCTTAATCCCTGGTACCATACACAAAATTACTTCCAACTTTGTTTAGTCAATAAGATATGAGATCATACATGATTCCTTTTTAGGCTAAGTCACTCTTCAGCTCAGCCAAGTGAACAGGCCTCACATCAATTGTGATAGCAGCATAACAGTGATTTGCACCTATGCAAAAGAAGCCCTTTTTCATGACCCATGTGGTTCAAAGATTCTTACTTTAAATAAGAAATAGACATATTCCATACATATTTGTTTAACATATGGTATCAATAATATAATTCAAGATATTTAAGAGTTATATTTGTTAGAACTGAAATGTGATTAATGATTCCAAGATTGCTTCTTCATGCTTTTGAGTTTATGACTGAGAATTTGATTTAATATTGTTGTTATATCCCATACTGCTATATCCATGCATTGAATAACTAATTATATCTTTTGTTAATTTCACTTTTTGCAGTTTAGCTGATGTTGCTTTATATGCTGTGGACACAATGAAGCTTTTATTTAAATACACTACCAAAACGTAAAAGAGTGTCACATACAGAACACTACGATCTTTTGAAACATTTTTTACAAGTATTTGCTGTCAGTATGCTGAAATATTTTGTTTGTTCTGAATTTGTGGGTTTTTTCTTCTTTTAACAGAAGGAGTTTAATAGCGATTGCAAATTGAAGGAAAGAATAGAAGAAAATGGATATAACACATACGCATCCTTAAATTGGAAGCACAATGGAAGGCAAATGTTTGTGGCCCTGAATGGGAGGGGAACCACAAAGAGAGGACAGAAAACAAGAAGGAAAAACACTTCAGCTCACTTTCTTCCTATGGTAGTCATGTCATAGATGGATGAACTATTTTTTTGATGCAGTTGAACCAAAGGCTGTTATGTCAAGAATATTTGGTAATTCTCTTAAAAGGTAGATGCAGAGAAGTAGCACAGACATCTGCATGTTTGAAATGAGAGCAGGGGAAGCCTTTGAAGGTTTTTTTACTTATTGCTGGCACATGAAATACCTTTATTTAGTTCGTTGTTGTATCTTATAATCAAAATGCAAGCTGGATCAAAGGGGATGGAATTTATTGCCAGTGTGAACTTTTTTTT
>VYXC01010734.1:619947-648907 GCA_013397175.1 Platysteira castanea | reverse complement strand
TTTTTTTAAGTCACTGCAACAGACCTTGATGGACATAAGACAGTCTGTTGTGTGACCTTCATGGGGAATGCTATTTATGGAATACTAACTCATATCAAAGTCCTTAATTGCTCATTCAAGCCTAATGATTCAATGAACAGTTAGACACACAAGCATTTACTGGAAGCACTTGGGTCATATGCACAAATAATGACATTTCTGGAGAAGCCTTGTGGATGAATGGATAGGATAAGCAAAGCAGTGTATAACTGTTCTAACAAAATGAATAGTATGGTTTGCTTGTATGTCCTAAATTCATTTCTTTTTATTTCTCTCTAAGTTATTTATTTAATAGGATGTTAAATATCTTTTGTATTTGAAATGTTTCCTCATTTGCTTCTTTCTTATTTTCCCTTTTTCTTAGTACTTCACACAGAGGTTGATAGATTAAAATGTCAAAACCTCAGAAGTACTCAGAGAAATAGGTATTAGACAAGACTTTAGAGGCAGAATTTAGAGTGTATAATCAATTTTTTTCCTGAACTGTCTTGCACTTAAGCAAAAGACCAAACAAGCAGTGCTTGGATTTATGGTATTGGGTGTCTTTATATTGGAGAAATATTTGTACTTATCAGCACTCAAGGACAAACTTCAAGAAATACTTTGTTCAAAGGGTCTTTCTGCTATTTTGAAATTGAGAGAAGGGGCCACATCTGTACTTGGGTGTCAATGCATCTGTGTGAATATTCATCTGACTTTGATTTCAGTTTGGAGCTAGGATCTAACACACTGCTATCAGTGTAATTTTCTGCAGCACACGTTGGGCTGGAACCCTGATGTGGACAGCCCTGTTAAAATCACTGAGATTGCAAGTGTTATAATAAAATTGTAGTGTGTAATTCCTAAGTGTAACATTTGGCCTCTGAAAGGTAAGCAAGAAAGCAACACAGTCCTGCATTCCTTATTCAGTTAATATTCTCATTCAACCCATTTGGCATTGGTACCAGCTTGTAGTATCACAGGCCTATAATGGGAGCAATATCTAACTAAGGGCTGCAAGACAGGAGATCCAAAATCATGCTCGTGCATTTTTCAGAGATTATTACTCACATGTATACTATATATGAGAGCCAACTGAAAAGCTGTGCTGGTTTCCAGCTTTAGCATGCCTTTCATAACCATCACAGTAACTGAAGGCTCAAAATACATAATATCCAGCACATTTTTATGAAGTGTTACTCGTCCCATGGCTTAACTTGAGCAACTGCAGTATAATAAAGTTAAGCATAATATGAAGTCTGTTCAATTAAAGGTACATAAGGTTTGTTTTATATTTTGCTTTACTCAGTAATTTTAGAGAGCTCTGGATAGCTCACCAGTGTAACCATATTGAGATTCATTTTGTTAGAGCAGATAAATAGAAAACAGTACATCAAACAATTTGTACCACTGTCTTCACATTGTATTCCACTAAATAAATAAATAAGCCTTTGCAGTGTCTTTAGTAAGAAACAAAAGTAGTATAATATTATTTTGTTTTAAATACTTTAACTGATAACTATAAGATTATATTGATGCTGCAGTTTATCTTCAATATTTCTTGTTGTGAAAAAGTTGGTTTTATTTTTATTGTTTGGAGACTGTATTTTGGTACAAAGGAGAGCCTTGCTTAATGTGTCTTTTTGAGAATGTTTAACCTCTATAAAGGCTGGTGTTGTTGGAAACTTCTATAACTTATTTAAGTCGATGTTTAACCAGCACTTCAATCTTAATCTGTTATTTAAATATTAGCTGTTTTTAAGAAAAAAAGCAAAAAAAAAAAAGCTTTCCCATAAAATACAAAATGGTCAGATTATATTTCCTGTCCTTACATAAAGTCAGGTGTTTTAAAACTAAGAGTTCATTGAGAAACAACATATTTTTAGTTGATAGCTGATGTTGTATTTCATGGTACTTTATCTCCGGTTCTCTTCTACACAAGTGACAATTTTCTAGAAAGACAAATAATAATTTCAGATTCTAAATGTAATTGCAACTCACAGCAAAACTTAACTACCATTCTAAAAGCAAGTTTCTGTTGTTTAAATTTGTAATCAGTAATTAAAACTGACAAGACATAATGGACCACCCGTACTGAACCTTCAGTATGAGTTTGGACGAATGCAGTATTGAATGACCACGTAAAGAACATTTAGGGTACAAATGAAATTCTCTTCTTACAGAATTACCTAGATGACTTGGTCAGGGGAGGATTATGCATAAATATTATCATAGTACTCAAAACACCATGCTGCTCAAACGACAAGATCAGGAAATATCACTTTCCCAAAGTGAGCCAGGAGCCATTTGTGACATGAATAGTGGTTTCTGAAAATTAACCAAAATAAAAAACCCTTGAAGGAATCAATGATTCCTGTGTGTTTGGTATACTGTAACACCCACTGTAGTGGGAGCAAACTGCAGATATTAGAGTATCCCAGATCCTCAACCATAAGCTCTGTTTTCTCTCAACTTGAGCGTAAGAGTCTCCCGAGTAAAAGGAAAACAGGGGGAGGGGTTTAGAAAATAAAAGGGATACCAAAATCACTGAGCAACAATGTATAGTATGTTATATTTAAATAAAAATAATAAAATGTGGGGATTAGAGAATAAAAGTATTGTCTTTGTTTGTTTTATTAACCTGAAATTGTACTGCACAATAAAAATAAAAAGGAAAAAGATCTGTTGTACTATGGGCTGTGATTTCATGCTGTATACTCCCCAAACAAAAGTCATTTGAACATTTCTAGGTATTTTTAATATTTTGTATGTGTGAGGCCGCTATCGCCACACTAATAACAACCAAATGCTTCAGATTCTTCCTGTATTTGAATCCACCTAGTTTTATCCAGTGGAATAAAGCAATAAATTCAGAGGAAGCATGTTTGATGAAAGACTGAAGGGGTTTAGGAAGAAGATCATGTACTAATATTTTTAAAGTAAACTTCAGATATGGAAAAGTAGTTACATTTTGTATAAGACTTCATTCAAGACATTTCAGGTTATGATGTTCACTAACAGTTAGCAAGCTTTAGAAGCAGGAGCACAACTTTGTAGTTCATGCCCCTCCTGAAACTGGTTGTCTCTATTCATACAAACAGTAACTATTTCAAGGAGTCATCTTGAAACTAATGTATGAAAACAACCCTTCTTTTGAAGTATCAAGTATCATTATTTGTTCCATTAAGTTAGACTGTGGGACCGATTTCATCTTCCTTATTTCCAATTAAATTGGAGAAAGAAGTGTATAACACATAACAAACACTTTCTGCTCCAGCTAGTCAATGTGTCAATGCTGATGGTATTTTCCAGTAAAAAATCCTTGACTGAAACAATTTCAGTGCAATTTCGAGTAACGATGCAGAGAAAAGTTGTTTTCCATGGCATTGTTAGCAATAAATAGGATAGGAAAAAATAACTGGCTTTCAACCTATAAACTATGAGTTATAGTTACGCTTACCTCCTAAACTCTTTGAATCTCATGTTTAACTATATGGAAGTTTTCTTGGAATAAGTTTATGATTTTTTAATGAAGCACAGTGCATCTCATACCTGATTGATGTATTTTCACTTGTTAATACCATAAAAAAAAAGCTCTATCTCCTTTGTCCTCTATAATAGTTTATAAAAATATGTTTCTGCAAAAGGCAAAATAAATGAACCATGACTAAAGCCCAAGTAACTGATAAGGGAGTAGTGGTTTCTGAATTACTGCAGTACAAATGAAAAGAATTTCCACCCCTGAAATTCCTCAGCAGGATTTTTAGTGATGCCACTGTATGCTATTTCATTAATGCAGAATAGAATCATAGAATGTTAAGGGCTGGAATGGACTGTAAAGATCATCTAGTCCCAACCACCCCTGCCATGGGCAGGAACACTAGACCAGGCTGCTCAAGGCTTTATCCAGCCTGGCCTTGAACACTTCCACTACTGGGGCAATCCACAACCTCCCTGGACAACCTGTTCCACCACATTTGGAGTAAAGAATTTCTTCCATACATATAAGCTAAATTTCCCCTCTTTCAATTTGTACCCATTGTTCCTTGCCCTGTCATGGTAGTTCATGTCAAAGAGTCCCTCTCCAGCTTCCTTGTAGGCCCCCTTTTTTGTACTGGCAGGTTGCTATGAGATTTCCACACAACCTTCTCTTCTCCAGGCTGAAGAGCCCCAATTTGCTCAGCCTGCCTTTTTAGTGGAGGTGCTCCAGGCCTCTTGTCAACTTTGCAGCCTCCTCTGGACTTCCTCCAGCAGTTCCAGGTCACTCTTATGCTGGGGGCACCAGGGCTGGACACAGTGCTCCAGGTGAAGTCTCACCAGACTAGAGCAGAGCGGCAGAATCCACTCCCTTGACCTGCTGGCCTCATTCCTTTGGATGCAGCCCAGGATTCCAATGGCTTTCTGGGCTGCGAGTGAACATTGCTGGGTTATTCAGTGAGTGGAATGAAAAGCTGGTGTCTCTGCTCCACTGTTTCATGATGCCTAGATAATTTTTATATTTTCCTGCATTAGAAGTGCTCTTGAAGCTTAACTTGCCCGTGTTTTCAAAAATGTGCATCACTCTTACACTGCTATGTGCAGTGTATTTCCTGTCCAGTTATGGTCGTTTCCTATGATTTCTTCTGTTGAAGTCAGGTAAAGCCTGCAACCCTCCCTGAAGACTACTTTGTTCTTAGAAAGAATCAGGAACAATATTTTTGGTAGATATTCATGGATGTTTTATTTCTCTGACCGCATGGCAGCCAGGTCAGGCACAGACCGACCACATGGCCACCAGGTCAGGCACAGACTCTGCTCCAAAGACCCAGGAATCATGGGACAACCACAGTTTTTGGGGTGGGAAAAACATCTATAACCAGTAAGGAACAGGATAACATCAGGGAGCCTGGAAACCCCGTGTAACCATGCTTCAACTCCCAGGGCCCATCCCCCAGGGGGGGCACCTCCACATTCTTCCTTCTTTTACGTGTTACAGCAAGATTCCGAAATAGTTCAGAGGGAACTTACACTACAGATGTCTGCAGTACACTGTCATTAATATCACAAACTGAAGACTCTCATTTTTGGTTCCATGTAGCACATGACAGAGAGCCAGTGATCCTGTAGTGTTTTGATAGCCCTTGTCTCCCCTGAAACGACACATACGCTTACTAGTGAACATGCAAATTAGGCTTAAAAGTTAAGTACGCATTGAGCATAACTTGGTAATTTTAACAGCCACTCTGCCCAAGATATGTTGCAAATGAAAATATATTTTCCACCTTCCTTCCTTTTCCATGGTTCACTCGAGGAAAAGATATGATATCATTTCTATTATTGTTGTTGTTGTTGTTATTACTACTGCTACTACTACAATCTTCATTGCTCTTATTAATTGGTAGCCAATACATGACCTGTTATGGTCTTTGACTAAATCTTGCTTCAGTGATGAAATAGGATAGACATATCAGCAATCTTGTAAAAGAAGGATCAGTCTCTTTCTCTTCCTTATGGTCAGCCAATTCAACTTACTGAGTGCTACTGATATACCATGCAGTTTGTGCTCACTTAAATACATTTTAAGCTCTAAGATTCCAGCTTTGGAAGAAGAGATATGGCTCTGTTTATCATATTAAATGAGTACTGTATCCCTTGCCTGACGGAGACTGATAAGATTTAATCCGTTTATTTATTTAACTGATTGCTTCTTAAATGCTATGAAGTGAACAATATAGTGTAAGAGAAAAGTTTGGCTGATAGCCATAATTATTACATTTCTGTGGTAATTGGGAGATGCAGTGGGAAGGTACAGTGTCAGAATCACTAAAGTGCTTTAATACAAAATCCTGCAGCAAGATTCAGCCTATGTTCACACTGAAAGCTACCATCAAGTTGCAGATGAGTGCCTGGGCCTTGAGATTGCAGAATAAAGAAGCTCTAGTTGGCCCTGTACTCCCCTGACTGCTCCAGTGTCTTAGATATTCTCCACATCAAAGTCACAACAAACTTGAATCTGATTACATGTACAGATGTAGAATGTGAAGGCAATTCTACTGACAGTCAGAAAGTGACAACGACCAAGTTTAAATCACCTGCAGCAAACTTTTTTTTCTTCACCCCAACTCTGTAACATTTAACATTTTCCTTTGACTTTTTGTCAGAGGCCTGACACACAGCTTTTCCTCATTGCAGATGAAATGCAATGCACCATGAGTTTTTGAGCAACCTGTCCTGTGTATGCCAACTAAAGATGAAAATTCACCTGTGAAAAACATCAAATGAAAAATCTGAGGTCGAACCTTGTAAACACAGCTATTGCTGAAAACTGCCTGTGACACACAGGACTGGATGTAAGAGCAGACTAGTCCTCAGCACTCATGTGACAGGCATTACGCTTGGTGTTAGGATTTACTTGTATTACATTTTCCTCAAACTTGTTATCTATTTTGCTATGAAGGATGTCAGTAAGATTCAGACTGTTGTATGAGCTGGTCCACTGAGGATGTTTAATACTAGACACAAGGTTTTGGCACAAGAAGTACTTGAGCTTCTTAGTGCTGAACTTTGGAAATACTATAAAATTGAGAGGTGGGACCATGCATGGAGGTCATGGAGGTCAACATGGCCAAGTACAAGGTCCTTCACATGGGTCAGGACAATTCCATGCACAAGCACAGACTGGGCAGAGCATGGACCAAGACTAGCCCAGTAGAAAATGTCTTGGGCATGTTTATGGTGAAACAGTGTAACATGAAAGGACAACACCTGCCTGAGACCCAGAAAGCCAACCACATCCTGGGCTTTATCAAGAATCCTGACAAGAAGGTCAAGGAAGATGATTCTCCCCATTTACGCTGCTCTCATGAGACTCCACCTGGAGTACTCTGTCCAGCTCTACAGTCCAAAACACAAGAAATATGTGGTTCTGCTGGAACAAATCCAGAGGAAAGCCACTAAGCTGACCACAAAGATGAAATACTTCTTCTGTTAAGACAGGACAAGAGCTGGGATTGTTTGGCCAGGAGAAGAGGACACTCCAGGGAGACCTCATTGCTGCCTTCCAGTACCTGAAAGGGGCTTGCAAGAAGGCTGGAGAGGGACTTTTCACAAGGGGAACTGTGAAACTGCAAGGGAAACTGTGAAACTTAACTGCATTAAATTCGAGAGAGATAGGGTTAGATAAGATTAGAAAGAAATTTATAACCTACAGAATGAGATCTTCTCAAAAACCACAGTGCTTATGACCATCATATAAGAGCATTTCCGTATCACCGTATACATATAGCATCATCTGATTTTGAAGCAGAACCTCAAAACTACTGAGGAAACATTAGATTAAATTACTCCTTCAAATATGTTGAGACCAGTCAAAACTGGTATTGATTTTTGATACAAGTTGAGCTGGCCATTTCGGTAGGTTGATAAGTAAAATATCCCTATTTTAACCATAGGTAATTTAGGAATAAAATTTTCAAACTGAAGTAAGGGAAATTTAAGTTAAAGTATTTGGAAAAGCCTTGTTAACACTAAGAGCTCTGAAGTAAACTGACTTGGGTAATTGTACAACTTACTGGGTTTTAGGCATGTAAGAACTGTCAGGACTGGTTTACCTTGCTAATTCTGCCACAGAGAGGAGCATGGAGTAGATCTCTTCCAAAGTTCCTCATAGGGATATTTTGTATGATCCAATTAAACATCTACTGAATCTATATAAAACACAGGACCCTTAGCTGCAGGCATAACTTCCAGTTATTACCAACAATTTCAAACTCAAGCCAGTAATATGTAGAGATCCTCTTAAAATTACCCAGAGCCATACAGTTGTCCAATTACTTCACAGAAGCCTGTTGCAACAGGAAAGAAATATTAGTAGTTAAAATCTTTCTAAGTAAAAGAAATCAGAGTGGCTAAAAGCAGACAAAGAACAAGTTTTTTCAACAGGGCACACACTTCTGGGAAACGTCGGCAAGTTGATGTTTGGTCCCATCATACTGACCTTTGTAGAGAGATGCAACCTGGGTCTCAGTCAAGCTTCCATTGCAGGAGACAATACTGACATGAGCAGTTACAACACAAAAAGGTCAGCACCCACCTCCTTTCAACACTCAGTAACTTGCACGAAAAGCAAAAGATAATTTTCATAGATAATTGCTATACTTTTCAGTGGTTCTTGCAAGAATAATGCCACAATGAATAAAACCCTTCATTAACCCACTCCTCCTCAAAATGCATGTCCTAATAGGAGTTGACTTATGGATATTGTTCAAGAAAATTGACTTATTTCAGCTTTAACTAACAGTACTATAAATTAACCTGTAAATAGAATCACAGAACAACAAAATGGTTTGGGTTGGAAGGGAACTTAAAGATCAGATAATTTCCACCCTCCGTGTCATGAGAAATGAGAAAAGACACCTCCAACTAGACTAGATTTCTTAATGCCCTGTCCAACTCAGCCTTCAACACTTCCAGAGATGGGTCACCCATACCTTCTCTGGGTAACCTGTTTCAGTGCCTCATCATACTCACAATGAAGATATTCTTCCACAAATTTTTCATATTTAATTTAAGTTTCGATTTGATGGCAGCCTAATAATTTGTAGTGTTCATTTCATGTTTGTTTTCTTCTGTTAATTTTATAATTTGTAGTGTTCATTTCATGTTTGTTTTCTTCTGTTAATTTTAAACAAAGTGTGGGAGTTGATCAAATAAGACTGACCCTGCATTAGATAGACCCCTATATTTTTACTTGGGACAGCTCAGCCACTTACAGTTTCTTCTTCTGACACTCTGTACCACCATCTTATATACACAGTGAAAAAGACTGTTCTATGGAAGAGGGAAAATACACAATGGTCATGACTATTCTGTTACTGCTTGGACTCTCCGAGCATGGCAAGGATTCTGCATAACTAAAATACAGGGAGAAGAGGGCAAAATTGTCCTTTCATTAAATTGTAGCACTAATAGATGTGGATATATCATGAAATATACTTTATGCTGCACATTCTAAATGCCATATTCTTAAATTAATTCTATATTTATATATATAACACGTAAAAATACTTATATCCAACAGTTATTATTAACACACACAAGCACAGAGGCTTGTACCGTTTGCAGTTTCCTGCCAAACTCGTTCTATTGTTTTCATTTCTTTAGCTCTGGAGGAGCACTGATGTTATTCAGTGATGTTATGATGTTATGATGTAGTAAGTTTGCTTAATCAGCAACCTTCAGAGTTAAAGCCCATCTCCAAAGTCCACAGCCCATACAACTCCATCTTACAAAGTCTTGTACTTCAAAATCATTAAGGCAGATATTCTCATTTCACTGTCTATTTGGCAGCTATCAGTTTGCTGCTCATCGCAAAGTACAATTGTTAACTACAGCTGCTCCTCTTATCAAAACTCCATCGGTTTAGATGCCAAAAAATAAAAGATAATACACATTAATGATCCAGTATGATTACTTATCTCTTGTTTGATATGGTGGGGTATGACAGAGAACAATAAATAAAAAGGATGTCATCATAAAAGTACTGTTACGCATACTTCTAAGATACATCTTGAGGAGGTTAGGCTTATGTTCTTTACTGAAGAGATAGAATTCAAGGAGTAATTTATTAGAAAATAAAGTAAAAATTATGCAGGTGTTCATTCGGAGGATTTCGTTTTCTTCAGTCCGAAGGAAGGAACATGAACAAAAACCCTGCAGACATACTGAAGGCAGAAGCAAAAATCACAGCTAGTATCTCAAGACCATGTAAGTTACATAAGATCTATCAGGGAAAATCATCTTTATGGGTGGGCAAAGATGGAAAGACAATCTCTGAGTGCCAAGCCCTGTGACAGAGGAAAGATTTGAGCAGCTGTGTCCTTAATACTCATAACAAGGGGCGGTTGGCATCTGAGCCAAATAGCAGTAGGGCATAGTCCTTGAAGTATGTCACCATGATGGTATTTCAGAACACAGCACATCTTTCTTACTCAAAAGGTTATGGAAGGAATTAGAAGTAAATTGATATTTACCCATTTGGAATACGAGGAGATCGCGCCCCACCCCCACCCCCCCCTTCCCCTGGGGAGAGGGAGCCCTGGGGGGACGCATGGCGGGACACGAGGTTTCTTGGACCCCTGCTCTCTGGTCTCATGTTCTCGGGTTCTGTATCCCATTGGTCTTTTCATGTTCCCTGGCCTGGGAAATTGTGGGGTTTTCCCATGGGTCATCAGTCTGCTCCAGGCTCCCGGCCATGCCGGCTGGAAGAAAAAATAAAATCCATGAACATCTATAAAAATATCATTCTACAGTTCTTCCTACAGGCCAAACTGTCTTCAGAAAGCTGCATCCTGACAGCAACAGGAATATAGTATCTAAACAAAACTCCATTATTTTAATTCAATAAACAAAGTTAGGGAGAAAAACAGTAATTGTCTATTGAGCTTTGGAAGAAAATACTGCATGTATTCCAGAGAAGCATAACATGAACATTGCCAATGCACTGTAATGACCAACATAACTGCTCAATGTTATTGACAAGTGGCAGGATCACCTCTGTCAACAAAGAGCTTCAGAAAGGGGAGAGTGGATACATCTAAAGACACACAGAACTTTCACTGAAAATATTTTACATCAAGTTACTTCTTATTTAAGAAAATTTTTAGCTCATAGCTATAATGTCTGAGAATAATAGGGATTTTAACAACAGTGTAGAGCAAAATTAGAGTCTTTATCTTTATTTAGAAGGTATGCCCTGAGCACAGCAAGGTGATTTATGGAGTTTAATGAACAGGAGATCACTGTAAAAAACAGCTAGACCAGGACAGGCATCATATCATGAAAGCAACTGAAAAATTTAAATGTTACTAGATGAGGAACCCAGAAGTGGTAATAAGGAGTATTTAGAAGAATTAGTTAAATTAAATCTGCAGAACTTCACAGCAAAGTTTCAATTTAAGTTTTGGGCAGTGTCTGGGCCCTAGAGACAAGTTGAAATTTTCTTCAAAATCAATCCTAGAAGCAAGCTGCTATTGCTTCTAAATATTAAATTAAATGTGAGTTTTGTTTGTTTCAAGCCCTCACAGACTGTCCACGTTGTAAACATTTTCCTGGTAACATTATTGTGTTTTGTGTAAATATGGAGACCTTTCTTAACTTGAGCCAGATTACATTTTAAACAAGCACCGTGTAACAAGGATGGCCCTAATTAAACAGAGGACTGCTGGCAGTACCATTGCAATACATAGAAATCTTGTGCCATTTCCTGTCTTTTTTTTATTGAGCATGAAATCCACAGCAGATTTCCTGCCACCTAGGTAGAACTGAAAACACACTCTCACTCTTAGTCTTCCCTGCAAATGCATAAGCCAGTAGTGTACAAAGCCACAGCATTGACTGTGGGTCTATGCAGCAATCTGTGCTTACCTGGGTACATGGCAGAGCCTGTGCCAACTCAGGTGCTTCTACAAGGAACATTCAGACAGCTTAGCATGCATCGTAAACCAGATCTCTAATATTAAACAAGCTTAGAAAATCCAGGGACTTTCTGATGGAAGAGGTTCTTCACTTTGGCAGCTGCTGCCACACAACATCAGACTTCACTTTTTGGAAGAATGGCAACTTTAACCAATAGTGGAAGTAGTTAACAAGGTGCAAACGGGGAAAATAGATCTGATGTAGTCAGTGTTTTGTACGACATGTTCAGGTCAGGCCCTCACTCTGCTCTAAATATTGCCTTCTAGAAAGACCAATAAGAAAACAGAAGCATAAAAATCAGAAGCAAAAAATCAAGACAAGGGAGAGGAGCTGAAGTAGAAAATTCCAGAAGCTGGCTGCACGGTGGGCTGGTAGACCTGGTTTTGTGCAATTATCTGTACTTTAACTTACTGTCTGCAGTGATCATGAGAACTCCATCAGTACAACCATTCCCTGGAAACACTACACGCTATTGAATGAACCACTGCTTCCACACTCCCACAACTGGTGTGCCTTTGATCATGAGCATTTGAATAATTTTTTATGCATACTTAGTTTTAGACCTTTTCACTAACTGCACTTGCAAACAAGACAATTATCTTCTTATCTTTCTTCGCATATCCAAAAAGCATGAAACTAGAATGGAATATCATTTCATCTTCACAAATTTTTCTATCATGGCTGTATTTTCTCTACCAGTTTATAAGTGACTATGGCCTAACTTGTGCTCGACTAAAGTATATCCACTTGAGAATGAACTGATCTCGACAGGAGTATTTGAAGAGAGAACAAGTCCAGTTTCATCCTAGTTACATGAGTTATTCTAAATTGTGTTTTTTCTGATTTAATGCAAATCTTAGTTTCAGCTTTCCTTATTTTTCACTGTAGCTGAAAATCAGACATAGCTAGTGTTTCACTCTCTTTGAAGGACCAAAATTAAGTCACTCCCTATGTTCCTGAATAGTAAAAATTCTTTCAGCTGCTCAGCATAGGGCACAATGCTCCTCCTCTTATAGAGTTTAATTCTTTTTTTGGTGACAGCATCCATAGTGTCTACAGTACTCTACCATGAAGATGCAAATCAAAAATTACTAGTTTTTTTACCCCTACTTATAAGTTGGAGCATGACATTTATTCACCTTTTGCCACAGAATGCTTTTCATGAAGTTAGTTTGTACAGATATGTAAGAAATTGGTGTTTATGTCCAGGGTAATGATTAAAATCCTGAATAGCATCAGGCCTAATATGGAACTCCTGTCTGTTCAGTTGTTTTGGTTTTTTTTTTTCTGATTACTACCTTTTGCCAATGGGTATATTATTTAACATGTGTTTTACTGCTACTTCATAATTTTTATTTTTTTTTTAACTGCAATAAGATATGATGACTAATGGAAAGTTTATAAAATGTATCTACACATTACTTTTATCTGTCAAACTTGTTATCTTATTAAAGAAAATCTAATTTACTTCATAAGGTCTAAATTTCCTTTGAGGCCTATTAGGTATTACAATACTTTCATTCTCTGGTTCACAAGTCTTGTTGCAGAAATTATATAATACTGGCTGATTTATATACCATGGAGTTGTCCCACATGCCTTTCAGATGATAATTGCAATTTTGTAATTTGCTTTGTATCAAGGTTATGATTTAATTCAATAATTTTGAATATAATCTGTGTAGATAGTTCCCAAAGAATCCAAAGGATTAAAAAAACAAACCTAGCATCAATACACATAATTTGCTGAATATTAGTTCATATCCTCATTTCTATTGAATCTGCAAATGGCTATAAATGATTCATCTAATCATTAAGACAATAGTTTGCTGCACGAACATAGCAAGTAAGAAAATTCATGCTGGTTTTGTTGCTTATGAATCACTTACCAATGAACCACACACAAAATTTGGCAGTATTCAGTAAAACAACCAAGCAATTAATTGCTGAATCTGGAAATTTACAGTTAATTTTCTATTTACCTAGTACTTATTACTACTAACATTATTTTATCAGTGAGCTGGAGGTATAAACCTGATAATTTTCTATTCCAGATCTTTTGTCCAAGGTATAATCCATACCTAGACCATCTGACAGAAGTTCATCCACCAGTTTAACATATCTACTCACGGAAGTTCTGCTGCATTTTCAAGTAGCTTGCTTGTGTGTTGGTCTGGCCTTTTGATGTGGAAGTTTTTCTTAGTATCTAATATAAATGGCCCCTGCTACCAATTAATCTAACTAATTCTCATTCTGTCTATTACAGAGATGAAAACAATTGATCACTATCCTCTTTGCAATAACCTTTTATGCATTTGAAGCCTGTTATCATGGCCCTTCTTCATTTTTCTCTTTACCAGACTAAACAAATGAAATTCTTTCATACCTGCCTTGGAAGTCATGTTTGCTAAACTGCTTATTATCTGTATTATTTATGACAAGTTATCTCCAATTTCTATGTCGTTCAACAAAAGTGTCCCCTCCCCTAAAAGTGCTCAGCAGTATAAGGTAGCATGAAATAAACACATCTTAAGTCTAATGAGAGACATGCTTTTAATAACTTTCTGAAACGTCATTTGCCTCTTTTTTAAATGACATTCAGTTGCATATGTGGCTCCAACTTCTTTCCTGCATTTTCTAAGCCAGTCCTTGCACATTTCCTATCCATGTAGTCAGTGAACAATATGTAAGATAACTTTAAACCATCAGTGACCTCACTTTATATCAGTTTTATTGAAAACCTAAGTCCTTAACTTGATTGATCATGGAACAGAGGACTGCATGGAAAGCATCTAAACAGTACAGATAAATATTAACCCAGACTCAGTGCCAGAATTTGCATGAACTAAGAATTTCCTCCCTCTGCCCTCCAACATTACTCAGTACAGACTTGTAGCTATGTCCTATCCTATTCCTGCTCTAACAATTTAGTTAACACATTTGCTTCTTGAGATCCAGAATGTAAGTCAAGCTAAATTGGCTCAATTTTCATATAAACCTCATATAGACAAGTGTTTAATTTAGTTAGTTTACTCTAACATGTAACACATGTAGCATGTTTATGTTATTCTAACACTTGCCAAGCCAAGCCAAGCTAACAGACAGCTAACTGCATCTGTAATAATCTAGAGCTGTCTTAAAAATCCCAGATATTGTTTTAAATATCCCTAAATAAGTAGTTAGCCTGTCTGTTGAAACAGGCCATTTTCTGAACATTGCTCCTAATATTATATAATAAAAAATCCCCAGGAATATTGTTTATCCTTATCAGCAGATATTTAATTAGAGTTCAGCTTTAGAAAGCCTTTAAGCTTTTTATTTCTCTGCCTTAGGACAAGACTCGTGGAGTATGTCCCTGAAATGCTTCCTATTCAGTTGGATATTAGGGAAAATTTCTTCACTGAATGGGTTTCCAATCTTGAGACTGGAACAGGATGTGCAGGGAACTGGTTGAGTCACCACCCTGCACAAGGTTGAAAGATGTGTAGCTGTGGCACTTAGGGACATGGTTCAGTGGTAGATATGGTAATGCTGGGTTTACGGTTGGACTAGATGATCTAAAAGGTATTTTCCAAGCTAAATGGTGGTATGAGTCTGGAATATTTTTAGGAAAATTAGTGTCACATTTTAGGATACTTATCTTGAACTCGAGTAGAAAAATGAAAAGAATTTCATAATTTTGTGCCACCCAGAAGTTTTCTGCTAATTATTTTTCAAATGGCAATTTAACTTTCATTGGACTTAGTAAATAAAAAGCCGGATCTCAAAAGTGAGAAATAATAGTATTCAAACAATATTCATCATTAAAAACTCGCTATTGTTAAATGATATGACAGCAGCTTACTCTGAAAAACTCTAGAACCAATAAGCTTTGAAAAAGGGATGTGAAGGTTGGTAAGAAGTTTGAATTTCACTCTGTTATTCTCCTTGTGATGATATGTCCAACTTGAGACATATCAAGTGATTGTGATGACTACCTCAATCTACTTTTAAAGTAGAGAATGTCCTGAATCCAAGGAATAGAGCCTAGGACTCTGTCCTTGATTACATCCTCGTCACATTTATGTGCAGACCATCAAGAATACCACTTCAATTCTTCCCCTTAATTTTAAGGGAACTAATATCCTTCATTCAGGTTCTTCACTGTACTTGCAACACTAAGTACCAAGAAATTGCCTTAATTACCTGTCACTTATTTAACTGTCACTATGCATTTAGTAGGTAGGTTTTATAAGTAATGTTTTACTTGGCTTTCTTTTCTTTAAGATCACATACCATGCACTTCTACACCTACTCCCTGCAGTGTTAATTCCACATGTGAAGAATCAGACCATCAGTATCAAAAAAAAATTCTTCATTTTCTTCTTTCACAATTCCATTAACCTATTGAAAAAAAAGCAGGAAGTCTTCAGCTGCAAGGTCCATAACACTTTGCAAAATATATAGCTAAAAAGATGGCACCCTTCAATTTTGCAAGACATGTTTTAGAAAACATTGTAAATACACCTTCTATCACTTCTGCTACATGCAGTCTGGGATGTTCTCTATGCCACTGTTCCAGTGAAACAAAAGGTTAAAATACTCATGACACAGGTCGGAAGGGAATGGAAGTGAGAAAGATCTTTAAAACACGTTGGGTTGTGTTTAGGTGATAAATGAGCAGTATGAAGATTAGCTTATCTTTAGACTAGAAATCTGCAGAGGCTCTGATGTTATGGTGCGTGCTGAGAGCAGGCTGCTGAATATAAACAATGTCTTACTGAAACCTGCTTGATGCTGAAACTGAGATGTCAAGACTGGTGCCCTGATGTGATTTAAATCTGTTTCTTTAATTAAAAAATTACTTGTTGGGTTTTCAATTATTTAATTCTGAACTTAGAGCCTCAAAAAATCTTGTTTTTAAACTGTGTTTCACCATTGTCTTTGAGCGGTATGAGCACTGAAATATTAAGGAACATCAAATGAGGTTTTTTAACCTGACGAAAGCAGGTTAAAAAATATTAAAGTGTTATTTTACTTGACTTTGACAGAATGAAACTGAAGCTAAGTAGAATGAGGAAAGCCCATATTAAACACATTATTGCAGCCTTAGGCTCCACTTCGAAGGGCAACTGTTGAGTGCTAGATCCTCATGTCACCTCAAACCAAAAGCTATCCCTCTTTGAAATGTTTACTGTAGAAGACAGGAAATCTGTTTGCAATCTTAAACACAGACCAAACTTTTCAAAAGATGTCTCTAGTGTGTAAGCATAAAGATAATCTTGTGCATAAGGCACTGGACTGGAATTCTGACCTCAAATCTCAGCTGCCAGGGTGGCTGTGTAAGACCTTGGCAAGACACGTAGAGACAAATATAAATAAAAATGCCTATGAAAAACATTAAAAACTGTATATGTGTCAGATATGGTGACTGCTTCAAAATTTATAATCTTATTTACCTGCTTTTCAGAAACACCATGTAGTTAGAAGGTAGGTTTTATAAGAAATGTATTACTCAGCTTTCTTTTCTTTAAGGTCATACACCATGCACTTCTACATTTCTAATCTGACAACCTTTTTTTTGGTTATTGATTAAATTCCATGGCCACTTTTCTCTTTTTGGTCAGGATTCCCAGCTCTCTTTGTGTTGTACCTCTTACAGTGATCCACCATCTAAGCTTAAAGCTGCCTCCTAAGGATGTTTTTCTTCTGTGTAATGTACTCACAGGAGCTGACAATTTGGACAGCTAATCTTACATCAGCAAAAAACCCCAACAAAATATATATGGCTATTGTGATGTGACAGAGAGTGGAAGCTTCTCCCACAAGTGTGGATGAATCCCTGAAAAGGTCATGCTTACCAGAGTTCTGAGAACACA
Source organism: Platysteira castanea (assembly GCA_013397175.1). Lineage (NCBI taxonomy): Eukaryota > Metazoa > Chordata > Aves > Passeriformes > Platysteira > Platysteira castanea. The sequence continues at coordinate 631,580 of VYXC01010734.1, read as the reverse complement.
TTTCTGAGTGTTAGATAAGGAAAACAACTCTTCCAGTCACTCTGTTGTGGAAGACAGCAGACATATTTGAGGCAACAAATAACAATAAGGTGTTGTCATTAAAAGTTACGACTTCTCTAAGTTTAGGCTTTATTTTAAGCAATCAATTTTAACATCAAAAATCAATAATTGACATTTCCTACTCTTTGCCTTCTACAGAAAGAAAGTAGTTGCTTGTTTGTTATTTCTTTGGTCAAACTGGACTCACTGGTATGAATTAAGTCCTCAGATCAACATGAGATCAGTCTGTCTAAAGGTAGTTAAGCATATTTCATGAATCTCATACTGAAGCTCTGCAGTGCAGCTCATCCATTCTGACCCCAAGGAGGTCTGTATGGGGTTTATAAGTTCTTGTGTTTTACAAGCCCATCTTTAAATGCTCTGTTTGATGCTGTTGTTGAATGCTTAGGTTCAGAACATTGTTCCTGGATGTTCATCCCAAATCAAAATACCACGGCATTAAACATTTTCAGGCAAATATAACATGTAGAGAATGTTCCACATGTTTGGCCGACTGAGAACAGCTTATAACACTATAGCAATTACATCCTCTACAGATGGCACATGCTGTATGTATTACAACGTTGCTTGTTCTGTTGCTGTGGACTCTGTTTGAATTGTCTGTGAAACATTTGAACCATAAATCAATTCTTCTTCCTCTCAAATTAAAATAAAAATGTATTTCAAAGGGAATTTTGTGCAAAATGGCAAGAGTCAGGGACCTAACCTTTCAATTGGTATCAAGGACAAGGGGCCTGCTGAATAAAAAAAGAGGAAGTGGCCTCGTTTATTTAACAATTTTTTCTCCTGACCTCATACATCAGAAAGAAGATCTTCATTAGAACAAACTGTAATGGAAGGCAGACTATGTTCAACTTGTATAGATCTTTAGGGCTGGCAATTGTTCCCAAGAACAGCTTTCCCATCAGTGGAAAACTGAGCCAAACTCCTACCCTTAAAGCCAAACTGTTCATGGCTAGAAGAACTGTAGAACATTATAACAAAATGGTTTTCAAACTGAGCATTGAGCCAGATGACAAGGTAATACCATGGCTGGATCAAGCCTTATATAACTGTTTAGGTACGTGGCAACATTAACTGTCAGTTGCTCTCACTCACATTTGCCTTTACCTATGAACTGATCATCAGAATTACTGTATTTAGAGAAACCTTTTAGATAAAAATGTCAAAAGATTTATGAAAAAAATCTATCTTTTAATCTCGATCTTGTGTTGCAATTACTCCCAGACCTTATTGTGGTTTCCTGCACAGAATTATATCCTTAAACGCACCAGTCCAGCATTTAATACAGACGCAGGACAATAAAAAGTCAGCAGCAGGAGACAATATGTTTTATATGTGCAGTTAACTTTACACAATGCTGGAAAATATTGGCAAGTGGCACTTAATTATGTTACCCCTGGATTCTTAAAATGCATCACAAAGAACACTAAGGCACAAAGTACTTGTTTGCTGTAGCTGGGTTTAGGAATGTTTTTCAGAGGTACAGACTTTACCCATTAGAAAACAAACCATTATGTTCTAATTTTGCTAATACAATTACACTTTCTTGCTTCTGTTCTTTGCTTGCTCTTAAATAATTTCCAATTAATAATTCCATAAAAAGTCGTTTCATTTGAGATATCTGAGAAATTATTCCAGACAAATTTATTTCCAATATTTTTACCATGTTGGGTCTGGGTGTGAGGTAGAGGAAGGCAGAGGATATTCTGCTCCATTGCACAATGCCTAGATCTGGCAATAGTATCAGTGATGGAAAGAACCCTATAAAACAAAAGGCAATCTACCGATGTATCACCAGCAGGACATTTTACTTCGTGACCTACTAAGAATACAGCCTAACAGGAAATTGCTGGAAATGCTAAATTGAAAGGTTTACATTTAAAAAAAAAAAAAAGAAGAAGAAATGATCTGATGGTCAAACCTTTGCATTTTTTTCTTGATGGTACAATCAGATCCTAATGATTTATTCCCATCTAGGTAATATTGACCAAACATATATGCAGAAACCATATCTCATTTGTTTTACATCTTGATAAAATGTTCTAACAAGAAATTAGGCTAGCTTAGATCAGTCATATCCCTAACAATGCAACAAGAGCAAAACTCACCACCTGGCAGTAACTGTCTGATTTAGTAGCTTGTGCAAGAATAATTTTATATATTAACATATAGAAAAATACTCAGGAAAATAAGCACCATCTGAAAATTGTAACTAATATGTACACTGTGCAATCCCTCCTGTCTGAAAAAGACTAGTTCAGGGTCTGATTCAAAGGTCCCTGCAGGCATTAAAAGAAATTCTGAAAATATTTGATCAGAAATCTTCAGTTTAAGGTGAAAATGGTAAAATCTCAAGATATAACTGTGAAATACCTTATTTTAATTTATTAAAAATGCCTGCCACCTACAAAAAATTCCCCATAGGTATTTACTTACCTTTTCATCAATGGTGGACTGACATTTACTTAGTTTTATGATTGCATTTTACTAGAAAAATAAATCTGTAATATGTCAATTCCACATGAATTCCACAGAACTTGACAATGCTGTACTTTCAATACTGTGAGTTTATCTTAAGAAATGCTGCCTTTACTTTCACTGAGTGCAACAGACAGTATAACTGTTCCATAAAAAACCATTTCTGTTGCTACTCTGGCAGAAATGCTATTGAGTTATTATTGGATTCAATATTGTTAACTTTTGAGTCACACATTTTTTCTTACCAGCCTCATATTTTGACTTTATTGACAACAATCTGGTTTTGCCAGCTTGATCTTAAAATACTGACAACTGTCTCATTTCCAAATCTTCAGAAAAACAGCCATTCCTGCCATTCTCTTTTTAATTTTCTTATTACCACCAGGACTGCACATAGCCACAAAATTGCTGTTGGCAATCCGTAAGCACATGTGGAGATGTGGAGTGTGCATGACACAAGGCCATGTTCAAGGGTCTACAGTCCTCTTAACCCCTCCTTCTGAATCCATTCTAACTAGCCAAATAAAAAATTCTGGGATGATTTTTGTGTTCAGATTTGTTTAGGACATTGACATTTGATTTCAGTTCTAAAGGAAACCTCAGAGAAACCTTTGACTAGACCCCTCTCTGACATGAGACACTGTTCCACTCACTTCCGTGGCATCTCTGCTGCCTTATACCCATTTAGGATCTGTGTCAGCACATCTGTGTTAACTCCAAGGTACAACCTGAATCTGTGTTGAGTTCTCCTGCATAATGAAAGCTGCAAAATGAGCTAAACAAAAAAGATATTTCAATGTGAGAAACCGTTATGTTTTCCCTCCAAGCCTTACTCAAGGAAAAATGGCTGTTGCCTCTGAAAACCTGAAGGTGTTTTCAAAGTTCAAAATGTAACTCACAGAAAATGAAGACAGAACAGGCTTAAAGTCACATAAAGCAAACAACTTTGATAACTTTTAGATTCGTCATCCAGAAGAAGAACAGAGAAGTCTTGTCTCACAAGCTTGCAGTAAAAAATTGGAAGAAAAGAAAGGAATTCTGCCCTGTATCAGCCTGCTCGAAACCTCTCAGTGTGTACCTGTACTCAGAGATCTGTATGGCTTAAAAAAAATTCACCTTTTTTTATCTTCAGTCTCCTTCATATAAAAAGAAAAAGAAAAAAAGGAAAGAATTATGCCAGTGGGCATTCCCTGTCCTTGTAAAGCAAATAGTACATGTTGATCCAGGTATTTTACAAAGAATTTGTAGTTAGGCTGGGACCCCAGAAGATGAATCCTTGTTTTCCATGTATTAGTTTAGTAGATGATGACACATTAAAATGAATTCTTTATTTTGTTTATATGCTCTTAAAAATTAATTACAGTTTGAGAACACATACATACATTTCTTCAGATACTTAGGAGTTTCACTGCAATGCAACAATTTAGTGTAATTTTACACCACTGGAAAAACAGGATGCAGAAGTTGATCCTTACCATATCAATTGCTGTTTGACTAGGATTTGCTCATAACATCTGGAAGAATACTATCACTCTTTGTAGGAATGGTACTGTAGTGCCATGAGTTTATCTTTAATTGCAATGGACAGTCTGTCAAACCACAAAGATGTAAATAATTAAATTTGACTTTGATCCTTTAACATCATTCTATCTCATTAAGCAGATACATTTGCAGTTCTCACTGCCTTTTCAGAGATGATATATCTTTGTTTTCCATATATTTTACTTAAACAAAAAGTGTGCTAAATAGGAAACTAGTTTCTGAAGTACATTTTTAAACCTGCTGGTTCAGAGGATATAAATAGCTTTATAAAATATATGTTTATCTGATTTATCTCCAGCCATCTAAATGGCAACAGGGACCCTTCTTTATTCAGTGTATAAACTAACGTTTTAGGATGATATAAGTCAATTTCCAAAGGTAACATCTTCCTACCATTGGCCATCAGGGGTAGTCACTCAGACTAAGAGAACAGGTGAGGGAAATCTCACCCTTAGCTTTTCAACAGAATGAAATACATACTTTCAGATATACCAACAGGCATTCTTTGGACACATGACACTTTGTAGCCATGAAAACAGAAAAACCAAAAACAAAACAAAAGACACTAAAATCAAGTGATATGTGGTGCTACTACCCTGCAGTTTCTCTGGGAAGTATTTTGCAGAAACATCATACCCATCCACAAAATTATGGCATTTTGACTGAGGAAGATTACAAAATACCAGATGGATAAGGGAGATTACAAAATACCTTTGGTGCGATTACACTATGGATATCCCTGTGGAAGTCACTTCTAAACATATATCTATTCTGAAAATAGATAAAATCTTGCTACTACTTCTTGCATAGTGTATCAAGAACTGGAGACCTGAAAGGAGTTCTATTCTGCCCATGAAAAGGCACACAGCATTTGAACAAACCACATATTTTCAATGAGTTAAATCTACTGAAACATTTGAAACTCCTTACAAGATTTTTCAGTTAAGCAATTTTAAATTTCTATCATCTTCTTACATGCAACATCAAGCCCATAATAGGAGTGAGCATTACCAGGTAGTTAAATTTACACAAGCGAAAGCCAAAGCAGGTCTCTTTAATATTCCATATTAGCTGCTGCTTTTTAAAATTTTCTTTTTACAGTAGCTGTTGCATCTTAAACTACTTAAACCACTATATAACCTATATACACTTATATACTAGATATATTCTCAATTATTCTTTTACTGATCTTTATTGTTCAAAGTGAAAAGATAAAATACAGGAAACTCTAAAGGGTACAGTGAAATATGTTAACTTACAAGCTGCATTTAGGACAAATTAATGATGATGTACAGGAATGTTCTAATGTTCTGATTTTGTCTAGAATAATTTTCTTCAAAGTGGCCAGTACAGGGCTGTGTTTTGTATTTGTGCTGAGAGCAGTGTTGACTATACAGGGATGCTTTAGTCACACAGGGTCAAGGCCATTTTTGTTTCTCACCCCACCCCACCAGTGAGGAGGCTGGGTGCACGAAGAGTTGGGAGGGGACACATCCAGGGCAGCTGATCCCAGCTGACCACAGAGATATTCCATCCCATAGGGCATCACGCTCAACATGTGAAGCTGGTGGAAGAAGGAAGAGAGGACATTTGAAGTGATGACGTTTGTCTTCCTAAGTCACTGTTATGTGTGAGCAGTGCTGCTTTCCAGGGGATGGCTGAATACCTGCCTGCCGGTGGGAAGTGGTGAATGAATTCTTTGTTTTGCTTGTGTATGCAGCTTTTGCTTTCCCTATTAAACTGTCTCTGTCTCAGCCCACAATTTTTCTCGCTTTCACCCTTCCAGTGCTCTCCCCTATTCCCCTGAGGGGGAGAGTGAGTGGCTGTGTGGCGCTTAGCTGCCAGCTGGAGTTAAATCATGAAAGTTATTAACCCACTTCTGAAGACACTGAAGTCTCTCAGACTTCGGTCTCCAGACTAACATCACATCCAAGAAGTATACCAGCAATCTGCTAATGTGCACCCCTGTTGTGGCTTATTATTATAAGTCTCAGTGCAGCTTCCACATGTTCCAGTTTTAAAACTGTCTGACATTTCTGGTTGAGTATGTTGTGGCTAAACATGCGCAGGAGCAGTTTTTCCAAAATTATGCATTTAGTTATTTTAAAATGTTTATTTCTCTGAGTAGCCAAAAGTACCAGTCCACAACCACTACAGGGTGGCTTGGAAGGGCTTCCAAAATTACATTTAAAAAAACAATGCAATGCTTGAGTTAAGAGAAGTGTCAAAGAACATCTGAAAGCAGTAACTTCCTTTTTCTTTTGTTTTAGTTTTATTTCTGTTTATTCATTTGCACTACTATAATTTGAAAAAGAACCAAACGAGTTTTTCAAATATTATGAAAACAAATGTGCTGCTGGATTGAATACCTAAGTGTCAGGCTGGGAAAATATTTTTACAACCACATTATAATTCCCTGAAAGATATCAAATGTCTTATTACTGAGTAGGCAATAACTCAGGTTTTAAAGCAGTTCTATTCAGCTTCTCATGGTTGCATTCATGCCTACAGCTTCTGCACTTTGTTTAAGTGTGCGAGAGGGCAAATATATTAAAAAGTCATCATTGCTCATAGAATTCCTGTAATCTGAATGGAAAAGAGTCTTTGGCTTTTGGGCAATTCTCTTTAATACCCCTCTCATATTTTAAGGCAGATTTGCTCAGCACCTTGAGAATTGAATCTTCAGTTTGTTTCTCATATTCTTCTTTTCCATTTTTCATTTAGGCTACTCCTATTGAAAGGCTCTCTTTCCATCAGGGATCAAGCAGAACTAACTGACGGACAATAATAACCTCTACAAAATGGCTCACTTCTATCCTTACTCTCCTTCTACCTTACTGCTGCTTCACTTCAGGAAGTTTAATTACAGCCAATTGTTATTCTTATTATTCAACATTTCTTTACTTACATGCAAAAAAACCCCATTTCCTCCCTTTTTACCTTACTTTCAGTCCTTACTGAAACCAAATTAAATCTGGACTGCTTGCCTCCTCACCTACTCCCCTTTCCAGGGTCGCTTGCACAGCAGCGTTTACGCCGTCAAATGCAAGTGCTTCACAGCCACCCCAGTGAAGCCCCAATCTTGTCAGTTGAGAAGAACTTTCCTGAACTGCTGTGAATCAAGACTGCACCTAGACCATTTTTGCAGCAATTTTCTGCCACAGAAAAAGAAAGCATGCACCGAGAGGCAACCCATTACCTGCCTATTCTTTGCTTTAAATATGAAGTATCCTTTTTCCTCCTACGACCTAGACGTGGTCTGCATACCGTCTACCAATAGAGGTGACAGCTGATCCACAAGAGACGTACATGAATGAAGATTGGAATCCATATATTTCTGACTATTCTTCAGTCCATAAAACCTAAAAAAAGCAGCACTCAGTTGAACGGATGTTCCCCAGGATTTGACCTGTCCACACAGGAATGGGAAAGAGAAATCGAACATAGTTGATTTTTGCAGTAAACAAGCATTATAACATTAAATTTCTAAGGAAATTATTTAAAGTTGCACTTTATTTGCCTAAAAATAGAAACAAAAAATTATGGGAATAGAAAAGTCTCTTACTTGTAGAATTAATAACTCTTGGTCATGGCTCATTGTTTTAAATAAGGCACGCTAATACTTCAATGTCATTCTGATCTATTAGAATTACAAAATCTGACTGTGATCTTAAAAATTAGGTCAATACTAAAAGGCAGGGACAATTCTTACATTAAACGTTGTTCAAACAAGACAAAATGTAACCCAAAATCAGATTACAACATGCACTGCAGAACATCCCAATTAATTTCCTGAAACCGAGCAGCTTAAAAGAGAAAAAATATTTGGGGAATGGTAAGGCATGAGCAGTGTTTACATCTATATATGAAATTATATTTATGTGAAGCATTTGAGATACAAACCCTGGGGCACAAATCTCAACTTTGTTGCAGAAGCCTTCAGGTACAATCTGAAAGTCTTGATGGAGACTTCTAATCTACGCCACTGCCAGAGCCAGTTTTTCCCTTTATCATTCCTGAATGGTGCCTTTTGGACTCAATTTTTAAGGTATTTAGTAATGGAGATCCCAGAATAAGCTCAAAAAATATTTGCTCCAGAATCTATCTGTCTTTATAAACTGCAGGATTTTTTTTTCTTGTTCACCTTAAATTTCCCATACTGTTGCACAACCACATCAATTTAAGAAATAAGTTTATTGTCTTAGTTTTAATAATCTTTCACATTTGTAGAAAACAAAATCTTTTATTTCTGCATTCTCTTATAAGTAAGACTAATTAACCATGACTACCTCAGTCTTTTCTAATGGAGCTTTCCCAGGCTTGGGTGAGCACATACACTGTGATCCATTACCTAAAGCTAACCAGATATAGCACTGAATAATAGGAAACAACTCAATAATGTTAAATACTATTCCATTTTTCACTGATTTCAGCAGCTCTTACCAAAGCTTCCATCAAGTCCTATGGCACTTTACAATATTCTTGAGGTACTCTATGTAAGATCATTAAAACTTAAAGCATATTATTTTGAATAAAAATATAAAGTCAGCATATCTTTTAGTTTTCAAAATACAGTAAGCATATTTAGCAGAATGTATGTAGATAAAGACTGTAACTCATCACATTGAAATTTTTACTTATTTTCACCTTGACTTATTTCCTCATCTTGTAAAATTTCTTCGCTGAATTCATTTACCCTGTATTTTCAGAGACTGTATACTAAATTGCAAGGAGAAAAACTTTACAGCCTGGTATGCAGTTGGTCCACCAAAAACTGCACAGCAGATGGTCCATAAATGTCTATCTGAGACTAAAGCTACAGAAGCATAGGATGGTATTACTGCTTTTAGAATGGCAAGGAAGATTTTTGCCTAAGTTAAATTGTTGGATGACTCACCACTGGTCTTACATCACATGGAATAATTTAATCCTTCAGGTCTGGCTAAATTAAACGTCAAATGTCATGAAGTGACTTTAATGGGTCTTCACTTGCATAGAGGTTTTACATTGCAGGAATAAATTTATTTCAATTTCCTAAGAATCAATACACAATATTTAATGGCATAGCTAATCAGAAATTACTAACTTTATCTTATGTGAAAGGATAAGTCCATGATTTCCATGACTCTTTTTCTTGTAGTGAAAACATCATTAGCTTTAACATCTAAGTAATTTTTTCTATCCCTCTATGTTCTACCTCCCACTGTAGAAGTAATAATAAAAAAACAGACCAGGAACAAAAAAAAAAATTATATGCAGAAGATTTAAACACCAAAGCAATGGAGCCTGGATGGGAATAGAAAAGGCTGTGATGCAAAAAAATGAGGTTGGCAACCAGTATTTTATCTGAAGACAAGCAGCGTTCAGTACTCCTGGCAAGTCTGAATGTTTCAAATAGCATAACCAAGATCAGTTAGTCCAGTACTTTGTGTTTTGTGAAAAGATGGAAGGATTATTTATTTAAATGTGAGTCCACCCAAATATTGTGGTTGTCATGTTTGTTTTCTTCCTAGGAGAATGAGAGAGGGAGACAATCCTACTATGAAAGTGAATTTAAAATGACGCACGGAAAAGGATGCACAGAACAAGAAAACAAATATAATAAGACACGGAGCAAAGAAAGAACAAATGAAATTCAGATGGAAAACCAACAGGTGGAAGAAAAATCACTAGTAACAACAATCTGCTTATGCTGTCACTGGGATGTCACTGATACCTTGTAACAAACCCAGGATTATTTTTTTTACTTTAGCGAAAAATATCAACAGTTTTAACACTAAGTTTTTTATGCACCTTCAACACACCTAAGTTTTCAGTGTTTACTACCTCAAATGATCTGAGATACAAACAATAAAAGTGTTGCTCTTCCTTTCATTTGCCAGCTTTATACGTTTGAGCAGTGGGTCCATACAACCGAAGTAATTTTGCAGCTTGATTTGAAAACTGATTTTTGTTTTGGCATGTGATCAAGAGGCTGAATTTACGTGCTGGTGTAAGGCTGTGCCTGAGCCACATGTTTCCCTCTGTCATAATCTAAACTGACAAATATCAGAAAAGTCTGTTCAAAATTAGCAGTGCTGAATGTGAGCATCTTTTAGACATGCCTAAGTCTGAGATGTTCTGACGCCTAATCCAGTGCCATAATCATGATTGTAACTTACTCTCAGACAGTAGGTACACATATATATATACCATACATATATGTGATCTCTCTGTAGATAACATCTCAAAAGCCATTAATATTCAACTTGTAGCTTCCTTCTCAGATACTTTAAAAATTAGCCTTTCAGAAAAAGACTTATAGGATATACAGTTTAATGACCTTAGACCTCAACTGGGATAAGTCAGCATTTCATTGATAAATCAGTTTTGTTGACTTATATTGGCCAAATTTGACTCTAAATGTTTGTAAAATACAATGCATAAAACCATAGAATAATAGAATTGTTAAGGTTGGAATAGGCTTCTACGATCAAATCCAATATTCAACCTAGCACCACCATCGTGACACCAATAAACCATGTCCAAAAGTGCTATAAACTTTTTTTTTTTTTTTTTTCCCCAAGCTCTTCCAGGGGTGGTAACTCCAGCACTTCTCCAAGAAGTCTGTTCCAAAGTTTGACCACATTTGCCATGAAAAAAAATCCCTAATATCTTAATATAACCCTCTCCCAGAGCAACTTGAGGCCATTTTCTCTTGTCCTGTCAGTGGTTGCCTCCTTGCCTCTACAGCCTCCTTTCAGGCAGTTGAAGAGAGAGATATATTCTGCCCTGAGCCTTCTTGGGCTAAACAACCCTAAGTCCCCCCTCCTAAGACTTCTTTCTCCGGATCCTTCCCCAGCTCTGTTGCCCTTCTCTGGACTCCCTCCAGCACCTCAGTGTCTTTCTTACAGTGAGGCACCCAGAACTGGACACAGCACTCGAGGTGTGGCCTCACCAGTGCCCAGGACAGGGGACAATCCCTGCCCTGGCCCTGCTGGACACACTCTTGCTGATCCAGGCCAGGATGCCATTGGCCTTCTGGGCCACCTGGGCACACCCTGGCTCATGGTCAGCTGCTGTCACCAGAACCCCCAGCTCCTTTCCAGCCCCTCTGTCCCAGCCTGTGGAGCTGCCTGGGCTTGTTGTGACCCAAGGGCAGGACTCAGCATTTTGTTTTGATGAAGCTAGTATCACTGGCCCATTGATCCAGCCTACCCAGATCCCTCTGCAGAGCTTTCCTATCCTCTGGCAGGTCATCATATTTCATCAATGAACTTTACAGTAATTTCTACTGCAAGAAATCTTTCTACTGTAAGAAAAAGCAATAAAGAGGCATTATACTTATGTGTATATGGTCTAGATTTTAGATCTAAAATGTATATACTGTCAGTAGCCCACAAATCAATTAACACCAATTAAGTCTGCAAACAGGGGCAGCTCTGACAGCCCCAAGTGTCACACCATGTGTCTAAGAGCATTGTCCAAAGGCTTCTTGGACTCTGTCAGGTTGGTGCTGTGATCACTTTCCTGGGGAGCCTGTTCCAGTGCCCAACCACCCTCAGCGCGAA
>VYXC01010734.1:574113-616829 GCA_013397175.1 Platysteira castanea | reverse complement strand
ACCTAAGTACCCACGGAGGAATTTCAGCTGCTTTCAGTATAGGAAATGCTTAAATAGTTTTCACTTGATGTGGTAGCACTGAGCAGTTATGTTTGTTCACATAAAGAAAGATGTGCATATAATTACTTTTTTAAAAAATTAATTAANAAAAAAAAAAATCAGCTGTATTAAGAATTGCCTGGAAAGAGCATAGAATCGGCTGGAGAAAAGCAGGATAGATTTGATTTAAGACAAAAGCAGAAAGAAATATGTCCACCAGGTGAATTTTGTTAGTCTATTCTGAAAGGCACACTGCTTATACACTAGTCAGAACAATTTTATAAATATGTCCTTTACATATTTAAAATCATTCTTTCAAATTAACTAATATCTTATCATGATCTTTTTGGACACGTGTTTGTATTCCACGTTTATTTTTTACGACATCCCATTCTCGAGAAATTAATAAAAAGAATACATGACCTGTGAAGGTCAAATGTTGTCTACTGAGATAGAACAACCAAATCTAAGTTTTCTCTCTACTATCCCCCACTCCAATCCCATAATTCACTGATAACAGATTAACCATTAACTGGTTCTATAAGCAAAGTGATGCTGTAAGCAAAGAGATGCACACAAGCTCCTAACACTGCCTCATCCATGGCCAGGACCCAACCACCAACAAACTGAAGGAAAGGTTCCTCTGTCATTGGGAAATTTCACAGATTGCCTGTCATTTAGCAGAAAAGTGACATTTCAAGTTATTATTTTATGTTAAAGCTCCAGAAAATAGTCTTCCACAAGACTCTAATGCAATTCTAATTTTTCTAGACAGCCAATTGACTGTTATGGGCCACAGAGGTGAAAAGTCATTCTTGCAAGTTTTCTAAAACGGTGAAAATTCTTACATAATGTTAAATGTATTTACTCTCAGGCCTCTTAAATATTTTTTAATTAATAAGAAGTTAAATGCAAAATCATCCCATTGCTTGTATTAACAGAGTTGCAGCAAAACAGATACCAGTTTAATTTATGAATATTATGAGAAAAGTACATTTTGCAGAAACATCTATTTGCTTTGTCAGGATGAGAACTGTTCTCTCAGAGTTCATTTCAGAGCAGCCATTTTCTTAATCCATATAAAACTTGTCTTGAATCAATCAAATATATATTATACAGCTCTTACTCCACTTATATGAAGACAAATTAACTACTTGACACTAAATGACTTTTTGCGTGCTTGTTGTCAGCGATAAAATATCACAGCAGAAAAATGTGTCTATTGGCACTAAAAAAATTTTTACCTTGAGAATAGAGGGTTGCATTCACACCCAGGACTTTGTAAAAATTCACATTTGTACTAATAGTTTACAACCCCTGCTGCTGCTTCTTCTGCTGTCCTTAAGTAGTTACCCTTCTTGTGGTCCACAGTACCATTGGGCTTATTTCCAAGAACTGATACAAACTGATTCGTGGGATCATCTACTTAGCCAGCAGATGAAAACAACCAGAAGGAGGAGGGATATATAGATTCCAATCTCTGTTTATGAGAACATCCTTCCTGTCATCAATATCCGCATTCCATTAACGTATGGTTTCAATTCTGCCTTTGCGATGTGGTTCAAGCACAATAGTCAAAGCATATATGTTCCAGTCAAGCACATTTCACTTTATATTAAATCAAGTAAGAAGGGATACCATAGCAGTTTCTGTGAAAGCTCTAGCTGTTCAGTAACCTGCTGCTCCTAATCATTTTCAATGGTACTGGAAAGCTTTACCATTACGTAAGAGCAAATGCAACCTCTGATAAAATATTATGGAAAATATCCATGAAAAATAAAATGTACTCCAAAATGCTTATGGTTTTCATTATTTATCTAGTTGTTTAAAATTTACATTAGTTAAAATATTACTCTGTCAAAAACCTGTTTGAAAGAGTGCAAAAGGAGAAAAGAAGCCTGACAGAGAACAACTAATCATTAATAAATCAAAACCTCTATATATGTTCCTCTCTTTCCATAGTATGTACACTGTCTCCAGGTTCATGGCCTGCAAGTAGCCTTAGGAAAATGTTTGGAATGTGAACTGATACTGCAGAGGGACTGAGGAATCTATTAAAAAGATATTTGAAGGTATATAAAGCTATACTGTGGCTTGAATTTCTAGGGTCAGCCCTAGGGTCTGCACTAGAGCCCCAGTGTCTGTGACACAAGCGTAAGTACAGTGTACATGCAGACACCTATATAAACCTATAAACCACCTAAATCTAGGTGTCTCAATCTGAAAGATGAATTCCACATTAAAGGTCTTAAGAACCAGCTTTAATTCACCTGGACATGCATCAAATAAATGTTTCTTATTTATGTCAGCAAACTGCTGCCTGTGTAATCCTAGAAACATTTACATAGCCTGGCAGGAATACTGGAAGGTAAGTTTATTGATTATGTTAATTTTCCAGCATCAAGATGTCAGATATTTTTGCAGAGCATTGCATCACTGCATGCATAACTGTCTTCAAATTTGAAACTAATCAGATTCAGGGACTGGATCTGCTAGACTTTTTTTCCAAGCCTTAAGTTTATGACATTGACACAACCTGGGGACAAGGAAATAAAATCACTTTGATCCGCAGCTCTACTATCTTTTCTAAGAATTAAACATTCTTGAGTAATGTGTAAGATTTCCGTAGAAATTTGGTCAGAGTCATTATTATAACTGAATGTGTGGTTCCTGAATTTTGCATCAAATTTGTAACTATGTCTGAATCCATTAGGCTACCACACACCAGCCTCTACTTTCAGGCAACATAAGATTTCACTGTGAGAAATGGCTTGATATGGTTTGAATAACAGACAATTTCTCTTATAATGATGGGAATTACTGTAAACAAGAGAATTTTAAAGTTGGGAAAGAATAGTAGCATGCCACCTGTACCAGGGATCCATCCCCAATCTGTTATCTTTTCTGAGGCTTCCCATGATTTCTGGAAAATTTATTTCTTTCTAGAGGGATATAAAATAGAATCAGACTACTGATATTGCAGAAACAGTATTTATAAGAATGCATCTGGATTCTGAAATGGCTTTTTTCTTGCTTACACCAGCTGCTGTATCTAACTTAAATTTGCTTGTATGAATCATATAGACATAGACTATCTTACATGTTTATTAAAATGCTTTATCTAATCATTATGTATGTTAGATCTATTTCTCCTTCTTTAGAAGTGAATAGAACCAAGACAAAGTCATTGGTTTCAGTAGAATTACTCCTGATTCACAAGCTGAACTGGTCCTTAGCCCAGAAGTTAAACAATGTTACTATGGGCATTATGCAAATACCTCTTAAACAGACAGGCTAATGGCACTGATCACCTCACGAGGAAGCCTGAGACTACCCTCTCAGTAAAGAGATGTTTCATAATGTCCAGTATAAACCTCCTCCAGCACAGCTTTGGGCCATTCCCTCACATCCTGCCACTGCATACCAGGGAGGGGTGCTCAGCACCTCCCTGTGCCCTTTCCCTCCTCAGGAAGCTGCAGAGAGCAGCAAGGTCACCCCTCAGCCTGTTTTTCTCCAAGCTAGACAAACCCAAATTCCTCCACCACTCTCCAGGACAGGTTTTCCAGCCTTTCTACCAGCTTTGTTTCCCTCCTCAGGGTGCACTGAAGGACCTCCCCATCCTTCTCCACCTGCAGGGTCCAGCAGAACCCATGCTGAGGCCACCCCAAGGCTGAGTCCAGCGGGACCATCCCCTCTCTGGGCCGGTCTTGCCGTGCTCGGTGCTCTGGGATGGGGTTTGCCCTCAGGGCTGCCCGGGCACTGCTGACCCACACTGAGCCCAGCACCAGCCAGCCCCACATCCCCCTCTGCAGCTGTCCAGCCACTCCTCTCCTACTTTATCCCTGTGCCTGGTGTTACCCCATCCCAGGTGCAGGATCCAGCATTTGGACTTGGCAAATTTCATCCCATCAATGATTGCTCAGTGCTCCAATCTATCTAGATCCCTCTGCAAGGCCTCTTGTCCCTGCAGAGATGCAACAACAGCTCCGAGTTTGAAATCAGCAGACTTGGTACTGGTGCATTCACCTGCTGCATCCGGATGGATAAATACACAGAACAGAACTGGCCCTGGAATGGAGCCCTGAGGAGCACCACTGGTGTGACCAGTCAGCAGCCAGATGTAGGTCTGTTCACTACAACCCTTGGGCTCAGTGTCCGCCTGTTTTTCACCCACCACACCGTGAACCTGCTCATCCCACAGCTGGACAACTTATACAGAAGGGTGTTGTGAGGGATGGTATTGTTGAGGAATAGATTCAGTGCAGGTGGCTCTGGGTCCAGCTGCAGTGGAGCTGCAGGTTGAGCTCTGGGTGACAGGAACTCCAGGCAAGAGGCCCTGCATTGCTGATGTTTGCTTAACAAAGGGCATAGGGACCTGCAGCCAGGGGACTAACTCTCAGAGACACAGCAGGAGCTAAGGACCCCATACTCTTGCGAGCTTATACTCATGATGGTATAAAACTTCAGGGTTTCCTTTGTTTGGGGCATCTCCTTGGAGGCATCCAGCATGAGCTGTGATTTTGTAATTTAGTTACTGCAAGATTAAATTATTTTAAGGACCAAGGTGTCTGAGATTCTACTATGGAAAAGATGGTGCCAAGTCAGTGAGGAAATCTTGTCTGATGGCGTGAGTGTGGTGTGTGTACAGAGTTAGCAGGGCACTTAGCAGCTCTGGAGCTGCCCACTGAAAGGCATTACAGTCCCAGCTCAGGTGGTGCTCATGTGACTGCCAGAGTGGCTCCTGGGTGTCAGGACAGGAAAGTTTCCTTAACAGTATCTAAAGCCTAACTAAAATCCAGGAAAACTATATCCCCTGCCCTCCCTTCCTCCACTAGATGGACCTTATCATAGAAGGATAGCAAACTAATTAAACAGGACTTTCCCTTTGTGAAACCATGTTGACTGCATCAGATGACTGCATTGCTTATTACATGCTTTTTAATAGTACTTAGTATAATCTTCTACATAATTTTTTCAGGAACTCAAATTAGACTAGCAAACAGATCTGTAGTTCTGTCTTGGTTCCGGCCAGGACAGAGTTAATTTTTTCAGTAGTCAGGAGGGGGCATGCCTAGGCCCCTGGAGGTATTCTATAACACCTCATTGCCAGAGCAAGGGGAAAGGAGTCACTTTCCAGAAGAAAGGGCTCTTTTCTGCTTGGGGTGACATGGCTGCAGTTGGGTTGTGGGCTCCACAATGTGCATTTTGGCACGTGACTCTCTCTTTTGTATGCTTTTGTTATTAATTTTGTTGATGTTACTGATTCTGTTACCTCATTGCTGTTTTCAGTAAATTGTTCTCACCTTAAGCCATGAGCTTTACCTTTTGTGCCTTCAAATTCTCCTCTCTAGCCCACCACAGCTGGGACGGGGAGTGAAAGTGGAGGAGTGAGAGAGCAGCCGATGATTTAGAGAACCTTGATGGGGGCGCTGAAGTTGGGAATACCATTCCTAAACCATGACAAGTTCCCTGGCTCTTCCCTCACACCTTTGTTCGTAAATCGGAATAACACTGGCTCTCTTCCAATCAGCAGGAACCTCCAAGACTTTAGTAGATAATAAAGAGGAGTCCTGCCACAATATCCACTAGTTCCCTCAGTATTCTGGAACGAATCCCACCAAGCCCCATGGACTTGAGAACATTCAGCTGATGCAGCTGGTCCCTTACAGCTTCAGTATCCCCAAATGGAAATTCACAGTCCCTGCACTTGTGGTCCACTGACTCAGGGCATTGGTAAGGCCCAGATCTATCAGTATTATTAAAGATTGAGGCAAAAGCCACACTGAATGCCTTCACTTTTTCCTCATCCCTAGAAGTCAGCTAACTATCTTCGACAAGTATTGGTCCAATGTTTTCTTTAGACATCCTCTTGCTATGAACATACTTTAAAAAGCGTTTGTTGTTGTCTAACAGATCACTAGCCAGTCTGAACTCTGATTGAACTTTGGCCTTTTGTGTCTTCTCCCCGCATATATGAAACACAGCTCTGTAACTTTCCTGCAAAGCTTGACCTTACTTCCACAGTCATATAGTTTTCTTTTCCTCTTGAGCTCCATGAGGATTTCACTGTTGAGCCAAGGGGGTCTTTTGCCCCTCTTGCTTCACTTACGCTGCAATGGGATTGCCTGCTCCTATGCTTCTAAAAGGTCGTTCTTAAAGACAGACCTCCACTCACAAACTTGTAAGCCCTCAAAAGCAAATTATCAGGATAGTCTGCTGAATGGTTTCTTGAATATCATCTGGTTAGGTCTCCTGAAGGCCAGGGTGGCAACCCTACTCTTCTTTTTTCTCCTTACACTAAACACATTAAACCAAATCATTTCATGATCACAGTGGCAAAGACAGTCACCTGCCATCATAGCCCCACGAGTTCCTCTCCATTCACAAAGAGCAAGTCAGCAACCGTCCTAGTTTGCTCACTTAGTATCTATGACAAGAAGCTACCTGCTACAACCTTCAAGAAATTGAATAAACAGACATAAAAAGAGGAGGGGAAAATTATGTTTCCTTTTATTAAGTTCATTTGTTAAAGAGAATCAAGGATTCTGGAATATAAACAAAGCTGTTTTAAATAAGCATGTCATCTGAAAATTTCTTGTGGGCAAAATAGCTATCATTTCCTGGAGTGGAGCCTAACTTTATTCTAATGAAAGTGACTGCAATACTATGACAGAGTCACCAATACTGGAGACTAGAAATTTAAAAAAAAAAAAACAAAAAAACACCAAAAAAAATTTGACCACATGTCAATCTTGTGGTGCAGGAAGTGAGGGGGAGACATAAAATTACCTCAAATCCTGCCAAAGCTTGCAGAGGAGCTGTTAGTTCGTAAAGAACACGGTGTGCCTCAAAACCATTGCATGGTTCTTGTAGTAACCATACAATGAAATTCATTGGTATGAACAAGGTATTCAGGGGCAGGGGGTGCAACTTCCACAGTTCAGCTTCTTGGGATTGTAGCAATTGACCCCTGAAGAAAATGTTCCTGCAACTTGTGTCACAGCTAAGAGTTTGTAATTGATACTATATTTGAGGGTGTGTCATTTTCTATTAATTCTTAGGCTTCTCTCCACATACAGCTAAAAACACATATCTGTTTTTTTGCAGGAATGCAGATGCTGTGATTCAAATGCCAAAGACAACACAAAGAAACCACATTCCCAAGTTGTTTCTATTATTTTGAATATTGATCATGTTCCTAGTGGTAGCAGCAGTTACAGTGCCTCAAAATAGGTGTTTGTTTGTATACACAAGTAAAAGAAAAAGTGAGTTTCAACAAACTCATATTACTTTTACTGGATCAAATCTTGCTTCTGACACTGTGAAATCTCCCTGACAGCGCTTGAGTTGATGTAAGTTCATTTCATGGGAGCAGAGTGTTACGGGCACCAGGATACAGATGTCAGGACACAGAAATTAAGAGTGAATGGACCAGAGTTTGTGGAGGACTGGGCAGTGAGTCACGGGGTTATGAATAATACCGATCATTAAAACCAGGGCAGGGAAAAACAGCTGTTGGCACTTCTACAGCTTCAGGGTTTCTTTTCACAGTGCCTTTTAGTTGGAAAGAATTAATTTGAGATAATGGAGTGAAACCAGCCTCTGAGGGATTTGGTAGGTTTGTAAATGATTGCAGTTTCATATCCATAACTAAAGCCCTTATTGCTTGTAGCACAGCAGGCTAGCTAAGAAAATCATACAGTAAGCAAGGCAAATTAAAGTGGACATGACCTTTGCTTCATTTCTTGCACTATAAGAGAAGTGTGGAATGAAAGGTTGAACCTGAACAAATGCTTAATCCCACAGAATTTCTTCTATTTTTCTGGAATTTTAAGTCATAAAGAAAGGATAAATGCTGGAAGGCACTGGAATAAGAAATATGGCAAAAATACTACTAAGACAAAAATGTAACCATTCTCAAGAAACTCTCAGAAAACAGTATGAAACCCTAGCAGTAAAATGGAGTATGTCATTCTAGCACCCATAAGAGCTAGCCCAAAGAATCTACAGCTGGATGCTGTGTGGATAGGGATATAACTAAAGGCCCTATTAATATTTCTAGAACTCAGAGTGAAAGTACCAAAGGGGGAGACTAATAAATTATTCCTCAGTAATTCTTTCAGTCCTCCTGCTGAGAAAAAGAAGCCTAATACTGTTCAAACAATACAGTTGACACAATAGCTCTATCCAGGGATTTATAAAATTAGTAAAGTAAATAACAGAGTTAAAGAACATTACATGTTGAAGGAGAGATTCAACCCAAAATCTAGGAGAACTATAAAATATTTTTTTCTCTAGAATAAAATTATTAGTATCTCACTACCAGTATGGAGCAATGAACTGATCAGAATTGCTGTCTGCCTTCACTCAAAATTTCTTTCATCTGCTGAGATACAGATATTACCCATAGTCAGAGAGGCCTGTTGACACTGGTCAGCGAACTGCTGATTTTCACAGACAACTTTGCCAGCAGTAATATTGTTCTCAGCCATATGCTACCTTGGTTATGGTTCTTACTCCTCTCACCATTTTCTGTCCTTCCTTGGGCAATATACTGATGGACAGAGTATCCTTCAGACAGACTCAGTGGTATACACTGGAGGCTGGTCATGCACAAAGCCATCTCCATCACTTATGAAAATACACAGCAACATTAGCAGCTGGACAAATGGCTTGATCCAGATGATACTGAACTAAGAATCTGAAATTATTAATAGAATTCACAAATTAGTATGGGAATTATGAGGAGATTGATTAATTAATTGTATACTGTGGTTTATATCCTAACTAGAAATAAATAGAAAATAGGTGTTTATTTCTTCAAGAAGGAACAGTAAAATGATGATTTGGAACTCCTATTATGCCAATGTATTGTGGAACCCTCACTAGGTACCTTATTTCAATTTTGCTTCTTTTTCCAAAAATATTACTTAACTGGTCTACGTTTATAAAAGCAACATAAAAGTCAAATAATTCTGTGACAGTCAAGACTGTTTATATCCTCAAAGGCTTTGAAGAACTTCCATTCAACCAATTTCCATGAGAATTTTACCTACATACAGAAAAAACTCTTAGTCAAGCAGAAACTGTTATTCAAAAGAGTAACTAAACTACTCAGAGGAAGTAACATGCTCATTGTTTTTGTCTTGTCAGATATAGCAAAAAGGGCAATGTGCAGTGATGTTATGATTATGGTTATTCCATTATACAGGCCATATTAAAAAAAAGTGTCTGTAAAAAAAAATGGTTTCTAGCTTCTGGGAAAGGAACCCAAGGGGATCACTTCTTCTGAAACCCACAGCTGCAACCAAAAGCCTGGTGTAATCAATAAGGGTTTAGAAAAGAAAAAATCAGCTCTTTAAAAATCTTTTAGAATCTTACAAAGAGCAATAGTCATTGAAAATAACTCACTTTTTTTCTAGGATCTGTAGATGTATAATATTTAGAGAAGTACATTGCCAGGCTCTTACCACATCTATTAACTACATTAGGCATCTAACTATCCCAATTACTGACTTCTAAGTCATAGAGAAACAACATTTAAATTCTTTCCCCAGTCAATGAAGAATAGTAAAGTATTCATAGTGATGACCATTAACAGATCCATGAGCTTGAGTTGCACTCAATTACTTGAGTGCAATTCATATCCTTCTGAAAATGTTCAAAAATCATCTTTTCTGGGAAAAGCCATGGTACTTCACAAACTCTGAAGAAAGCCTTGGTATGTTTATCAGTTAGATACCGATCAATTGGACACATTAATCCACCCCTAAATTCCACAACTACTTCAAAGTCTATTAGATATTTATACATTTTTATGCTAAATTTTATTTAAACTTTGACTTTTAAAGCCTGGGTTTCACGCTAGTTGCTTACTTCATTCAAATATAAGATTCTCCCTACTATGCAGTCTTCAGCAATCTTAAATCTAATTCCTAATATTCTGAGGGAAAACGGGGCTCTTCTGAGAAAAGGTGATTAACCTCATTTATTTGATTTTGGACTTGTTTTTTCCTTTAACAGATGGTGACCTTCTCCAACTGCCAGGAATCCTCATGCACGTGCTGACCTGTAACTAGTCATTTATTCCAGGGAAAGTGTGCAATAGTTTGACTCTCCACTTTATCCTGGCTGACCTACAAGGTTTTTCCTAATGTTCCTACTCACAGCAAACTGGACTTTTCACCATATGACAGTGACCTCAGAAGCCAACCACATACTCTGTCAGATAAACAATATGTTTTCAAGATAAACATAATAGTGGATCAAAGTATGAGTTTTTCCAAAAAGGGGCATGTTAGCTTTATTATTTGTTATGCAATCATCCTCAATTTGTTGCATTGCTGATTTTTTTTTCCCTTGCGTATTAGTTTTCATCTGTATTTTACATATCCATTAAAAACCACCATATACTCACTCCAGCAGAGATTAAATGTCTAAAAGATGGATTTAAGTTCACGATCTCTCCTATTTCTATTTAATTACATTGCCTTCCATGTTGCAGTACAGGTCTCAAAATAACTCCTCAGTTCCCCGCAATCAAAAGTCTCAAGCTAGTTCAAGTTCCAGGAATTCAGTCTACAGAGAGCTCAAACTAAACAGACTCTGGCCCAATGAAAATCAGGCACTTTTCCAAAAGGTGATAATGGATAGACACCAGATGGCTGATGGAGGGGAAAACAGATCTCCTGGTATGCACCAAAAAAAAAAAAAGAGGAAAAAACAACAATAAAAAACCAAAATGAAAAATTGATTTAAAGATTGGCATCAAAGGAAAATAGTAAAATGCAGCAAAATACAAGGTGAAGGTGCTGCCTGGCAGATAGAACAAGCTGGAAACAGAGATGAAGGATAACAGGATGCAGGAGTTCTGGAGGACAAGGTCAGGTTTCAGTGGCAGTGTGCAGCCCAACACATAGCTGAGAAGAGAAGCAGAAAATGTCCTGGTGGCCCTGCCCTGACAGCAGAGACTCCAACCTCTGGAATGTCCCAAAGGGAGTAACCATGTTAGAGCTGGGCAGCCTGGCCAAGCTCCCGTGGGCACACTCCGTGTCGTCTGGGGAGGAGCAGGAGTAGGTGTAAAGCCAGCCCAGAGAGGAGAAGGGCCTTTTCCAGGGAAGAAGGCAGGCTGCATGGCAGCACTGCAGGTGTCTGGACAGGGAACCAGACTGGAGCAAGCCATCCTTCCCCCCCTTGCCCCACAGGCAGACACAGCACCTGTGGGACAGGGATTGTCCCACCTGTGCCGTACTCTCCCTGCACAGCTGTGATTTTAAAAGTTTGCTGTTCTGCCTTTTTTTTTTTTTTTATTTCATATTTTCAGGTTAAAACAGAGCTTTGGAGTTTAAAAGATTCCATTTGGTTCTGCGGGCGTTCAGGAAAATGTGACATGAGCTACCTCGGAGCTTTGCTTGACAGGGAATTCATTGGGGAAGAGAGGAGGCATCCTGTGGAGACAACATAAAAACTCTACTGCAATAAAGAAGATTGCTGGAAATATTACCCTTAGATCTACACCAAAATACTCTGTCGGTATCATTCAGAAAAAAGCGTAAGATACACTTTTGGGGCTGAGCTCACTCCAGTGAGCTACAGTGCAACTACAGGTAAATTTATTGGATTCAGCGGAAAAACTGCAAAGGCAAATTATGTCCATTACCACTTTAAATGTTCAAGAAAGTAAACAGAGTATCTGCAGAGTTGGGGTAAATCACTATGCCAGGAACTAACTGACTTTACCATGCTTAGAAACTGAAGTAGATATACAGTTGCAGATATTTGTGCTGATTGGAAAATCAAATTCTTTAAATAAATAGAAGACCAAGAAAGGCCACAGATGGCACAAGCCATTGCATATTTCAGAGGATCTTCCTACTTTCACTAAGATTAAAGAATTTTAATAGAGTTAATGATTTTTAAAAGAAAAGACAAATTTGTCCAATATTTCTTCTGCTATTAGAGGTTTTAAAATTTTGAGCTTAGAAGCTGTACATTCCATGTACCTTGGCTACCACCTTAAACAAAGAAGACTGTAAGTTTTCATACTTCAAGCTACCCTAGAAACATATATGTATAAAGGCCTGTACATTTAAATCAGTCAGTTTAAAATCTAAATACAATTAGACTTCAGAACTGAAAGGTGCCAAAGTATGAACTTTCCACAGCTGTAAACAGTAAATACCTGAAGTGGGGAGAGTAAGAATGCATGAAACTTCCAGTTGAGTGTGTTTTGCATTAATGTACACAAATCAAATGTTTTGTGAACAATTTAAGTAAGTGGATGAAACATCAGGAATGAAGCAATATAATCCAGTAAAGTAAAGCATGCATACCCTGAGGCAGAAGTGGTTTTAGTTTTCTTGTCATAGCACAGCATTATGTTGTGTGTTTGTAAGGAGGTGGAGGACACTCAAAACAAGAACCTGAGTAAAAACTCTAAGAAGTCTTTTTAGATATTTCAGTTGCTAAAGAACAAGTCTCTTTTTAGGGTCAAAACCCATGCACTTTGAAAAAGTTCTACTTTTCCTCACATAGGTTTTCACTCTTCTCTCTGTTCTAACCAGCAAAGTATTTTCCTGCCTTTTCCTGTATGCAAATATGATGCAGATTGCAGACAATGTATACTTGTAGCACTGCTTGTTTATTTTTTACTGCCACACTCAAGAATCCATTTTCATTTGAAACCACATTTTTCTTCACTCTTTTTTCCTCAGCTCTGAGCTGAAGAATTTGGAAATGAGGCTGTAGTGTTCCCAGGGCTGGGAATTATCCACAGATCCAGTCTTGTCCTTCCCAAACAAGGAGTCCAGGGAGAATCCAAACACCCTGAAGACTTTTTTAAAACTCATTTGCAAGATCATGCTTCATACTTAAACAGAGACAAAAATGCCTCTGTAGACAACCTGCCACCCACTGACTAAGCTTTGCAGAGTTCAGACATTTGCTATAAAGTGTTATCTTTAGAAGAACTGCTTTTAATTAAATGTTTGGTTCCTATTTTGTCCTTTGGGTTATATATCCATGTATTCATTCTTCTCACAAATTATCTCTGTGTTTCATTTCAGGTTCATACATTGTTGATTATTTAACTACCAGTAGTAAAATAAGCAGTTTGAACAATTCTTTTTCAGGGACTTTTTGAGGGAATTTAAAGTCTTTAGAAGTAGAGTAAGGGTGGCCCTTTCCAATACCTGGCTTGGGATGATCACCTCTGCACTAAAAACTTGAACTTCAGGTATTGTACCTTACTCCAGCATTAGAGAAGCATAAACCAGTGGATTCCATCAGATTTCTTTTAATTTCTTTTTCATTTGTTCTGAGAATATATATCAGGAACTAGAAGCTGTATAAACAGCAAGACCTCCAATATATTTCTGCATACTTTAATTTCATTAAATTAAATATGAAGTGTTCTTCATTAGCAGCCTATTGGGAGAAGAGGTAAATCACAAGAACCTCTGTCAGTTTATGCAGTGACTTTTTTAGAAGGAAAAGGCCTCTTCCTCTTATGTTTTACCTTTCTCAAATCACACAATTTAATTGTGACATTTTCAGACCTGCCACCATACTGCGTCCTCCTGTCTTGCAGGCTGATAAGAGATTAAGGGCCTAGAAATAATTTTTCCATATTTGCAGGGTGCTGGGAGGAACCCAGTGTGAATCTTGCAGGATCACTTTGAGCTGCACTACCCAGCACAGGCTTCCCAGAAGGTAACCCGGGTGTTATGGCACGTGCTTTGCTGGTCAGTATACAGTACTTTCCATGCCATCTTGGTGCTTTCACACTTCGGGGTGACTCTGCTGAAAGCCTGTTGTCTTCGATCTCTCACAGCTCTGCCTTTCAATGATGTGTATTTTTAGATACAGTGGAAGCAAGCCATTGACTTTTTTTCTCCTTTTTTGAAGAGGGTTTCTCACATGTTGTTTACACTCTCTGTGAGCTTTAGTGGAGCATTTCTTCTCCACTGAGAGGAACATACTGTTCACGTGCACTCTTTCTCCTGCTCATGTTTGTGTTGCCTGGAAAAGACCAATTTTCCCTAACTGCATCATGCCATGCACTATAAATCACATTTGTGTCCTATTTAAAATATAAACCACAACAGACACAGAAGAACAAAAGGAACCACACGCCCAGCTTTTTTTGACAAAACTCCCACACATTGATAATTAGAAGCACATAAAACCATACACAAGCTAGGAGAGCTTGAGCGGCTGTCATGCCTCATGCTGTCTGTCTCAGCCTCCTCCACTTTCAATTCTGCCACAAAATTGCCTGGAACAGTAAAAAGGGCAGGAGAAGATTAACATAAACAATCTGTGAAACAATGGAGATTAAAATAATAGTAAAGATTGCCTGACAAGTGTGCTTTCATGAGACTCTGGGAAATCTTTGCTTTAATTAATTATCTGCACTTGTCCAAGGCATATCTGAAGCACTTAAACACTAAAAAGAGAACAATGTATTTTAAAAGACATTTGTAACACAAATAATTGTTGAAAACATTTTGAGTAACTTCGTGCATAGGCAATGCGGATAGAGGATTCTGGCTGCATGTTTGTTTTATATTTTGCAATCGGACTTATTGGCCCTACAGACTTGAACCATAATCCTGTGAGCTCACATGTGTACGTATTCCCACTAGACTGAACAAAACTCTGAAGGACTGGGTTGTCCAGTTTGTTATACATATTACCATATGTAATTAATAGCACTCACTACATATCGTTGCTGCTGTTGCAAGACTCCATACATTGTGCCCTTTTAAGTGCTTAAATCCCTAAGAAGTAGCCAAACAGGTTAGACAAAGGTTGGAAGAGAAATAATGGTTTGAAGTGCTAAAGGATTTTAGCCAGTGTGTATATTACACCAAGCATGGCACTAAGCAGAGAGGTGAAGAAGAACCTCATTGATCTCAGTAATGTAATTATGAATATTTTATTAGTCTAAAAAATTATCAGCATTGAGCAATTTCATTTATCAACAGATAATTTTAGCACCAATTTTCTCACAACGAAATATATTTATCTTCCATTAGTTTCACCCTCTAAATCAAGTGAATAATAATTGATAGGACATAATCATCCTTAAAATAAAAGGTGTCATTCTGTAAAGTCCAATTTTTTATGGTTTTTTCACTTACCTTTAGATTTGCAGTTAAATATCTCCCATACAGGTACTTGCTACTACTCATCTGTGTCAGTATGTTATAGGGGTTTCACACAAAGTGATGAGGATGCACTTGAGGAACATACACAAAGTCATATGAACTTCACACCTCCAGATCATCCTGCCACATATTCTGTCACATTCACTCACTTCGAGCAGTACCACCTTTCAAGAGACCATAATTTCCCCAGAACTAGCAAGAATACCTACTGAATATAAATGAATGACCTTGTTAATGAATCGTATTTAAGAGTAAGGATACTCAGAGTATTATAAGAGTAATTACTCCCATGACAAATTTACTTCTCTTACATGTATAAGTCAGAAGAAGGTCAGAAGCAATCAACAAGAATGATTTCGTTTAAGAACCTAAATTAGTGTCTAGGTTCAAGTGGACTGATGGTAAGAGAGGATGGCAGCAAGACAGACTGACAGCAAGATGAAAGTTAATTAGCTACATTTGCTAATTTTTCAAATGCTAGTAAGAAAGGCCTTCTCATCTTGAGGTAATTAATTGCCTTTTGGCCATTGAAGCTGTTCATGATTGCAAGCCTGAAAGGGTTTTCTGTGTCCCAAGAAAACAACAGGCATATAAAATCCTGGAACATCCTACCACCAAGCCAAAAGAAAATTCAAACAGCTCTTTGTTCATAAGTTAAAGAAACAGATAAAAACACCAGAGGAAAAACGCAAAAACAAACCCTTTTAAACATGAAATTCTAGGAAAGAAGTTGAACTATCTGGTATCAAGTAAAGAGGCAGAAGAAATTATTTTTCTCTTCAGTTCTCTACAAGCCAAACAATGACTTATACTTTATCTCCAGCACCACTGAAGTCACCATGAGTTCTGCCACTTCTTTCAATAAATTATTTTCTTCTCCAGCTATTATTTTCTATTCCTCCTGTCTTTACTTCCAAATCTTAAAATAGTTAAAGTTTATGAAGAGATTTATATAAAGTGTTGCTCAATATTTAAAACATTTTAAAGCATAAATAAAATATTTGTTGTATCTGAATTTTTTATGTGCCTTCCAACAAGAGACTCTATGTTTTAAACTTTCGAATTAACAGTTACCTTATACTATTCTTCTAGAAACTGATCACAAAACAGTGATGCTCTATTAAAATCAGTCTATAACTTTTCAATTAAATTTCTAAAAATCTGAGACAGGGTATGTCCTCTTTTTTTTTCCTAAGACATCTTTTTGAAATAGAAAGAATTATCTAAAAAGAAAAGATAATTGGTTTGCTTTTTGTTTGGAATAAGGATGAGATCTGTAAGCCAACATTTTCATCTTTTCATAGTGGTCTTTGGAAATGCAACTTTTCAGCATAACACCAAAAGCTATTTTCAACCAAGTTTCCAGGTGTTTTTTTTTTTAAAAGAAACAACGAACAAAAATTGACACATATATGTGTGTATATCCCAGTTTTGCACAGCTTTTAATAATGAGTCATGATGGTTTTGCCCACTGCTTTATTTCAACCTTCGTATAAGCAACATTTTTTAATGGATTGAACTGTATGTTATTCTTTCTCCAATTCATTGTTACAATATAAAAGAATTATGACTATACTGAATTAGTCTAGTAAGTAAATATTATATTTTTTATCTATGTTGACTTCTCACAGTGCTTCACACATTCTAGCACATTTCAAGGTGGTACCTAAGAGAGAATCTTCACAAATCAAAGCTACTTCATTTAAGCCGTTTTCAAAGCTCCTCAGTGTTTGCATATTTTATTCTACATTTTTCTTTAAAAATTCCCTGTAATTAAGTAGATCCTGATGAAGGTACCTGATTTCAAAATTCCTGCAAATGACATAAATCTTCTCAGTTTCTTGAAAAAATAATTTCATTTGCAACTGATAAAAAGCATCAGATTCAGACCATTACCACCCCTGCATATTCTCAGCTGAGAAAATTGTAAATGGTTTTTCTGTGGGGGCTTAATCAGAGCTCTCAGAGCTCATATTTAGGGTCTTTTCATATGCCAAAAAGGAAACTTAAAGCAGTCTTTCAGTGATTTTTCATCCCTCAGTAATTCCTATTCATGAAGCTTTATGTGAATGAATTAATTAATGGAATTTTTTCCTAAATGGTAAACTCAGCTGGCCATTTCCATGTTTTGCTTAACACAGAATGAGACACAGAGTCCCAACCCAAGGAATGGTGACTTAGAGGTTCATCATTATGTGGTCAGTCATTTGTTTATGGAAATAAAATTGAAAGAACATCTTAATTACCTAAACAGTAGATACTTTCACCCACTAAAACTGTTCACTGAGGACACACACGTGCACATGGTATTCTACTATTTGCTCTATTCAACCTAGAATCTTGCATGACAATAATGTTGTTGACTGTTTATAACTTTTCTTTTAAATTTAATATACATATGTGCTATCATATTTGGGACTGTATTTTTAAAATCCTTTCTGTGACAGAAGGGAGAGGAAGATTTTTGCTCTTGCTACTTAAAAACGTTGGGAAAGGAGGGAATTAAAAAGCCTAAGGAAGTGGAAGTTATATACACTTTAAAACAGTATCACTCTTGAAGTTCAGTTGACATTCAGGAAGAAAAATCTAGTGAGACATTTTGAAGCCTTTAAAATAATAATTTTTAACTCCGAGGAATTCTTATGTTACCCATGCTGAAAAAAAAACCCAAAAAACCATAAAAAGGAGTACAAATCCTTTTCCTCCATGCTGTTTTTCTGGTCACAGTTAACATGTATTATACGTACTGTAGGAGTTATTTTTAGGTCAGTTGCGTGCTACTGTATTCTAGGCACTTTTTTACTGGGTCACAGATACTTCAGGAATAGAGATACATTGCTACTCTGCTGCATGGGTAGAAAGTGACTTTCCCAAGGCCTTTTATTCACAGAAGCAACACTTGAACTTTATGAGACATTTTAAAGGTTTGTTGGTTTGTTTTGGGTTGTTTTTTTTTTAATTTGTAACACTCCACTTATGAAAGTTTTTGTTGCCCCTGCTTTGTTTGCTCTCTTCTGTAAGCCAAGAAGCCATGTTGGCTAGAAATTAATTAGCATAACTTCCCAACTCAAAAGTAATTGACCCTTTTAACTTAGTTAAAAGTAAGTTTAAAGTTAAAAATACTGGTCCAGCAGAGAACCCATACATCAGCACTATTTCAGTTTAAATGTTTCTCACCCTTCACAAGCACACGGACCACATGAGACGATGGAAACCCTCTGCACATGTTTCATAAGCTTGCCAAATTATCCAACTGAAAACTTGGTAATTACATGTAGCTATTTCTGGCCATTTAAGCAGAGGCCTCACGCAAACAAATTTCATAGGTCTTCAGCCTAGATGATTGCCAATGACACATACTCTTTGTCAGAATTTTCCTTCTTCTCTGTACAGTCTATCACACTCTTGGCATGAAGTATTCTTCTCAAGATCTCTCTTGATCAGAGCTTCTATCAGCACTACAGAAAAATCAGCATGACTACCTGGCATGGCTGCTTCTCCTTCAGCCCAAATACTCATCTTGGAGCTGCATTCTGCTACCCACCTACGCTTTCTGTAAGTTTTGCTCACCAGTGTTAGAATCAGATTGATTAAAGCCCCTCAGCTGATGGATAGATTAGGAAAAGCATTAACAATTGCTCATTTCAAGTGCCATGTTTTCTGAAAGCTGCTTGTTCGTTCCATCTAGTCAGGATTAAAAGCCAATCACAAGTAAGCCAAGCAAATGGTAGCCAAAGCATAAATCATCATTACATGCTGGCAGCTGGCTGCAACTACATGACAACTATTCACAAACAGGATGCTTGGTGCCCTTTTATGTGGATCTTGTGTTCTTTGCACATGTTTGTTCCACATGAATTGTTCCCTTGGAAATACAGGGAGAGAACTAAGGTGATGAGAGAATAATAAAATACCTCATTGTATCCTGCTGCCTTTTATTCTTGGACAAAGGATCCTTTTATTCATGGATAAATTAAGATTTGCCAAACTGATATAGAGATAAGCAAAACCTGCAACATGTCCTTTAGACGTGATGCATAAAGCATATATGTTCTTGAGCCTTTGCCACTAACATAAACAAACTTACAAAAGTGCAGTAACTGCAGCTCAGTCACCAAGGTTTCCATCCAACCACAGCATTAGTACCTCTCCACAACTACCTGGTGTTCTCTAGCTATGTGGTATTTCTGCCCTACATTATGGTTTTTTGGTCAGAGAAAATTAAAAATAATAGCAAAGGGTTGGACTCCTAGCAGTATTATTGCATGAGTGAAGATCCTTTCTCCTTCAGGAGAAATGTTTAAAGCAGCATGCTTATATTGCTTCATTTTAAAAAGTCATCGTTTGGAAATAAGTATAATTTATTGGTGTGGCTGGGTGATTTTTCTTTAATTTACTGTCTTCTCACTACTAATTGCCTTTCATAAAGAAGTCAAGGACATATATATTTCAGTGACGTGCTACATAAATTTGTACAGTTACACCAAGAAGAAAAGGTATAAGGAAAACCTACTAATTGCAGAATATATTTTTTTCCTCTCATAATTAAAATGAAGCTTTGTGGTATGATTCCATGCTAAATGTTATTCTATATGATATTATGTCATTAGTGGAATACTGAGACCCAATATCCATAATGAATATCCCTTATAAAAAATGTTAGAACCATCTCAAAAATTAACAGATTAGCCATGTAACACACTCTTTTCTCTAGTTGTACATTCAAATATATTCATACCTCCTAGTACAGAAAATATTTTAGGAAAACCTTATAAACCAGCTCAAAGTATTGCCAATATCTGCCATTCTGTTGTTATGCCATTAGAGTTCAATACCTTATCTGTGATGGTCATAAATACCAGATGTAAATACCAAAGAAAGGTGTAAGAATTTCAGCAGAGGCATGTGTTGGATAATCATCTATCATGTTAGCTTTCATCTAGAATCCTAATCTTTGACAACGGTTTATGCATCAAAACATTTCACTGGGTCCTTTTAGAATGTGTTAGCTTTAGCAGGTGTAAGTCTGAAGTTCTTAAATGCAAATGTAAATGTCCTGGAATGTTTTCAGACCCTGCTGAGTCCTCCATCTCATTGCCTTTCTCTAGAATAGTGCTGCATGGATATTTCATGGAATCATGGAATCATTAAGGTAGGAAAAGGCTTCCAGGATCATCAGGTCCAACTGTCAACAACCAGCATGTTCACCACAAGTTCATGTTTTCAAGTGCCATATCCACACACTTTTTAAAGACTTTCAGTAATGATGACTCCACCACTGCCCTGGACAGCCTGTTCCAACACATGGCAACTCTTTCCATTAAGAAATCTTTCCTAATATCAAATCCAAACCTCCCCTGGTGCAACTTGAGGCCACTTCCTCTTGTCTTGTTTCTTGTTACCTGGGAGAAGAAACTGATATGCCCTTGGTTGCAACCTTCCTTCAGGTAGTTGTAGAGAGCAACAAGGTCTCCCACAACCCTGCTTCTCCCCAAGTTAAATAAGCCCAGTTCCCTTGGCCATTCCTTAAGAGATTTCTGTTCCAGACTCTTCACCAGCTTTGTTGCCATTCTTTGGATGTGCTCCAGCACCATTTGTAGCTGTCTACCATTATACTTAGTTGTATGGCTTGTAAAAGTAGTTTTCTTGCCAGCAGCAACAACAGTAGACCTCTTTGTTACTGCTGAAGTCTGAGGGAGCTTACTAAAATGTATTACTGTGCTTCTGTTTTGTATATAATACTCATTTAGTTAGACCAAGAAATATTTACAGATATCCCAGACTCAATTTCACAAATCTTGAAGTCAGAAGAGACACATTCATCTCACAGAAGAAATTTATATCCACAAGGAAAATCAGAACCCCAGTGAAGTCCATTCATAAACAGTGCTATGAAAAGAGCTTGGCATATTATGAAACCTCTTCCAAAAGTTAACTGACTTTTCTAACTTAGACATATCCTATGCGACTTTGTGAAACAGCGATTCCTTTTATGCTCAGGAATGACCATCACTCTTATTTTCTCTGGATTGCTTCATGAAAAAAACAAATTTCTTCCAAATAGCCTTAATTATTAAACGTGGCACTGGCATGTTTACTTCATATTGGCACATGAAAGGCACATTAATCCACTGATGCCTTCCTTCCCAATATTTTGGTTTTTTCTAATATCTAACTGTACAAATTGAAGTACCTGAATGACTGATTACGCATACGCATTGTAAGAATTGTCAGTAGTTTCATACCCTGATAACATATTAAGTACTACGAAAGTTGTTAATTTTTCCAGATCTGGAACCTATTAAAAGTACCCGAAAGCTGAACCAGAGAAGGGTGCTTTCTATTAAATTCCCAGCAGGAGTGACAAGTCTATGAATCTGATTAAATCACCTCATAATTTCTGGTTGAAACCAAGGCCTTGTTGTCTACATGCACATTTTGTCCTGAGACAGCTTTTTGGATTAATGGGATTGTTTTAAGCAAAAGCTGTATTGATAACCAGCTAATAGTGACCCTTTTATTTCAGTAAGCTTATTTGTTTTCCTACAGTAGGTAAATCAAGAGTAACGTTTTTATATGTACATCCTTGAACTCACAGTAGTAACTTTCATGTCATTGCAGTAGTGCCAGTAAGACAAAGAAATTTAAGTATCTGTGAAATGCTGGCAGAGGGTTACATAAGTTTCATAAAATTCTTCAGGGAAAGATGGTGTCTACTGGCTCAGACCTTAGCCCACAAGACCTTATGAATATGTCTAAAAGCCACTGAAGTCAAAAGGCTGTAAAACACATGCTAACTGTTAGAATACACATTAGCACCATTTCTGAATAAAAAAGTTTTCCTGAATAAGGGCCACAGACAGGCTCAGAGCTTCTCTCTGTGACCTGGTATTCTATGTAGGCTGCTTCTAAGTGTTGCCCTGAGGAACTGGAACTGGATATACCACATGATGATTCAACAATCAACATTTTTCCAATTTGTGCTGGTCCTTTATATTTCCAAGAATGGGTGGTCCCAGTTGGCATTGCCCCAGTGTTAAATAAGGTAAAGGTGTGTCAAACAGCAAATCTCAGGAAGATATTACCATTATACTTAGTTGTATGGCTTGTAAAAGTAGTTTTCTTGCCAGCAGCAACAACAGTAGTAAGTAACTGGAATTGTTTTATTTCAGAGACTAATGGCAAATAAAAATAAAGACTTCTATGCTCGGAAAATAACAGCCCTGTGAGTTAACAGAAAACAGAATAACTGGTAGCTTACCCTCTAAGTAACAAATGCAGTTTAAAAACAACCCACATGTATGTCTCAGAGGAATGTTTCTGCTAAATATTTCTCCCTAGCTCAGTTACTGTCTAAAGGGATACTACCTTAGGTCAGCTCTTTAGAGCAGTTACAGCAGCTTAGAGTAAAAAACATATATATTAAATAGAAGAACTAAGTTAGCATGTCTACTGAATCTTGTCTTAATTGTTTGCTTCAGTTGTAAGTGCACTGTTTTATAACATGAGCAGCTTTAATCACAGCCTTTCTTGCTCCATAGAATAAGCAAGAAGGCTTAGCTGTTGATGAACTTTTTCTGTCGCTGATGAACAGGCCAAGAAACTATTACAAAGCATGATTTAAAGTAAGATTTGAAGCCTCCTTCAAGCTAAAATCCTCCTTTTCGTGCACCACTTTTTGGTATCTACTATCCTTCCTACTGGCAAAAGCTTTTGTGATGCTTTCACTCTAAAGTAAAACTAATTTATTTTCTTCAAGATTCCTGTCATAAGACTGTAGTAAGCAAATATTTCCATCTGTTTTGGGAGACAAATGATTAAAGATTTGCCAGCAATGGAAGTGAGTATGGATACAACAAAACTGGGCTCAGTCCCCAGACTTAATACCCATAATCAGAGAAGCAATGGACAGAAAAGAAAAGAGGACAGAACGCAAAGCAAAAGCTTGGATATAAATGATACAGAACCGAGGAACAGATGAGCTAAAATATCATTCCAAACTTAGTGACTTGATCTCATCCCAGTGTGGACTGAGGCTGGGTCCATGACTGCATTGCCTTGCTAAGTGGGAACAGAGCTGTGCCACAGCCCTGTGTCTGTTTTGAGAATAAGAGAAGTCATTGTTGCAGTCTCGATAACTTAAATATTAAATGCAGATTGAGCTAGTAAATTCAGACTCTCAGTTTTGAGCAATATGGGAGGTATATGAATCCAGCACTGAGTCAGGCCTCAGGCTCTCTTGCTGTTAAGCCAAGCCTGTGCGTCTGCCTAGTATGCATTTCCAAATTCTGTACATAGTGGTTCTCCCTCCCCACATACTGCTAGTTCTGAAAAAGCTTCTCCCCATCAGCTTCTTATTTTTTCCATCTTCTTCTTATTCCTTGGATTGTTTTTTTTAATTTTTCTCCCGTTGTTTTGGAGTTTTTTTTTGTTCCGCACTTTGATTTACACTTTTCTTTATGGTCCTCCTATTGCTGTTTTTTTTAATCTCTTTGTTATTTTACTCATTCTTTACACTGATTGGCTGCCATAACTGTGTGGGAAATGACTGGAAATATTCAGCAATTTAGTAAATGGCATAAAATGACTAAGTGCTTTTTATCTGAAACATGAAGAATCACTGCAATTCCTTTTATATCCAATGCAAAAGAGATGCTCACCGTCTTTAGGAATCAGCCAGAGGTTTCTCCTTTCTGTATCCTGAACTCCACTGACCTCACAATGTGCACTAGTAATGATAGCAAGAATGGAAAAGGTAAACGAAAACCAGTTCTGGGTGAAACTTAAAGCAAAAAAAGCAGGCTCCACATCTTAGACAGTGAACTTATGGATGCAGGAATTTATGGAGTGAAGTGACATCTGTCAAAGTCATTAGAAATAAGGAATGTGATGTTCTGAATATCTCTTGCACAGATGTAAAACTAAAGATGGAAAGAGCAAAACTTTTATATTAGATTTTTAGCGAGTATATTCCAGGAAAAATAACACTGACAATAACCTTACTTTCTTAATCCAGAAGTTGTTTTCCACAAATTTCTATGCTATGTTACAGGGAAAAAAAAAAAAAATCCCACACATTTCATCTGAAGTCTTTAGTCCTTAATGCAATACTCGGGTGTGGTTCTACTTTGAAAAAGAAACCCATATGACATTCCCTTTCCTCATGCTGATTTTTGCCTAAATTATCACTTTGTAAGTACAATGAATCAGGTATTTTAAGCATCCTGAGCCACCTACGAGCTTTTTTTTCATCCCAAATTGTCTCTTGGAGACAATGTCTCTTGGAGACAATGAGGCTAACAGCATCTCACTATTTTTTCTTCTCATTAGCTATGAAAGTGTTCTATGATGTTTTGTTTTCTACAGCATCCACTTACACATTTTCTTGCTTATTTAGCCTTTCAATAGACTTTACATATTAGCTTTAGGATTGTTAGCTTATTTTCTGAGGCAGGTAAACTGAGATGCATTCTCAACAGATGCAGATGGGGATGTGTAGTATGCATGTACATCTATAATAATAGATAGACTATAGCAAGGTTTGGAGGATGGAATTGATCACCACAGGTCACCGAGATAGTACTTTTCCCTTGGACCTCAAGACAATTCTATCAGGCACGTGAATTTCCTTGTCAGCTTCAGATCTGGATCTCCCAGACTCTCCAGTGCTGCAAAGCACAGTCACACCACAGTAGGTTCCTGGGTCTCAACTCCATCCTAGCACACCTCTCACAAGAGGACTTGCAAGAAGATCCGCAAAGACATCTTTATAGCAGACTACCATGTGGGAAATGAGTCTCTCAAGGGCACCTTTAAAGGACCTGGATCACCAGAGCTTTCCTCAGCTTTCTGCTTTCTGCAGAATATCCAAAACATTAAATCATACATGTTATTTTTCTACTGACAGCTTTTAATTAGCCTATTTCCACTGCTTATCTTTAAAATTCCAAGGTCTCATCTTCCCACTGGCTTGCTGCTGTGTACACTACCCTTTTGTTCCTTTCCTTTTCCTAAAGAAAATATAAGCAATAGTGTGCTTTTCATGCAGTGATTGTTAAAGTCACTGAAAGTGATATGTCATCTGCAACTACCAACTGAAGGTCTAGCGAGCTTAAAATGTCAAAGTGGGAGAAGGCTTGGCTGCTAACCTAGACAGTATGAAAGGGCTCTGAGAATGCCCATTCTGGATGTTTCACTGGAAAACTGTAAAAAGCGCATTCCATACGGCTTCCAAAAAATCCCACAGTCACTACCAATGGGAAAATTGAGAGGCTTTTAAAAATCAACCTCAAAATTCTTCCGTCGTCTGTCTCCCTGGACATTGTGTTCCAAGATTAGCTCTAGAAATTGAAAAAAACAAACTTTAAATAGCTTGACACAAATAAAATTAACATATAAATTGCTACCATTCAACAAGATTTTTTAAATTTTTTTTTTATAGATTTATGAAAAGCACAATGTGTTAGTGCATGTGCTCTCATATCAGAGAAAAGGTTTTGTAACTAGGAATGGTGAAACTCCCCACTTACAAATTTGACCTTCAGAAAGGCCAGGACACCATAGCAGTAGGAAGGTCTCAAGGAGAGTGAAGCATGAGAGACGGTGAAGCATGCTTCTTTTCACAGAGAAGCATGTTTCCCAAACTGGTCCTTTCTTGCTACAAGACAGTCAGTAGCCGAACCTAAGAGCAGGTTATAATGGAAAGGCATTTTCAGCAGAAGAGTGAGGCTATGTCTATACACGGGCATGCTGTGATTCCTTCTGTGATTCCTTCTGTCACTGATTCCTTCTGTGATTCCTGTGTGTCTGGATTTGCTATCCTGTGCAGTACAGTATGGGAGAGAGACAAGTCTGCTTGGGCCTCAGGCTGAGTGCAAGCTACCAAGAAGAAACACTATAGATGCAAGATGTCAGTCTCTGAGACATTCTGAAATCCAAAATGCTAGTGAGAATACTTTAGCAAATATCTCTTTCTGAGGATTTTATTCTTCTTGGTTGTCATTGTCTAAACTTCCACTACTAACTTTGACTTTTGCATGTCATGTAGGTATCTTTCTATGTTATCTAGAATATAAGGAGAGAGAAAGAGAATTAAGACTATTCTTTACCCTACATCGTGATGAACAATGTGCTTAATTCTAGTTATCGTTCATGATAATTGTGTGTACACAGTACTGCACCACAAAGGAAATGTAGATCTTCACTGATGAAAAAATAGTGTTGTTACGCCACAGAACATGATATGCTAATTCTGGAAATTGTACAGCTATGGTATCTCCAATAGGTACAAAGAAAACATATTCATTGAACAGCCAGTTGCACTGAACTGCAAATTCATAGATACTGAATTCTTTAAAAGGTGCTGCCATGCTGTTCACTATATAGAGCAGTAGAAAATTTAAAAAAATAGCTAAAACATGACAACCTGACATGTACTGCACTATATCTGTGCACCTATACTTAGGAGAACATAAAAAGATCAAAATCAAACCCCATTCATCCTGAAGAGAACACATTCCAGACACAAACGCTAACAGAGAGCCACGAAATCTTCTAATTCAAATAAACTAGCACCTTTTGTAATGTATAAATCACTGGTATGAACACGTGTTAAAAATAAATACAGATGAACACACTACAATAATTTTTTCCAAGTGTAACTCTTGGAATTATATAAGTCACTGTGGTTTCCAAGAAGACAAATGGTCTGGAAAATGAAAAATAAATTAGTTCTGTGACTAATTGGAGTCAGAGATTGAAGGTCAGGCTTGGTTCTGCAGTTGACCCTCGTGACCAGTAAAAGTCCAGCTTGGCTTACCGTACAACTTTCTGCATTTAAGAGTTGTTTACAGTAGAGAAACACTGAAAAGGTACATTAAAAAACTTCCTCTAACAAATCTAAAACACATGCCAGTTCATAGGCAAGTAATAAACTTATAAAGGGCCATGTTGACAATTTCAAAATCTTTGGTAGGACCCTGAGACTTAAGATTGGAAACATTCTAATAAACATCTCTACTTTTAAATTTTGCTGCTTGTCTTATTATACCTGAAAAAATTAATCAGCTTCTTAAAGAGTTTCATGTCCTCCGTCTTTCCCATCACACAATTAAAAGTATCATTCAACTTTGAGCATATTTTGCTCATTTATGAATCTCATTCAATTCTCTTAGGGTCAAAAGAGTTAAACTAGTGAAATATGGAAGTAAGTTACTTCAGAATCATGTCTCTCCTTTTTCACACAATATGATATTAATTTAGTGCATTGGCTTGGACTCATAATGGTTGATATTTTTATTGTAGTGCTTAAAGTATTTTGCTCCCTTCAAAAGTGTTAGAACTGTTTGTTTACAAAATGCATCTGCTTCCTTGCATCATGTGATCAATGAACATAAATTCTGTTTATGAAGTATCAGACATGTTATACATAAATTCTGTTTATGAAGTATCAGACATATTATACAGTTTCTCAAAACTCTGATGAGGATATGTTGCAGTCAGGTTCTGCAACCTTCCCGAAGACAGTGGTGCCAGTGGAAAGAAATAGGGAATGGTATTTGCATAGATGTTTCAGAGATGTTTATTTCCAGCCCCTCATGGCTCCCAGACTCGGCCCAAAGACTCAAAAACTAGACTCATGGGAAAACCTTTTCCCAAAGTAAAGATTCTCGGGGCGGGGGCAACACAATGGCCAATGGGGTAACAGGACTTGGGTACATTAACATTAGCAGAGGGAAACCCCGTGTGTCCAGGGTCTGCTCCCACCCCTAGGGTCCCTTCCTCCCAGGCAGAGACCCCTCACAAGGATAAGACTCTTTAATTGAAGAAAAGTCTAGCTCTTCATGTACAAGCATTATTATTATTATTTATTATTATTATTATTATTATTACTACTACTTCTACTACCTGAATACACTTGTAGCCATAAAAGAAGAAAGCATTTCCCAGTGGAAAAAATTCATCAATATCAAGTCTTCGGCTACCCAAAGTCCAGAGTAAATAGGTGATATGATAGATGGAGAAGCTGACTTCAAAAGAGCAATCTGACTTAAGAGCTGGGGTAGGAGCAGGTGCAGCTCTGACTACATGGCAGGGAGAAAGGAAGCTCTATTGTCATCAAGCTTGCATCACCTAGTAAGGGTTAGGACAGAGGTGACCAGCTGTACTTGCAACTTTAAATTTCTTCCCACTTTTCTGGTCTCATCTGGCCTATTTCATTTAATTGCTCTTTAACCTATCCAAACTTCCTGCACATTCCTGGTACTCCTAAGCTGCACGCAAAGGAGCAGAGCACTGCCTGTTTTCTTAGTCTGCAGAAAGGAAGACAACCATGGTAGCTTCCAAGTAGCAGCATATTTCAGAAAATGTTGAAAGTGTTATTTGCACATTATTCATTTTCCCAATACTGATCTATGAGAGTTTGAATGCATTTGCTGTTCTTGCCTCCAGATAATTCTCAAAGTACTGTGGATTCCATTTTAGAGTCAATCATATCACCAAAATAGCCTTCCAGAAACTGTCTGCTCAAGAGCTGGAAGCTGTGATTTTTCCATGACTAATAAATTCCATGTCTGTTTAATCTATTTTAATTATAGTGATGCATCCATTTTTCCCCTTCCATTGTTAGGCATGCCACTAGAGTGCTTAAATGAGTTACTTCTGTCCTTGTTTGCCTCTGGTTTGGGAATGTCAAAGGTATGGACCCTTTACTTTCACTGTTCACAGGGTAAAGTATTCTCTGACCTCCAGCGCCTTATCCAGTGAGCAATCCAAAAGTCATTAAACAGAGAAATATTTTCAGCATAAAATATAATTATTTCTTGGACACTACTATAAGCAGAT
Organism: Platysteira castanea; assembly: GCA_013397175.1. Lineage (NCBI taxonomy): Eukaryota > Metazoa > Chordata > Aves > Passeriformes > Platysteira > Platysteira castanea. Next base: position 587,778 of record VYXC01010734.1, on the reverse strand, counting down.
GACTCCTCTTTAAATTAGTGTCAGTAGATCAGCTGATAAAGGGTAAATAAAAATTCCCTATATTGTGTAAGTTAGGAAACTAATGTATCTAAACAAATATTCAGGAAAATAGATGCACCCCAAACTTTTGACTTTTTTTGTTTTAAAGGCAGTGACATGGAAGATGAAGAGGGGCTTGCAAAATAGATACAAACTAAGCACCTGTGGATCAGAGATAGCCCAGTCCTTTCAAGTCAAAAAAGATTCTTGTAACCCATTCCAGTTTCCAACTAAAACCAGGCTCTGTTTATTTGGGAGGCCTGTGAGGGGCCTACCAAAGACTAGTACTTGGGTAGCCCAAGAAATATGAAATTCAAAGGGATATTTGCCCAGTAGCACCTTTGGAAGAAATAATACATATTTACTCTCAATACAAATTCACTCTCATATGTTGGCCATACACAAAGAATTTTCCACTTTCACAGAGGCAATACAAGGACCTGCCAAATACTAGATTGTATGTCGGAGACAAGACAGGCAGGAGCTGAGAAGGTACTGAAGTGGTATCTGCCAGCATTTTGAACCATCTCTACAATTCTTATTCCGTGCCAGCAGATGGAGAGAACATAGAATGAAACTGACACTGATCTCCAGTGTGGTGAACAAGCCTCATGCACCATCGTAGCCGCGTGAACGTCCAGCTTGACTGATCACAGCACATGACCTGATGTGTTCAAAATACTACCAAAATCCCAAAGCCCCTGCCAGTTCTCAGGCCTTTGCACTGTCCTGCTCTTGTCTCCGTATCTCCCTCCTACATGTAGAGCAGAGGAGATGCATATCCCTGTCAAGAATTGAAAGAGCAATTCCTCCACCAACCACGTCTGCTGTTCCCCAGGAAGAACACAGCAGCTAGCCAGCTGTTCTCTTGCTCTTAGGAAGGAAAACCAAAATGCTTACAGGATATTGAATAAACGGTTCAGCACTTAGTAGGTCCCTGAAGAAAAGTATCTAATAAACAATCAAAACTTTTTTTCATTTTCCTAGAGCCTTCTTGAATCTCTGTTATAAGACTTAATTCTCCCCAGAGATGTTACCACTTCACTGTGGAAAAATGCTGACTTAGAGTAGGTCCCTCAGCTAACTCAGATAAACTCTGCTCCTGCCGATTAATAGCTCTCTCGGGAAACTGATAAAACATGCTACTTTGGATTAAATTAAACCAGAATCTTACTTTAATAAGAAGAAGGAATAGGAAAAAAACCAGAGTTTGGCATATAAACGAAAAAGGTGTAAGGTATCTTATTGTACCCACCTTAGGTGATAATATTAAAATACTAAGTTTAGCTTATGGTTTAAGAAAATAATGTTCCTGTCATCAGATATTCTCCACTTACATTTTATTAATGTTATAAAGTACTATTTGACTGGCAGTTGATGAGATGTGAAAGGAAAATCCTCTACAAAATATGCCACATAAAAAGAGTTCAGCTCACACACTGTTATTTTTTCCTAGTTTTTAAAACTAAAATTTCCATGTATAAATATCCCCAGAGCATGAGTTTCCAATATCAATTAATTGTTAATAAAAACAAGTAATTAAACTACTTTGCCAATAAATTGTGCAATGTTAATACAAGCAAGGAAAGTTACAGCAACTAGGAGAAATAATACAATAGAAGGGAAATGGGTAAGACTGTATACGAGATTTGTGGGTTTTCTGCTTTGTACTGCAAACTCATCAGAGGTCATAAACTAAATCCTGGACTTTGGCCAAATGAAAATTTAGATAAGAGAGCCTGGGAGTTACAGGAAGGTGTATTTTCCCCTCTTGGTTAATGTCAATCCATTGGCAGAACTAGAAATACTGGACTGCTGGAAGCTCCCACCATATTTCAGCTGTCATATAATGCATACATAATGTTTATTTGTGTCACAATAAATGTTATGCCACGATTTGAACCTAGAATATACATTAGTCCTGCTGTGTTGGTCTCTGCATAGATAAACATATTTTGCCTTGATAAAAGAACTCCCTATACTTCACCAGCTAGAATCTTCTTATTTGTTTGAATTTAATTTTGTTATCTTTGATTACAATTATCTGTATAACAATTTAAGAAAGTACATGCCTCCATGAATTTAGAAGCAAGTGCTCCTTAAAACATCCCTTAATACATGATTCTTTAACCTAAACTAAAACCAAATATTCTTAAGAGTGCTACATAATCAAAAATGTGTTTGGTGGTCAGTAAACCCCTGTTCCCGTTCCCACAGGATATTACCATGACAAAAGCAGAGTCAAGAGTCAATATTATTAAAAGCCAGGAACTCCATTCTATGGTTTCCTGTGTTATCTGAGCCACTCATAAATTCTCCAGACTTTGCTTTCCAGCTCTGTAATGTGTTGGTCATGTGGGAATCTGAAATTTTTAATATGTGTTTGTGAGTCACTTGGTACCACAGAAGAGTCTTTAGAACAACAGGTACATGCTGGCTTACAGTCAGCAAAGAATTTAAGCTTGCAGTTAACTTTAAGCTTTCCAACTTGAATTATCCTATGATCCAGCACTGAAACCCCACTGAAGCTGGAGGAAAGACTTGCCAGGTATCAGTTAAAACCACTCATATTTCACTGTGCTCACTGTCTGAGAAAATTTTCAGTCACAAGTGGCATAAAGGAAAGAACTGGATGAATGGGCAGGTGCTGCTGAGAGCTCTGCTCTGCTCATCACTGGAGCTTCTCAAAAATTTAACTTCCATGAAAGACTTTTCCGGACCTGTCAGTGAGATTCAGTTGTCAAGTTGGCATTAGAATTTTCATCCTAACATCAGCCAGTTAAAACAGGAATGGTGAAAGTCAACCACAACATTGAAATTCCTGGACTGAACTAGGAGGTAAGAAATGCTAAAAAAGGCATTTCTAGCCTTCATTTTCCTCACAAAGTTACACATTTAACCTCATAACTTGACCACATGTTGTTAGGAGTGAACTGTTTCCTGGTGTTAGGCAGTTTAAATCAGATATGGCTTTACTGTAAAAAAGAGATAATTCTCCACTTACACAAAATGCCATCAGAGATGCTGAAATATCTGCTCCAAACCATTCTGCTTCTCCATTTTAGAAGGTATTTCAGTGTTGAGTCTCTGCATTGCCACTGTACATGGAGTCACTACCACATTTCTTCTGGCCCAAATATTTCTTATGTACCACCAGAGAAGTAAAACACCTGCACCATGAGAGTTTAACATTTTTTTTCAAGCCTCAGATATAGAATATGTCTTAAAATATGGCAGTCCAGGTTCAAAATCCATCCTCCAAGCCAAAGAAAGGATTTTAATTAATATGAACAATATCAAGGATGAGTGGGACAGATGAGTTATGTCTCATGAACTACTGTGGCAGTCACAGCAAGAATGGAATCTTCAATTCGTGTAGCAACATATATTCCAACCTACTGTATATGCTGTTCACTATCTGAAATTTTCTTTTTGCTGAAATGAAAACACTGGGGATTTACAGCAACTGTCAAACTGAAAAACAGGTCTAAAATTAATTAGAAAGGAAAGATTTTTATTCTTAAATTATGTACTCTCTTGTTTGATTGTTTTTTTGGCTGTGTTTGTTTGTTTGGGGGGTGTTTGGTTGGTTGGTTTTTAATTGGAATTGTTACTACATCTCATGAAAACCTCAGATTACTGAATTATACATTTTTAAACTCTAATTTTTTCTTATACATAATATAACTGGTTACAACTGAAACGGTGAATGCATAATTCTCTAAGAGTATATTAAAGCCTACTGTCTCCAACACTGTCTCCCCAGGAGCCAGTTATTTCAAATCATAGATTTTTTTCTACAGATTCACACAGCATCTAAAATACAGTGATGGGGGGGTTTTTTAATAGAATAGAAAAGACACACTCTTCACCCATATATCACTCAGACAATTTAGACCACTAGACAGTTCTAGGTTAATACTTAGTGGCTCCATGAGTCCTGTTGCTGAGCACCAATCAGTTTGGCACTTAGTGTCCCATGTGGTTGCATGAGCTCTACATTTGGAGAGAGACTGCATCTTGCCGTTTCCCTCACGCCTGATGGATGTTGTTCAAATTTTTAGTGTTCTTTTCATGGGAAAATGCCTACTTTGTTTATACTGTGAAAATACCTTCAATATGGAAATTATTAGTCCATTCGAATTTGGAATTTGAAAAGTTGGAAAAAAAAAGTCATAAATTGAATAGATTATTGGACAATGAGATTAATATTTATACTGTGAGTGTACTTATTTGTGAAGACAGTTCTTGGAAGCTGTTATGGCTGTTCACTTGTTTAGTCTAATTCTCCTGATACTGACAAATAGATTTTTTCAAATAACAGCTAGAAACCAAAGAGTTAAAAATCCAAATTTCTATTAAAATATTGATACTATCCAGGTGTTCAGCTATCTTGGAAAAAGGCATTTGAGATATACCCTCTCTGCTGTAAATACCATTAGGAGACAGATTAGGCAGTGTTACAAAACTTCAGTAAAACACAGGGATAATGAAAAAAACATTGTTCAAGTTCAGTGAAATAAATTGTCAAACACAGGATGTGCAGAGTATCAGAGTGTCCATATCGGCAGCAGAAGGCTTGTAATGTCTCATGCAGAGACAACAGCAATACTGGATTCTTCTGTCATAGGCACACTTGAAACAGATTAACTGCTACTCTGATGCTATAAAATATTTTGTTTTAGTCACATAAAAACTGTATTTCACTTCCTTCAGGAAGGTATAGAGTCCTTACCTGTAGTTCGGTAATTTTATTCAAGTTACAGGATCAATGTGTTAACTCTGACTTGTTACAGTACATAATTCTGATGCAGATTATAGTAGTGACCAGAGGTCACTGGTGGAAAACTCTAAAGTTTTGAACCTTGGGATCAAGCTCCCTACCATCAAGTTTGGTTTATATAATGTAACCAGTAAGCTGCTTAAAAACAAAACAGAACAACATGCCTCTTTGGGTGAACAAATAAGAGAAAACGTAACCTAAGGGTTAAAGGCTGCAATCATTCACAGGTGGGATTGTTTGGGGAAGTGTGCATTTCAACAGGGGAATTTACATACAGCCAAAAGAAGCCACAGCAAAACAGTTTGGGTGGGAGAAGGGAAGTTTTTAGCGAAGCAGTAAAATAGCTGTGTCTGTTTGTAGTTACTGGGCTGTTGTGTTTTTTTGCTTAGTAGGTCAACACAGTGTTGTCTTATTAATTTGTATCTGGGCCTATCACGCAAAGGCTGTTTCTTCACAGACCGTTTCAATCAGTCAAACCAGCAAAATAGGATATCCTGGTCCGAATTACTTTCTCAACCCCATTTTGAACTGTTGCTTTTTCAATCACTCTTGGCAGATTTAATTATAAGGTGTTTTTTATAGCATGCACATTTCACATGACATAACAGTTTTACATAAGAAAACTATGTCTTCAATCACAGTGTAAACCAGGATACAAAATATTCCTAGCTGAAGAAATAGCCTTAATCAAGTTACACATCACGAGACAAAAATATCTGGTGTACTACTACGACTACTACTACTACAGATTTTTCTTATTTTATTTTTTGTAATGATATTCTGTACTAGGTACAATATCTGCTCCTGACTTCTCAGAAACTGAGCTGTGTGAAAAACTGACTTTTCCCTTCCCTGGTCAAACTAGATGAAATAACTCAAAGTAAGTCTAAAGGAGCTCAAAATAGAAAAGTTTTCATCTTCTCAAAGTAAACTGAGAAAGAAAGAGAACTCTTATCCTGTGTTTTTACCATTAAAATTTCACAAGCGTATTTCAGAACAAAATATCTCACTAAAAAAAGACAGTAAAACAATTCATTTGGAGGAGTTTAAAAGGAAACATATCACTTTTACAGAAAAATAATAATGAAAAACGTATCAAACTTTCATCCAAAATGTGGCATGAATTCTCAAGTACTTTTTGACTGAAAGTACATCTGTAGTTTTCAATCAAGAAATAGCCATCAGATTTTTTTCCCCAGGTCCTTCTCTCAATTTTCTATGCTTTTCCTCTGGCTACTCCAGGCAGATTCTTCTCAGCTCAAAACCTTTAAGAGAGATTAATCTTCCTTAGATTTCAGAATTTTATGTAACTAATTTTAGTTACAGAAATAAACAAAATCATTCCTTCAAAAAGTATTTCTTTCAACTAAATAATGATTATTATTTAATGATTAATACCATTAACAACCAGCTTTTAAATCTTTAAGAAGGCAAATCTGTGCATGTCTATGCCAGCCTGGAAAAGAAATAGTAACACCAAGATGGTTGGAGATAAATAAATTTGTTTTCTAATTCTGTTAAATGTTATTTTCAGTAGTTAACTAGGTAACTCATTACTGAATCTTAGAATCTCAGAAAGGCATAATGATGAAACATGTTTTGACCATTTTTGTGACTTTGTACCTCAGAACATTTGATCTTGATATAGTTCTGCTTGAAATTATAACATACTCATTTTCTACTATAGTATCCATAATGAGAACAAGTCACTAAATCAGTGAATTATTCTTTGTACCTATGGATTTGTACCTATGGAATGTATTTATTGCACCACATTTATTTGTAAGGGAAGTAATTACACTATCCAAATATAAAGAGTGGGGGAGTATTACAACTTTCTCTTAAATACACAAAGTTCAACTTCAGAATCTTCCTCAGGCACTAAAGCTCACATTGTATTCCTATACATATGCAGTCCTGTGTTGTACTCCAGGATACATGTTGTGGCATCATTCCCTGATGGCTGATGAAGGACATGGGTGTGGACGACAGCTATACTGTCAATACAGGTAACAGGTTATTTAAGAAATTCCAGATCTGCTTGATTATCCTGTAGTTCATGTCAACAGGCAGGCGAAAGGCACCAGCATGACTGGAGCAGAGGCTGCGTTACATCATCTCAGCTTTTCGCTACTGTGGTTACCTTTAACGATGTTGCCCTGGTTGCTACTATGCAGCTGTGATGCCTTCTTGATTTACTACAGTTACTGCTTCTGCTGCACGTTTTCTTTGCTGAGCTATAGGCTGGGTCCTGCTGTGGGCTAAATCTTGGCATTCCTTCTTGGTTGTCACTGCAAAGTTTGCTTTCATTTGGAGTTTCAGGTATTTAACCTCACACACTGCCCTAGTTCAGTATTGGTGGATTAATTTGAATATATGTTTAATGAGGGATAGATCACATTTAGTAGTTTTGAAGTACATGCAGGAGTTTAACACCTTTTTAAATTACTTTTTTTATTGTTTTCTGAGGGAATGAGCACTCTCTAATTCCTTCTGGTTTCTCTAAAGTCAAAGTTCTACTATAACCATTTCCGGTCACAGTAGGAACAGAGCATTCTCCTATAACCTATTTAGAACAAAATTTCCTGAATATCTAGCTCTCTAAACTGGAGTTTTCATGCAAATTTAAGAAGATTTGTCATTTTTTGGATGCTCTTCAGTGATGCTACCAGATGTTCAAAGTTCACATCAGAGTGAAGCATAGAACCAAGAGATGGTTTGAGATAGACATGCCTAAGACCTGAGTTGTGACAGGGTGTAATTCACTACTTAGTAACTCAGTTATACTCAGACCATTTTCCTTTGTATGTGCTTTAAAAGCACAAGGGTGGCCAGATCAGAGGCAATCACAGAGGAATGTTTTTTAAAAGCAGAACTTTCTGACAGAGCGATAGACACTCAATTACATAGTTTCCCCACTTACTAGATACTTTCCCAATTTAGTTGTTGATTCCATGTTAGAAACTTATACCTTATAAAATAGACTGCATCTGTGCTTCATTAGACTGTAAATTTAGGGGAGGGCTAAGAGGACGAGAAAAAATCTGGTGTTTCTCCAAACTACTCTGGACCCTCCTTATGGGACTGGCAAATGCAGAAGGCAAAAGACAGAAATGAGATATTAACAAAGAAAATCTCAAAGAAGGACAAATGAAAAAATGAAGTATGAGATCTAGTACAGAAGATTACTACAGTTCAGCATTACTCCTAAATTTTTGCTTCAAAAAACATGTACTTATGTTTCATTTAAAGAATGAAAACTTCCACTAAATGTATGAATGAGGTTTGAAAACACACACACATAAAAGAATAGAGACAAAATAAAAGAATTAAGACAAAATAAGGACAAAAGTTGAGGACTGTTGATCAATAATACACCTGTTCCTGTTACACCAGGGCTATACTGTACCATAAGTACGCCCTTCTTTTGTCACTGTCCTGCAAAACATCCTTTTCTCCAAATTGGAGACACTGGGTTGACCACTTGGATTAACGAACTGGCTGGATGGCCACACACAAAGAGCTGTGCTCAACAGCTCATTGCCCACATAGAGACCGGTGACAAGTGGTGTCCCTCAGGGGTCAGTCCTGGGGCCAATACAGTTCCACATCTTTGTCAGTGACATGGGCAGCGGGATCGAGGGCACCCCCAGCGAGTTTGCTGATAACACTGAGCTGTGTGGGGCAGTCGAGACACTCTGGAGGGAAGGGATGGCATCCACAGGGATCTGGACAGGCCTGAGAGGTGGGACCATGCAAACCTCATGGAGTTCAGCAAGGCCAAGTGCAAGGTCCTACACCCGCACTGGGGCAATCCCAGACACACCCGCAGGTTGGGCAGAGAAGTGATGGAGAGCAGCCCTGTGGGGAAGGATTTGGGGGTGGTGGCTGATGAAAAGCTCATCGTGAGCCAGCAGTGAGTGCTCACAGCCCAGAAAGCCAAGGGAGTCCTGGGCTGCATCCAAAGGAGCGTGGCCAGCAGGGCAAGGGTGGGCATTCTGCTCCTCTGCTCTGCTCCTGTGAGATCCTGCCAGGAGAACTGTGTCCAGCCCTGGTGTCCCCAACTTAAGAGGGACATAGAACTGCTGGAGCAAACCCAGAGGAGGCCACAAAACTGATAAGAGGACTGAAGCACCTCCCCTACAAAAACAGGCTGAGAAAGTTGGAGCCATTCAGCCTAGAGAAGAGAAGATTGTGTGCAGACCTCATAGCAACCTGCCAGTATGGGAAGGACCCTACAGGTACTCTTCATCAGGAACTTTAGTGACGGGACAGGGAGTAGTGGGTGCAAATTCAAAGAGGGAGAATTTTGTTTAGGTATTAGGAAGAAATTTTTTGAGATTGGATAGACACCGGAACAGGTTGCTCAGGGAGGCTGTGGAAGCCCCAGTCCTGGAAGTGTTCAGTGCCAGGCTGGATAAAGTCTTGATCAGCCTGGTCTGGTGAGAGGCGTCCCTGCCCCTGGTAGGGAGGGTTGGGACTAGATGAGCTTCAAGGTCCATTCCAACCCATTGATATTCTATGTTTCGAGGATCCTTGACATTTTATGTTTCTGTTACTCTAAGTGTTTATTCTCTTCTTTCTAGTTCAATCCTCCATCATAAGATTTCCTTTCAGAGACACTCCATTTACCCCTTCAATGTCTTTCTTTCCTTCTGTTCTGTTACATACCTTTCCACTCATCTGACTAGATTCTCACAACTGCTTCATGACTCAAGTCCTTACTTTCCCTCCACCAGGATTCATATTTGCTAGCTGTCCCATTTTTTTCCCTCCCAGTAACTTCTTGGCACACTTTTCTCAGTGGCTGCAGTGCCAGCTAACACTGATTCTGTGTCCTCTTCCTCACCATGCACTTACTTTTTCCCATGTTCCCTCATATGTCTCAGTTTTTAAATTTAATGTGGGGTTTACGAAATCACCAACACCACGTCTTAGAACTTACTTAATGTTTTCTGCTGAGAACAAGAATCATAGCTTCTTTTTACAAAATGTAACAATGATTAGTATGTTTAAAATTGACCAGTTGCCTCCTTTTAACAATCTTATCTGAATGCCCATGTCACTTACTCTCCAACTGCAAAATAAGAAAAAAGGACATCAGCTCTAAAATACCATGTCAGTTTTCATTTACAATTTTAGATAAATTCACTAGACACGTGTGGAGGTTTCCCCCCCCCCAGGGGGATGGGCCCTGGAGTGAAAGCATGGTCTGGGACAGACGGGGTTTCCAGGCTCCCTGACACTAAGGTACCTAAATCCTGTTCCTCACTGGCTTTTTCGTGTCTCCCCGCCCCAAGAATTCTGGTTGTCCCATGGTTCTTGATCAGTTTGGTCCATGCTCTCCAGACATGAGGCTGTGAGGAATAAAACATCTATGAACATCCACGCAAATATCATTCCTTGATTCTTTCCATGGGCCAAATCTGTCTCTGGGAAGGTCGCTGGAGACCCCACAGTGACAGACAAGTTTATTTGTACCTTCTTCCAGTTATTTGAGGAATTTACTGCAATAAGCAAGTACTGTCTGTCCTCTGCATCTTTTAGCATAAATGCTTCCAAAAGCTCTTTACTCTTTTGGAAAAATAGACAAAAAGCAGTGCATTCTGGCTCTGCTATTGACACTGCCTCTGCCCCAAAAATTTGCTGTTCATTTGCCTCTCATTTATAAGAATAAATCTTTTTGGTTATTGTATAATTACTCCTATGGGAAATAAGAAGTACTTAGTTTGTCCTATGCAATATGCAGAAGGATTGCCAGTGATCCTGATGCAGCACAGCACCGTTTGACAACCCACTGGAATGAAATCCTGTCTTGTGCAGATAAGATTAGAATAAAGATCAGAATGAAGTATGCAGAAGTCAATCTGATTACAATGTATGAATGAAAATGAATCCTAACAGAAAACAGGAGTGGAAGATATAGTCAGATTATAGGTATATGAATTTCATTCTCAAAAGAAAAATGTCATTTTGGGTTCTCCAGTTAAGCCATGAAGCCTACCAAGCATTTTTTTTAATAAAGGGTCTTAACTCTCCCAATGAATTAATGACCTTCATTACTCAGTCAGAGGTCTACCACCCATCTTGAATATTTGCACATCCAGACACAACATCCTGTGAATAATGGTCCCAGAGAAAGAGTTTAACTCAAAAGGTGCTCACCAGCTACAGTCTTTAAGGTGCTTTCTGTCACCCTCTGTAATTTCAGCTCTAGTAAGACAAAGAGCCTGATTTTTCCTACCCAATGCACAAATGAAAAGAAGTAGGAAAAAGAGAGCTACAAACACCCAAAACTGGAGTAATGCTAACTCACTGCCAGACACCAGCCTGGGCTTCTCTGATGTCAGAGTTTGCTAGATTATCAAAAAAGCAGATCTCATTCATAGAATCAAAGAATCACTTAACACTGGAAAAGACCCTTAATATCTTCGAGTATGTCTAACACTTCCCGTGTCCCTAAGAGCCACATTCACCCACCTTTTATGTACCTTCAACGTAACGTATGTTGGATTCAACCACTTCCCTGTGCAGGCTGTTTCAATGCTTGATAAACCTTTCCATTAAGAAATTGTTCTTAACATCCAACCTAAACATCTCTGGAGGCAACTTCTCCAGTGATATTGCCTAAAAATTAATGAGCAAGTACTTAAACACGAAGATACTCATCTGTGCCAAAATCTACTTTTAAAAACTCTGGTCTGATTCTTTAATCACTTAACAGCACTCTGACCATGTGCTCCTGCACACAAGTAATGGTGAAGGCCACTCTGATCATCAGTCAGGGAAATGGCTGGTTCAGCAATCCCAAGAGTAAACTGAATAAACAGAAAAGGCACATGCAGCCAAGGTAACCCTCTCCAGAAGCAGGAGAAAATCCAGTGAAGTCCATGGGGTTACTGAAGTGCTAAGGGCAGCTCTGCAGATTGTTCTTAAACTCTGCTGCCCCATGAAGCTCTGACAAAGTCTAAACCTGGGTCCAAGCTTCAGTTAAGAGCATTATAAAACTGCAGAAGGAAAAAGCTTTCCTAGCACACACTGTTTCATAAGGCCTTTCTAAACATCAAGTACTGGCCACTACCGGAGATGAAGGTTTGCTAGTTTGAATTTTGCTCTGATGCACTGCAACAATTCTTGTGTTAAACTGCAAGCAAGAAGAAAAATCTGGTTCAGTGAGGCCACAGCTTTTGGCCTTCTGACTTTGAACAGGAGTACAGAGCAACGATATTGTTTTTATTAACTCCAGCTATAAGCTGGCCTTCTGGGTCCAATCTAAAGCTGCTATGAAAAGAATTAATTATTTTACCAAGCTCTCAGTTTTGAGGAATGAAGATTACATAATTCCAGCCTGGCCTCCTTAATTAATTTAATACGGGAATGTTACTTGCCCACAGTCTGTCTTCCATTGTCCAGTAATGTTACACAAACTAAAAAGTAATCATCAAAAATAAAAGCTTATGTTTATTATCTAATTACCAAGAAAAACAGTGAAGTTTGGACTTTTTCTATGTTAAACTGCATTGGCCCTCAAAAGTAAACCTAGATATTTATTTAGTCTAGTGAGTTGTNCGGGATTCACACCAGGCCCCTCAGTCCAGTAGCAGCCCCTGAGACTCGAGACATCGCCTTTTGCAAATGGGAGGCAGGATTAAACTCAGGCATAAAGCTAAGCAAGCACTGTGGTGTGGGTCTGATCCTTTGCCTAGGAGACACCTTTTTCCTGCTCCATGTGTGTTTGCATGGAGCCGTCTGTCACAATCTGCTCAAGAGCTGCTCGAAGGAATGCTCCGGCACCACCGACCCACCCACCAGGCAGAAACAACAGCGCGGCCTCGAGCAAACATTCCTTCCTCCAAACAAGGTTATCGTGAAAATACAGACATTTCCGAGCAGCTTGTTTTCTTGATTTGCAGATTTTTCAGTAAGAAAACATTTCTCATCCTACACAATACACATTTCAAAAAATTTGAGGAGGGAAAAGAAATATGGAAATAATGGCATAAAAACTTTTATGTTACTAAGTCTCCAAAGCAAATTTAAAACACATGTACTTTTTTTAAGTGATTTTTTTTCTGCAAATTGGACCATATACAAGTTGTTGCTTAATTTTTGCCAAACCAGCCAAATACAGAGCTTTGATGAATGTGCAGGTGATGTCATTTCAAAAAGTCCAGGGACATTTAAAGGGGGAAAACAGTTTATGATTTCACTTCTGAATGAGAACAGTCTGCTGTTTACTCAGACTCAGTGTTTGAAAACAATACTACTCTGGCCTACAGAAAATGAGATAATTTTATTTATTTCAACAAAAAGAACTGTTTATACCTAAACAAAGCTGTAACAATTCTTCTTTTCCTATTGAATATAAAATACGAAAATATCCTTGTAGTAACATCCCAAAATAATCCTTCTTGCCATTNCAGTGAAGTTTGGACTTTTTCTATGTTAAACTGCATTGGCCCTCAAAAGTAAACCTAGATATTTATTTAGTCTAGTGAGTTGTTTGGTACTTCGCTTTGCTGGTGCCAGAAGGTAGAAGACAGGAGGGCACTGTTCTCCCGTGTGCAGAACCTGGCAGCTGCTATCCTCCAGGCTGACAGAAGGAATCCATGTCCAGGATTCCAGCTGGTCCAGGGAAAGCCTCCTGCTGGCGTGACACGAGGACACTGGCATGACTTGGTCAGCAGGACACAGCCACTCTTCCACACTGAACAGCAGGCACATGGACAGGCACACCTGTGCTGAAGCCACCAGGCTGCTCAAATGCACGCTGGGCTCCCCAGCTGTGCTGAGACACACCTGTAATGCCTGCTGGGCTGGTGGGTCCCTCCCTCCCACCCACC
>VYXC01010734.1:500685-567953 GCA_013397175.1 Platysteira castanea | reverse complement strand
TTCTTCTCCTCCTCCTTCTTCACAGCTAAAAAAAATAAATATTTTACATTGAAAAATTGCAATGTTCCTTGTGCTAAATCACATCAGATGTTATCACAGATCAATCAGGAGGACAATAAAAGTACGGAGAAGACTAATGAAATTGTACTTTGTAGAATATCCAGCTCAGAGTAACAGGAATTGCAAAGAGTTCCCCACCCATAGAAATAGCAAAACCAGGGGGATGGACACAGGACACCTGCCTGAAAAGAAGAACCAACAGCTGCTGAGCGAAGAATGGAAGACAAGCTGTACAGAAAAACTGAGATGAAACCTCTCAAGTCTGGTACAACAACCAGTCTAGACTGTAGGTCCTAAACTTTCCCAGAAATCAAGTCTATTTACTTCTTTGTTTGTACTTCTTGGCGAAAAATAATCCCTGACTTACCTTATTCATCCTGAAAATTATTTATTTCCTGGAGTTTTGAAGCTGTCTTGGTCAACCTTTTTCAAATCAAGAAAACTGTGAGGGTAAATACAATATATTTTGATTCACTTGAAAGCTTCCAAGCCTGTGCTACAAGATGAGGTACAATACTACCCTGACACTGTTGTTGTTGCTGTTGCTGTTGTTGTTATTGTTATAGACTCAGAAGAAATGATACTTCATTGACATTCACAAGCCTGTGTTCTGATCTGATGCCATTAGCAGCTGTAGTGATCATGTAGGCAAAGCACAAAATGAAATAAAAACTAAATTGCAAATAAATGTTAATTCCAAGGAAGACAGTCACAGAAAATATTATTGAACTGGACATTAGAGTGGTAGTGTCAACTTAAGCAAAGACTCAAATTTTCTTTCTTGCCTTCAAGCTTTCTTGGCAGAATGGGAACACTACATTTGAGTCTTTGCATTATCTTCTGAGAGGTTCTTACAAAAAATTACTTCCTTGTCTGAAACCAAATTCTAAGCACCAGCCTAGGCATCGGAACAAGTGCTAAAATCCCACCTGTCTGTGGATGTTTCTAACACAAATCCAGAACACTTGGTTCAGACCACAGTTTTCTCAAACGTCAGTGACGGTGAAGAGTGCTACTCTTTGGAGAAGTGTGCGGTCCGGCCCCTAAAGAAGTGACAAACTTTCTGGAAGAATCTAGCTGCCCCTGCAGACTGAGAGGGAAGTTATGGTGTCAAGGCTCCAGGCTTAGTCATGTCCCCATGTTACAAAAGTCTACATCTTTTTCCTCAGCTGCAACATGGGAGTAGTCACATATTTATTGTATTTCATTGGCTTCTTGTGAGGGAATTAGTTTAGGTCACTTTTCAGAACACTCAGTATTAAGTCTGCTCCCACCAGCAGGTATTAATTACTATTTTATTTTGTAAATAATTTGTAGAGTTCTCTTTCAGCTGCACTTAAGGTTTTCCAAAGAAAGGAGCCTGTTAGTAGCTTCAGAAATGTCTCGCTAAGCCTCCAGTTATTTGCGTCTGTCAAGTTCTCCAAGTTGGAAATGGAAGAGTTGCGTTAAATATCCCTATTAACTTTCCAATATGTGACTCAAAGCAATTCCTCTGTCTTTGATTAGCTAGAAGTACATCTGCAAAGTTGAATTTACAATACACCACATAATCTCAAATGCAGATCTTCTTTTGCCATCTGGACCATACGTGTTAGTGTCAACAACAGCAATAAACAATACAAGACACAGCTCACATAAACATTTCAGAAATCGTAAGCTTAATCATTGTTCAGAAGTTGGACCAAGCTCTGACTAACCTCTTCAGCAGAATAAGCCCTCGGCTTACTGACTTTGAAATATAGCCAGAAGAAAGCATATCCAAAACCTGAACCTAGAGATAAAAGGGAATTCATGTGGCATAACAATGATGTGAACATCTATAAACAAGTTTTAAAGTTGGTCAGCTATGAAACTGAAGTTGTGTTGAATTGCGAGCCTTGCTGAGTGGCAGTCTCCGCTAGCACTGCAAGCATTGTTGCTCTTGTAGGATAAGACTATTTTTTAGTTCATTTCATTATCTTATTCTCTTCCAGTCCATTGAAGTCTGCTGGAGTCTCTGAGCTGCTGCCCCTCTAACCTCTGGCTTTCCAAAAGGATTCTGGCAACAGCATCTGTGGGTATAATTGATTTAAAAGCTGAACTTGGGGAGAAAAAAATCTGAAGTAATAATCAGTGGAAAACATTTCAGAAAGCAGAGCCTAGAAAATGTCTGTAAACCTGGTCTGTACAAACAAATTTGAGGTGTTCACACACAAGTGCCCATGTGACTGATGATGCATGGGTCAGAGCCAGAGTACTAACAGCTCCTGAGGCCAGGGACATTCTAAGTGCCTTTCTGCTTTGCCACCTCCCTCCATTCTGTGATTTCCAACAATGAAAACCTGACTGCATTTAAAAGGGAAGAACCACAGCATTTTCTCCAGTCTGACAGCAGTCTAGACATGCCCTTCAACTATATTTAGGTTTTTGGTGAAAGACAGAAAGTAAGAGGATGCTTCAGCATTTCAGATAATAAACAGAACCAATGAAAGTTGATTTCTCTTTATTTCCATACATAGACATTAGGTGAGAGATAGGTAAATTCTAATATTTCAGGTCCAGTCTACATGAGAGTGAAAAGATTCTCGTATGATATTTTAGACAAAGCCCATGCCAAGCAGGTATTTCTTTAGCCTCATTCCTCAGTTAGAAGTGTGACAGCAAAGATCTGCCACCTATTAGCACCATATATGACACTGCATGTACTTAAAAAAATAATCTACCAGTAATAGCTGTTAGTGTTTGGAAAGACAGGGATAAAACAACTCATACAAAAGATGGAAAGAAAACCCATCTTTTTAGACTACTGGATATTAGTAAACTTTCCTCTTTCCTCCTTTGGGAGTTACATAAAAGCCATTGACTCAAGGCAGCTAGGAATTATTGCTAGTGAAGAAAATTCTGCCTGGTTTTCTTAAGAAAGTAGCAAGTATGAATTATATAACTCACAAAAGAATATCTGTTTGTAATCTGTGGTCTGAGTCCTAAAATTCAGGCCTATACAACTCTGTTAGTATAAACAAGGAGAGAGAGCCACCAATTATTATCAGATCTCCAAATCAGTGAGGGTCAAACTGCTCTCCAAAGTACTTTAGATAGCCTGCTATTTTACACCAATATCCAGATATTGGTACATGAGCACAATTTCCACAGGTATTTTGTTAATTCACCATTTTGAGAGACACTAAATAGAAAAGCCAAAAAACCAAGAGCTAAATTAGATGTCATATGTTGACACAGATTTCAGTAACCGTGGTGTGAACAGCTAACAGAAAACCACTGTGCATGGGTACTGTATTTAAGACATTCCCTCTACAGTCTGTTCTGCCCAATACTCTCGTTATGTCTCTGTCTAAACCTCCCATAGACACAGAGTTAATAAAGATTTATTAGCATAAGGAGCTAAGTAATAATTTGTATAAACTGGCTGAAGCTAAAAAGTTCTTTTATGGGCTGAAGTCAGAAAAGAACACTGCAGGGTTTCATACAGCCCAAGGTAAGTGACACAGCATAACTGCAACTGAACTCCCAGGTAGTTCTAGTTATAGAGCAACTGCTTATAATAGGAAAGATACTGAGAATACTGGAAGTTTGTTAAATTAATTGATACTGCATTGCCAGTTGTCCAACTGATGCTTGTGTGTGTTTGCTGAAAAGGGAAAAAAGTGACTCTCCACTCTATCACCTCCTCAGGCAGAGTCCAGAGCAACTCCTGTTTTATGGATTTCTGAAACATAAACTAGTTATTGTTGTTAATACAGAAGTTTCCAAAAGTATGAGATCTTGAGATATTTTAATACCTTCTTAGACAAGAAGCCCAAGGAAGCTGGAATGCCCAAATGCAGTAGAAGGCCTTTGACCACATCTGCTGCAAAGCATAGACATGACAGTGAACAATACCAACCAAGAAAAAAACCCAGCCATTCAACTTTGTTGACTGCCTTTCCTTTGTGATGTGAGTAATTCATTAAAAACTCATATATCACCTTTATTTTCCTGATTAAAAAGCAGAGATTTCATTTATCTTGAAACAGTTGCATCAATTTAATTCAACAGAGATATTTTATTGGGTATGTATATCTAGGATTAAGTGTCCTTTTCTTTCTTCTCCAAAAATTGCAAGCCTCCAGAACCTGGATGTCTGAGAGAATCAAATGGTTATGATAAAGGTAAGAAATTTAAATCATTTCTCCAAAACTGCTGTCTATTTTGAGATTAAAGCCAAGAATCAATAACCTGTGAAGTCAACCATAAAAAACAATCTTCACTAATCACTGTCCACTTGTTTTCTGACCTAAGATGTCTCACACAACTATTTTATCATGAGACTGTAATCCAAACCAATAGCGGACATATTTCTATGATAGGCAACAGAGATTACAGAGATTGATTGCTCTAAACAATACATGCTAGTGGAACAGTTTGCTAATTTTCCCAAAGTAGGCTGATTTACAGCAGTTAATCCAATTTAAAATTTGGGGATTTTTCCCTGATGTTTTTTATAGAAAAGATGTTGTAGAATATGCCCAGCATTTAGGTGCACACCAAAGAAGGAATATGTAAATAAAATATTTTATACTGGTGTAAATGAATGGATTTGAACGGAATGACTCTATATACACAGTAGACTTAAATGGAATTAATATTTATTTACATGTACCACTTTTTTGGAACAAAGACACAAACTCCTGCATGTGATCCAAACATATTTGTCTCAAAAGCACCACACAGTTTCTCTAACTACAAACATCTATTTTAATTTCTATTACCATAACACTTAGGAGCTCCAGTTGTTGTCCAAAGCCCTGTTTTGTTGGGAACAGTATAGTCCTCTAACAAGAAAATAATCCCTGCACCTCCAGTGTGCGGCAAGAGAAGAAAAAGAAAGAAGAATGCTAAAGACATACAAATGGCAAGATTTACAATTGTTTCAGTATATCAGCAGTGCAGCCATCCAGAGGGCTACATTCCAGTTCTTGTTTGGCTGCTTTCCCTTTCCATGGTATCACAACAAAGCAGAATTTTAAGGTATATATATACACTATATAAACAGAAAAAATATGGAAGTTAAGGAAACATTTAGTTGCCATTACTGAATTACCTACATTTGCATATTATCAATTCAAAAATACTATATCAAAAAAGTACCAGTGGTAAATAATACCATTTCAAGAAACGCAATATGTATGGTCGATGATAAAGTGTGGTTTAAACCCAGTAACTTAGTATTATGAACAAAAAAGACTTAAGTAAATTTTTATACCATTAACACATGAAAATTTCAGTATGAAGACTGTATTTTAATCCATGTGAAATTATAAGATTAATGTGACAAAATAAAAAGATAATAAAGAACAAAACTGCCTCAATTTTTTAAAGAAAATTTCAGACAATTTTAAGACTTTAAAAATTTCTAGAAACAAATGGTTTATTTAAAATAATTTCTGACTGATTTGCTTAGGTTATAAAGTATTTTAGTTTTTCTATTAATATTATATGTTCCGTGAAGATGATGTGACTAATGCTGATAGCATGGAAGGTTTTACTATTAATTTTAATGTGTATCATTTTCCAGTCACCAGGATTCAGCAGTGAATGCAATCAAAACATCAATCCAGAATTTTTGATTCATTGACCTGTTTAAATCCTAAGCAGTTCTAACATCTCTAGAGCTGAATACAGACTTGTCCTAGCAATCTGTTCTCGGTTATAACTACCCATCACCAGATTGTCTGTGTGCTGCAGGCTCTATGTAACTTCTTTGGCCAAATATTTTCTTGAAGAGGGTTTACAATTTTGACAAGCACTTGAAAATATTTATGCATGAAAGCTACTGCTCATTCTTCCCAAATCATTCATTATTGTCATTGTCAGGTCCCAAATAAATAGTAAAATCCTTACTAACTTTTAGATGCAAAAAAAAAAAAAGAAAAATCAAACCCAACAGATCAAAGCAACTGACTAAGTCCTCAGAGGTCCAGTATGAAAGTCTATGATGCATGTTTATCCCTGACTCTTCAGTTATCAAAGATTTATCCCTTATAACCCAGTAGCTGACATAGGGAATAGGACTTCAATCCACGAGTTGGAACTGTAACAGCTCATAAGGATAGGCCATTTCCAAACACTCTGATTTTTTTCTAAATTTATTTGCAATTAATGTTGTCATCTACTGTAGTTTGAGTCCTTTGTTACGTATATTTCTTGCCGAGTTCCTTTCTTTGCAGAAGGAAAGCAGATGGCTGCAACCATAATCTGTCACCACAACTATTTGTTTCATGGAAAACATTTACAGCTTGCTCAGACTGGTTTTGGATAAAATACTAAAAATATCTGTCTGGGCCTAATGTGCCTTCGGCTAAGAATATTCGCAAAAGTGATGTTGTGAATTAATTGTATTAATATTCAGATAAGATAATAGGTGTTAAATACCAAAGTATTAAAAAAACATACTAAATTTCCATTAAAATTATTGAAAATAACACAAGTTGCTTCTCAATCCTCAGGGTTCAATAGCTAGGAGAGCATTTGCAGACGGCTCATCTGTTTAAACGCACAGACAATTTAAATCATGACCTTGTATTAAAAAATTAGGGTAGAACCAAGGGTCTGCCAACAAACGGAACTCCCATTAGTTTTCACTCACTTTAATTTCTATTCTATGGCAAATTGAAGTTGTAAACTCAGCGTGACTGGCAAGCTAGTAAGTGTAGGCTTCAGCAAAGCAAGGGCAGAAGGAAGCTGCCAACACAGCACCAGGCACAAAGATCTTTCACATGACTCAAAGTATGTCCTTCATACTGATAGGGGGACACATGTCAGGGATTTGAGAGGATATGGAGGGATGAAGGGGACATGGGGGAGATACATCCTTGCTATATGTCCTTCCTAACCTCCCATATTCCTGAAATGTGCCCCCCCATGTCCCCTGTATCCCCTCAGAGTCCCACCACATGTTCCCCATGTCCCCTTCACTCCCCACGTCCTCAGTCCCACCACCCCCATGTCTCCTCACACCCCCACCCCTTCACCTCGCCATTTCCCTCCTGTGTCCCCAGTGCCATCCCCTTACCTCCCCTTGCATGCCTGCTATGTGTCCCTCCATGTTCCCCTTACCACCTAATGTGTTCCCAGTGCCCTCTCCTTGTTCCCGCACATCCCTGCCACGTGTACCCCCACATCTCGTGTCCCCTCACTTACATGCCCTGTGTGTCCCCATGTCCCCTTCATCATCATATCGCCCCATGTCTCTTCACATCCTCCCTTGCTGCCTTCATCCCCCCATGACCCTCCTGTGTCCCTCCATCTTCTCTCTGTTTCCTTGCTCATACAGCACAGGGTGGTGCTGGCCTTCACAGCTGCCAGCCCACAGGCTGCCCACTCCTGTGCAGCTCTCTGTCTCTCCCAAAGCCCTAGGGATTTATCCAACATGTTACTGCCCAGGCAGCCAGTGCCCAGCCTGGACTATTGTTGCAGAGTAAGGACTCTGCCTTCCCAAGTATGACCAGCAGTGCATGACTGCATTATGCTCCTGGTATGCCTATGCTTTTTCACAAGTATGACAAAGGGCTTGGACGGTTCTGTCCTTAAAGTCTTGTGAGAAATCTTTATGCCCTTTGCCCTTCAGAGCTGTCTCATGGAGTCCTACCCCCTAGTCCTCTAAATGAGTTTGTCTGCTACTCACTTTCCTTACTCGACCTCCAATAGTTCATGGTTGCTACTGACAACGCTGATGATTTTCATGCTCCCAAACACATCTCTGTTATTAAATAGGAGATCCAATTGTGCCTCACCTTTGGTTGGCTAACCCATTATCTTTATCAAGATGTTACCATTTATACCCTCCAGAAGTCTTCTCAACTGATTACAACTTGCCATGTTGCTCTTTCAGTAGATGTCAGAGAAGTTAAATTCTCCTCAGTAAGTTAGGTTTTTGATACAGAGACTTCCTCCAGTTGTTTAAAGAAGATTTTGTTGACTTGATCCTGGTTGGGTGGAAAGACAAAATGCAACAAAATATTCTAAAATTACATAAATATTTTGATTGATAGCAGAAATTTTTTTCTGACTGACTTTGTATGCTTTCTAGATTTCACTCTTTTATCTTAATTCAGAGCAACAAGTTTATTTTAAAATCTTGACTTACATCCTGGAACAAAATAAAACGAAACAAAGAAACCCCCTTAACTAAATAAATATAAGCACAACAGCCAGTCTACTTAGTTTTCTCAACACGTTCTGAAAAGCAGGCTCCAGAGTAGTTCCCTGAAGAGAACTGAAATAAGCCATGGAAAGAGTCAGAGAAGAAAAAATGGAGCTATGTCCTGAGGAAACATCCTCTCAGGGTTAATTACCTTTTGTACATCACACTGCTCTTCACTACATAAATAACAAATTGACACTTTTTCTAACCTCAACTGGTTTTTTCCTTTCTGAAGGCCAATGAAACATTAGGAAATGTCTCCTACATACTTTCTTTGCCTGGATTACTGTTTGCCAGCCATTATCTAGAGGAAAATAAATAGCCTAAAAGAGGACTATGAGAGGACTAGCAAGAGAAATCTGGCCAAAAGAGAGGAAACAACCAGACAAGCCAGGTCTGTTCTACTTATTGGACCTTGTTCTGCAGCTGGCAAAACATTAGAAAATAAAATTGTTTCCTGATATTTTAATTTCCCACTGGAGTATACTATTGTAAACTTTTCTTTGTGGTAAGATATGTTTTGTAGATTTAGTTTCTTTGTATAGCCAAATAAAGAAACCTTAAGAAAAAACCCTGACACATGCTGATTGGTAAAGTTTCCCTTTCTTTGTGTTCAGATGACCTGGTAAATCCTGTCATCACTGGTGGGAAGAAACTGCATCCCTGCACAGAAAGGCATATTTACTGGATAGTTTACCATCACCCCTCATACTGAACTTTCAAGAACCAAATCAACTGTCACATACTGATAGGAACATTGATATAAATTGAAATGAAGTCTGTATGAATAATACAAGACAGATGTTTGCTCACTGTTACCCAACTAATCCCAGCCATCACGACAGCATGTGGCAAACACCTGCTAAGGCCTGCCT
This sequence comes from Platysteira castanea, assembly GCA_013397175.1. Taxonomy (NCBI): domain Eukaryota; kingdom Metazoa; phylum Chordata; class Aves; order Passeriformes; genus Platysteira; species Platysteira castanea. Next base: position 558,836 of record VYXC01010734.1, on the reverse strand, counting down.
TGTCTTGGATGTGCTCCTAGTCACTGAAGGAAATTTCTTGTAGCATCCTGTGGTAAACTAAAAAGGAGAAAGACGTTCAAATGACAAGATATTTGTCTCAAATTACATACAGAACTTGTCTTTTCCAGTCACTTTTCCAGTTGTTTATTTTGGTTTTTTTAAAATATGACTGAATAATCAAACACTTTACAAAACAAACTTCCTTCATACACGAAAGCTCTGAACATCATATGAGAGTGCCAAGGAATGAGGTCTTACCCATTTGCAGGGTAAGACTTCAACTGCAGTACAGCCCAGCACCAGAATAGTAAAGAAGGATAGAGCTCTGAATCCAGCAGAAGTGATAACAAGCCCCCTCCCTCTCACTCCCTCCATTTCAACAATAGCACTTCAGTCTGTTCTTCCCATTGTCCTTTCCAGCACTTCTGTAAACACAGGCAAAAGTCATTGTTCTGAATTTATGCATCACAGACTCATTTTGCCCACTGAGGACAGTTGAGCAGCCACTATTTTCATCAAAATATGGGAGGGGTGAGAGCATTTGTGGATTAACAGCACAGTACCCAAAATGGAAACAATCCCATCCCCACCTAGCACATTTTGTGCAATAGATTATCTGCAATTACAGATATCTTAAAAGTATAAAAAAAAATAATAAAGCAAGACAAAGTGTGTGAGAAAAAACACCAGACTGTTCCACACTGATATGGGATGGGAATTACCTCTGCTAAGAGGCCTGTGATGTCTCTGCAAGACTTTCCAAGGGCTGACTAATAATGTCTGCTAAATGTTCATCCATTTCACTGGCAACTCCTCAGGTTTTTGTGTTCAAACCTTTTCAATGGCATCACACTTCATCTACTCCAGCTGATCCTGTGATCAGATAATTTCCTGCATTTTCCTTTCTAATCCTTCACAAGAAGAAACAAACTAGCATGTGGGAGGAAATTACATGTATAAAGAGAAAGCAGAAGTGAATGTCTTGCAACTAGTAATGCAAACGCTGAAGAGCTGCATTTTCATACAAAGCATGGTTTTTACATGAATTCAACTATATGTGCTTCAGAGGAGTTTTTTTCAATTTAAATTCACAGGAGAGGAGAATCAGGCTATCACTTACTGCTTATCCCATTGATCTCCAAATATCTCTTTATGTATTTGATTTTATTGAAGTGTAAGCTCAAACACAAGTTAAACTAATATATCCAAACAAGGAACACACTTCACATATGTAGCAAGCCATATAAGACAAAGACTTCATAAAACTATATAGCTTTTTGTTCAGGATAACACAAACAAGAGAAATTGCTCCTCACATATTTTTCAAGTTCTGTGCTGGGATACTCACTTTTCTGTACATATTGCTCTAAGTAAAGAACTTGCCCATTCTTTAAAATACATTCATCAAAGGCTTTCAATGTAGAGAAATAGCAGTATTCCCCTTTTACAGATGAAGTAGCAAAAACATGGGCCGCGGCCTTTGTATGAATTTGGATGAGACCTTGGGTTCACAGAATAAACCATTATTCCCTGATCCTCAGATATGTGATTTGGAAAAGAGTGATATGAAGATACATAAAAGTGAGTTAACATCAAAATCCTTAAAAGGCTAACTTATTGTAAAGAAGTTTCATTTTTCACAAAGAAAAATAACATATTTGTCTAAAATATCTCAGTATAAGAGTACTGGAAAAATAATCAAAATAAGTAAAAATAATAAATAGCAGACATCAGCATATAATAAATCTTAGAGGCTCATGAAAAATACTATAAATGTTTCTTTCCAGAATAATATGGATAATGAGGAGCACTGCTGAGATGATATTCAACCTTGCAGTTGAAAAATGTAACAGTAATTTAGCTCTTTAGCTCATTAGATACAAATGATAAAGCTGTTAATGAGGATGAAGACTAAAGAAATGAAAATCCAGACAATAAATGTTTCTGTTCTGCATTTGCAAGGAAATGGGTTTATATACTTATATCACATCACAAGGGCAACAAGCTTTCCACAAGTAACAAAGAGAAGTGTCGAACAAAATGTCTATCAAAGCCATGTATCTTAAAATCCATAGGCCTAGATAATTTAGGCCTGAGTGTCCAAGGAGTGCTGGCTGAGATGTTCAGAGTCAATAAGAGCACTAAGGTGGTGTCAGTATTACAGTGGATATGCTCCCATAATCCAAAGGAAAATAATCAGCAACCTGCTATACCACAGACACACACAGTCCTCAGAGGCTAAACGGGATAGACTCAAATGGAATATGGGAGTTTGCAGAAGTGCTCACCAAGAAACTCCTGTCATTCATCATGAGTCCTGGCTAGCCAGGGAGATCCCAATTGACTGGAGGGTGGCCAACATGATGCCCATCCACACCAAGGGTTGGAAGGAGGATTCAGAGAATTACAGGCCTCCCAGCCTGATCTCACTGCCAGGGAATTCATGGAGCACTGAGTGTCACAATGCAGAACATACAGCCAGGTGACCAGACCCAGCCAAATGGGTTTAGGAAAGGCAGGTCCTTGTCCAACCTCATCTCCTGTGAGAGGTGACCAAGTGACTTAAGAAAATGACAAAGAGGCTGTAGATGTTGCCTGTCTGGATTTCAATAAAGCCTTTGACACAGTTTATCACAATATTCTCGTGGAGAAACTGGCTGCTCATGGCTGGGACAAATGTGCTCTTTGCTGGGTAAAAAGCTGGCTAGGTGGCTGTGCCCAGAGAGTGGTAGTGAATGGAGTTACATCCAGCTGGTGTGGTTGCTGGTGGGGTTCACCATGGCTCTGTACTGCAGCCAGTCCTGGTTTTTTTTAACAATGATCTGGTTGAGGGAATCGAGTGCACCCCCAGTCAATTTGCAGATGACACCACATTGGGTGGGAGTGTTGGTTTGCTGGGGGGCAGGAAAGCTCTGAAGAGGGATCTGGACAGGCTGGATCCATGGGCTGAGGCCAACATAAAAAGGCCAAGTGCTGGGTCCTGCCCTTGGGTCACAACAACCCCAGGCAGTGCCACAGGCTGGAGGAAGAGTGACTAGAAAGTGCCCAGTGGAAAAGGACCAGGGAGCGCTGGTCAACAGAGGCTGAACATCAGCCAGGGTGTGCCCAGGTGGCCAAGAAGGGCAGATATCATTTCTCCTTATACCACGTGTTCAAAGCAAATAATGAAAGCACATAGTCCCAGTGCAATTTCACCCAGTGATGTCTGAGGAACCTAGAGACTGGGGGGAGTCCCCTACATTTCCACAAATCTTTCCATCAGACTGACCATGTCCAGGCACTAGGGAATGGGCGCAAGCTTCTCTGTCAAACACAGATAAGAGCCTTTTCGGTTTTTAAGGAAAAGAAAGCAGAGGAAGACTCCATAGCACAAAAGACAGTTCTTATAAAGTCTGAAAAGAGAAATGAGAATGAACTGGTAAACAGGTACAGAATTAAAAGAAATCTGGCTGTGATGTTTTCAGAAGGATGAATGAAAGTTGTTAGACCTGAGCAACACAAATATTTACCAGGATAGGAGAGAAGCAGTTAGTTGCCTTGCAGCAGGAGACATATTGAAAAGGAGTAGGATGTTGACAGTAGTGTCTAAATATCATCATTAGGTGAGAACCCTGAGTACTAAAGCCAAATTTCTGATTTGTACCAAACCAAACTTCTGATTGGGAAGGTATTAGATAGGACAAAAGGAAAATACCAAGAAAAGAGTTGTGATTTCCAACCTTCAGGCTGAAGTTTAGTCTAGAAATAATGCTAACACATCTAGGGTTACTAATCACATTAAAAACAGTGGTTGACAGTTCAGACAGTTTTCATGTCTGTAAACAAGGTTCTGCTTGCACCGAAAATATTGGCTGCAAGAACAGAGTACTACTCAGTGACTACCAGCATACTGAAGACTGAGAGAACATCATGATGTCCATGAGTTCCTCCTCCAGCAGGGGGAATAAGTTTCTCTTGCCAGTGCACAAGGAGAGACAGCCACCAAGCTGAGAGAGCCATCGAGGCTTCTAGTGTCCACTTTGATGAAAAACCACCTCTCCCAGATGGTGCTTCCTAAGGTTTCCTGCAGGTGTGGATCTGCAAGTCCACCCAAGCCCACCATCCCTATTCCCTCCACACACACTGTATTAGAAGCTGAATTATATATATGAAAAAATAGTTCTGTAAATCATGTTGGAGGAAACCCTTTGTGTTTCCTAAACAGGCAGCTTACACTTCAGGGAGAGGAACACACTTCAACAAGTCTGTCTCAAGTGAAAAAATTCAGTTTGTTTGTGTTTTTTTTTTTTTTTTTAGTTTGTTCTGGTTTGTTTTATTTAAAGAAATGGTAAAGGGGCTAAGTCCCCATATTATGTGTCCTTTACGGCAGAGTTGTTCCAAAATTTTCCCCTCAGTTTCTTTTAATGTGGGAGTTAGAACCCAAAAAAACAACTCTGTAGAAATGTCACATTCCTGCAAAATCTCTCTGCTTTGTGTGTGTTTTTGAGAAGGAGCTCCTGCTCTTTCTGACAAAAAGAATGTTTCACTTCTGTTAGCACTGCAAAGCCAAATACAGTGTAGAAAAAGGAGCTGGCCTCAGGCCATCTTGTGCATCAGCAACAGCACTTTCACCTAATTTGCAAGCATATGACAGTTATGATGGGATGGAAGTGGCAGCGTCACTATTAGATTCCATCTTGTACATGAAGAATTGCCAGTAGGAAAAAACATCTATTGATTCTAAGAGAGTGTGATCAGAGAGTAGTTTAGAAAGAAGCCACACCTGTATCTATTTTTCTAGTAATAATATATATCAAGGTATCAGCAGCAAATAAGATAGAATTTTTTTAAGCTTGGAATAATCAACTAGTTCTGTAACTCAGACTACTTAACTCCTGACTACAATTGACAGCGTACACTTACGCAGCTATGTTCATAAATGCAAAGGCTATTAGCACTCAGCTAAAAAAGTACAACAGTAACAAAAAAAACCAAACAACAAAGAGACAAAGATATTGGGAGATGATGGTTGTAACAAGGGGGTAAAAGAAACATGAGAGTAGAAGGTGAAATGGGATATAATATTCAGTGAAAAGGAATGTATAAATGAATAGTCATGAAACTGCTATTACACTTCAAATTCAGAAATTGTATTTATGTTTCTTTTTCACTTCTATTCAGTGTCTTTGTTTAACATTTTTTAGATGTAAGACAGACATATGGACTCAAAATCTGTGTCTTCACAGGCTTCATTGCTGGGGTTTTTTTTTACTCTCCTGATGTTATCTTTGTGAATTACTATGCTTGCAAGGGGAAAATCCTTTGCTATTAACATAGAAAACTAACAGAGGGAAATAACATAAATCAGGCCTTTTGAACTGCATCTTTCTCTGCTGATTACCACAGATGAGTGGGACAATATTTCATGATCTTAAGGAAAATATTTTCCTTTGAGGACAGACATAACCTGTAGCCACTTATGTTCACAAAAGGAAGAGCAACAGTATGGGCAGCTGGACCATCACATCAAAGACACTGTTATGACTTCCTGATTTCTAAAGTGGCTCAGTTCAAAAGCAGTGTAAAAGTAGTGCTATGCAGGAGGCCAGACCGACCTTCATTCAAATCTTCACCTGGTCCTCAAATGAGGCCCCACACTGAAAAATATAACTGTCGATTCTGACATCAATTTAACAGTGTTATCTGTCACTGGAGAGACATGAGAACACAACACAGTCATTAGCAAAGTGTCATTTAAGGGAACTCATGTAAAAAGTGTATGAGAAAAGACATTTCTTGCTTCTGAAACCTGCACCTTATTCTTGCCCATTTCCAAAAAGCAGTGGCTGCATTTGCTACTAAATACATAACCACAATGCCAAGTTTGTCTATTATTTTTCCTTTTTATTTGCTTTAGAGATTCTTTGACTCTGAGGCAGAAATAAGATTCTTAGTTAAGCCAGACAACATTACACACGAGGATGAAGTCCTTGTTCTAAATATAAATTATGGTGGTCACATTTCAACTTTATTTTCTAGTTAAAGAAAGAACAAATGAACAAAGAAATAATTGAAGGGACAAAGGAAATTTAACTTTGCACAGGATACATGACTTTGCTGTAATGATTATATAAACAAAACCTGTTCAGCACTGAGCTGAATATATTCAGCTCTGCTGGCATTTTTAAATATTTTTCATATTGCCTTTGTTTTACTTCCATGTCTTACTGGCATTTTTCTAGGATCCTCCCTGAATCATCCCTGCAAACATCTGTTCAGAAAGAGTCAGGACTTAGAAAATCTCTTAAGGACAAAAAGAAAGCTCTTTGCTTCAGAAGATCTGCAAAGCTCCTGGTCTATATTTGTAGGTTCTGAATTCATCATTTCTGGTTGTTATGGGAACAGAAAAAAAAAAGAGCAGAAAATAATTGTAAGGATATACCATATGAGTATTTTTACATATTAAGAAAGGGGGAGATTTCTGGATGTTTTCTGCTTTTGCAAATACTTTTTCACTATTTCATCTTTTCACAATTTTTTCCTAAAATTACTGGTTTTCTGTCTTCCTATCTGTTCTACCTCATACCTTACTTGTGGTGTTTCTGGCGACCTATGCATCCCAAATGTTGGATGTCCTTTACTTTTTCCCAGGTGGTATGGTATTGTGAGTCTTTCTGATATAGCTTTATACTTTGATACAACCCATGCCTGCCTCTTAGGCTGGCTGATGACCTTCACAATGGACTTGTCAAACCCTGCAGCATTTAGATCACCCCCATTTGACATCCATCCCTGTCTGCCCTGCTTCAAAACATTACTGCTTCCAAGATCTCTGAATCACAACACACAGACATGAAGTGAGAACAATCGGGGTCAGTGGGACTGAGCCTGACCACTTGCACCTATCACAATGTGCTTCCTGTCCACATGTGCTGTGTGGAAAGGTGCTCCTCTTCCCCATCTAATGCTGCCCTCAGATGCCCTCACATGCACAAGGCTCATGTTCCCAGACTTCCTACAAGCTGCTTTCTAGTTTTCTCTTCAAACACTATGCAATGGTCAAAAATCTCCTGAATATTTAGTATTCTTCCCACTCTAGGACACTCATCTCTATGCAGGTTAATTTTGTGAGGGTCTTTTTTGAAGTTGCAGGGGCTTGCATTCCTTTTATAGTTCTGTGTGCATTAATTTTTATTCACTAAACACTAATTTATTTATTATAAAATCAAATAAATTATAGCTAGGATGTCTACACTCTCAAAGGTCACATTTCAGGCAATTGTCTGGTCAAAGGAGCTCCTTTTGATCTGAAATGCTTATGAGCCTTTAATTCAGGACACTGGGGGATTCAGCAATTTCTGGAAGTAACCTGTATAGCCACATATCTTTTGATTCCTAATTGGTAGTATATCATGTAGTGGTGTAACAATAGCTGGAAATTAAACTCCAAATAAGCCTCTCACCTTCCATCCACCCCTTCTGATAAGAGAGGGGAAAAGGCAGAGACTGTATATTGAGATAACAATCTACTGAAAGAAAAAAGCAACGGAATAAGAAATGCACAGGAACAGCAGTAATATTAACAAAATAAGTATACAAAACAAGGAAATGCTTTACACACAAAAGGTGTTCACCACCTCGACTTAGTTCTGTGTGGTCACTGGGATAAATACAAGATCTCAGATGCTCCCCATAAGTTTTGTGCATGTGGCTTTCCCCAGTCAAAGACAAGATGGCAAATGCTGCAAGACATAATGGAAAATGATGATGGACAAATCCCCAGAAGCTCAGTGGTCTGTGTTGTGCCATGCCACTGCTTCGGATGCTGAACTTGATTCCTCATTGCTGTGTCTGGCATAGGCATTGCCACTTTTGACCACTCCGTAATGCTTTCCTCAGCTTCCTTCAGCTTGGCTCCTTTCAGCTCGGGTCAGACTTGGCCGGGCTTGGGCTTGGGCTCACCTCCACCACTCTGTTCCCTGCGGATGCTTCCCGCACTGGCACTGCTTTTTCAACACTACATCTCCAAGCTGCATCTTGGGGGAACGGGAAAGGATGAGCACCAGCACAGCTGGCACTGTCGCCAGCCACAGAGGGAACAGAAATGACGCCCACCTTTTCCCCCAAAACCAAGTCCCCAGTGACGTGTGTGGTATAGAATAGCAGCCTGGCCCTGCCCACACAGCACTAAGCTCCACCCCTCTCACCGGGCAGAGAGTTCTGACAGGGATTCCTCCAAGTCCTGAAACCCCTAAGTGTGTCTCTGTGCCCAGAGTTGGAAGGAGACTCTGTCTCACCAAATTGACTTCAAAAACAGAGGAAAAGGAGATACCTGTTTGGCAGGCTGCAACACTGAGCATCTCTCACTTGATCTATTTCCCATCTCATCAAAATGTTCCTCCTTTCATCCCTAGCGACTCCCACACCCCTGACAACAAAAGGGTGAAAGCACACAGTGCTGACAGGCACATGCTGGGTTTGGATTCGGCGACTACTAGCCTGCAGTATTGCTACTAATTTTATTCTCTTGGCATCCCACAGATTGTGTTTGCCTGTAAGACTCTGAAACCTTTTTTCTCCCCAGTGCTTCTTTTCACAAGACAATAGAAGGAAGAAAATTTGAATCATGAAATTCTTCCATATCAGCTATGAAAAGTACATCACACTGACTTTTTGTAGATCCAAAGATTGTAACCTAAGCCTTGCAGTTTTGCCTTTGTTTGCTGTTGCGGCTTAAAATTATCTTCATCTAGACAAAGAGTGGGCAACACCCAATTACATTAGGATGAAAGGATGGTTTCATCTTCTTTTTGGTTTTAATATATTTTTTAAGATAATGAGCATTTATTTCTATTCTATCAAATGGCAGAGGAAGTATTTCCATTCATCCTTCTTTCTTCAGTCATTCCCAAACTGGAAAGATTATAGTCTGCCTACTAGCACAATTTCACTAAAACTGCTAGGAGGGGCATTCTCATTGTGTGCAATGGAGAAATGAAAGTGATTATTTAAGGCACTCCAAAGTAATTAATTTTAGGTTGCATATAAGAATAAGGTGGGGATCTACCGATACACATTTTTTTGCAACATGCAAGTGCATGTCAAACACTTGTTGTACACTGTGAAAATATCATACATGCATGAAAGTCTCATTTTCAGTGGAAATGAGCTTAAAGGAGCCATCTCAATCAAGAAGCACACTAAAAGTGAATATGTGAGGAGAACCTAGTCTTCCCACTGGTGAAACATGCTGAGATGTGTAAGTACAGTAGAAGAGAAACTTTCTGCCCCTGAAAGGGCAGATTTACCGGGATGCAAGTGTTGCTTTATTACCACCCTACACACAGGTAGAGTTATACTACCTAAAATTCTGTTAATTAAAAAAAAAACTTACACACCTATTGGGTTGTACATTTATCAATCAACTATAAGGAAGCCTTAATTCCATTTTCATAGATTTGCATCTCTGAAAAAAATAAAGATATGTTGAATGGTTTTATAGAATTTCTCCTCTGGGTCAGGGAATTTTAACATTGCATATACATTTGCTATAAAATTGAAGAATGTTAATTGTCTATGTTTCAAATAAAATGAGATACTCCATTTATTGTAACATCTTTTGTCCTGCAGAATCTCAAAGCATTTTGACAAGTTCTGTCACAATTTTAAGCAGTCTGTTCTCAGAATGGCAGAGTTAGATCAACTAGTATTTGTAAGATTATTTCAGGAAAGCCAACATTTCTCTGAAAATATGACAAGTCTTATCAAAAGCTTCAAGAGTCTGAATAGCAGTGCCAGGTTGTAAACCTCTGAAATGTACAAGCCATCTAGTTAAGCTGGGGTAGATGGCATAGGAGAAGGAGAAGTCTGCCTTCAAGCTTCAAAACAAAAAACACTCGACCAACAAGAGAAGTATTGTTGGGCATTAATCCAGGTGGAGTGACTGCATGCAGGTATCTCAGGCTCCCTCCCGGGCAGGAAGGGTCAGTTTTATCCCTCTGTCCAAAAGGAGCAGTAGGGTGCCATTTCTGGGGGCAGAGGAGAGCTATCAATCTCATGGGATATCATCATATGAATCCCATATCAGTCAGTATCATAGGATCTGCAAATAACCTATGGGCTCTTCTGTTCTAACCATTTTTCAATGCAGGAGTACAGTGCCTATTGTATTCCTAGAAGCATTTTATCCAGTCTGGCTTTTCATGTTCTATGGAACAGAGTGTCTGCTCCTCCCCACGGGATTTTTCCATGGCTAATAGCTGTCACAGCCAGGAAGTTTCCTCCTCTAAAATCTCTTCCACTGTTCTTAGCTACCTCTCTTATTTTTAAGGCATTGTACATCATTTCTCGTTATTGTTGATGCATTCGTCTCTCCATGTGGTCATGCATAAGGTTGTTGCAGTTTATTCTTCCTCCAGTGTTTAGTTGTATTTTAAACAGATAAAAAAAAAAAAAAAAAAAAAACCAAAAAAACAATCTGTCTGTGCTTCATTTTTACAGCAGCCCTCCTTAATGGTGAATTTCTCCTCCCATCAGTACCATTTGGTGTGGAACATTTCCCAGAAGATATTTCATGTGTAATCATAGCACCTTATGTACAGGGACATTATTATTAATCCACTTCTTTGACACAAGTCTGTACATAGCCCTATTCCACCTGTGTTTTGATGCATAGATGCATGTTTACCACAAACTGAGCAGTAAGACAGTTAGTGAATGCTGAAAAAGAGTTTTCTGTTGTTTGTGAGATGTTTTTGTAAGCCTCAACAGAGAGCAGTAGATAGCAGGCTCTTCTAAACAATTCTTTGAGATTCAGAACAGAGGCTCCTTCCTATGCATTTTGTCATTTAGACAGCAAAAGACATGACAAAACTTTAGTGGAAAAGTCTAATTTACATTATACAGTAATGGTCTAGCTAACTCTGGACCAACACCAACTCTAGCTCCCTCCCTCCCTCTAACCTTTCACATTATCTTTCCCCATTTTACATGGTTTACTCTTTTTTCTAACTACAGAATTAATTTTCTTTCCACTCTCTGCTGCAGTAGTTCTGTAGTTTCACTGTGTGCTCCGTTCCTCCCAGGCATTTGAATGTTGCTAGTAAATGCTGATATTCTGAGCTCATTACTCCCTTTTTTCAGTCACCAATTAAAGTACCAGTTTAGACCCACAATAATCCTTGTTCCTAGTAAAGATCATTAAAGACAGTGTTAATGTGTTTAACGATCCTCCTACTAAGAGAGTATTTTTCCCAGAAGCGATAACCTTTGCTTTTGTCTCTCTACAGGAAGGATATTGTCAAAGATGCAAGTTTCCCCAGCCTGTTCTTTTTCAAAATAAGCAGCATGATATGTGTGAAAGAAAGTGTTTCGTTTTGTATAATCTCAAAACTTTATGACGCAAATACCCCTGAAAGTCTTTCAGAAGCTATGAAAAGATCCCTAGGAATCCTACCTAGAATAAGGTCCCTGCAGTTTTAAGCTGTGATTTCAGGAAGACGTAGAGATTATTCATGCCAAGTGGGAGGCTGTAACTTCTGTAAAGGAAGACCTGTAAAGAAAGAGTTAAGCAAAGACTCAAATAGAAAGAGAATGAGCTCATTATACACTAATTAATGACCAAATACAAAGAAAGAATTCAGTACAAACCCAAAGATATTGTGTCTCTATTGCACCCATCCTTACAAAAAGCTATCCAAACATGGATTTCTATGGTCTGAGGTTTCCCAGTAAGCAGGGAGGTAGCCAGTGAGAGAAACAGTCTTCTCGATGCCATGTTAGATCATACCAGACAACTTCCTGAGTGTTCATATAAATGCCTTTCTTGAGCACCACAAGGACAAAGGCCACAGCAGAAGGGCATCTAATAAAGAAATTACACACTGATTTATGCAGAACTGCTGGCCACATTACCATGGTTTGTCTGCAAACTGAGGGATGTGAGAGTGCTTAAAAGCTTCTTCCACTCAGGCAGGGAAGAAAAAGGAAGGGTAAATTGCTGTTTTTAAGGAAAGGAGGCAATGGACTTGTAAGGAAGCGCAGAAAAGTAAGAGGAAAATGGACAGGAATATACCTCCCATGATGTGGGAGAGAAGACAAGCAAAACAAAAGATGGTTGAGGTAAAGGAAGTGTAAAATTCATATCTTAGAGTACAATTAGTTTCTAACACTTCCTATTAAAACCTGGCAACTAGATGTTATCATATCCTTTTTTATGACTAAGGACGTATCCTTTATTCTAGCGTGTCTTTGTTTAGTTCTTTGGTTGCCAGCTTTACAGGGCTGTAGTGAGAACAGACACATACTAAGGTGTTGTGGCAGGTGTGCTGGTGGGTGCCGCAGCCTTCAAAAGCATCTTCAGCAGAAAGCTGCTCGGCAGGGCCAGCACAGTCACACACACACACCCCCCAGATAGCTTCTTCGACAAGTTGACAGCAAAGAGACAGGAAGGGTCTTCGTATAGAGTTCCATGGGAGAGGTTTATTTAGCCCCACGCATGAAGGATTCCAGCGACCAATGACACAGAACAAGGTTGGGGGGTGGGGGGTAGTCTAGGATTATATACTGGGGTGGAGAGCGCATCAGGGACCAATAATCTGAGGGCACGGGTGCTGTACACAGGCGGAACTAGGATATGGGAGCCAATGGTGAAACTCTGAGGGAGTGGCAAAGGAACCAGGGCCAATGGAAGAGCAGGGAAGGGAGAAGTTTCTAGGGCAAGGACATGTAGGGTATAAGGGGGCAGGAAGGTCAACTGGCCAACTGGGGAAGCAGAACTGGGGCATATTAACATAATGAAACAGAGCGTCCTGGGAGAAGCTTTTTCTGTCACCCTAGCCTGGGGAGGACCTTTTCGGGTTCTCTCTTCCAGGGGACCCTCATAGTTCATCCGTCAACAGGCTCACTGGCCTAAGCATTAAGGTTGTAAAGAGCTCAGGGGCTATACCAGTTCCCTGGGAAGTGATTAAGGTAGAATGTAAAATGCTTAAGTTCCACGTATTTACTTTTGCCAGATGTGGAGGTTTTTTTATTCTTAAGCTAAGGTCCTCTATTGCTTGGCAAAATATAGAGACACTAGTCTTGGAAACTGCAGGTTATAACTAGCTCTGACAGACCACCTGGTATCTTACTAGCACTGTATTTTTACTGTTAGAGTAAAACTATCCTGATCAGGACTGCTCCTTTCTGCACTGCAGAGATATTCCTCCTGCTTCAGGCCTTAAAGCAAATTTCATTTGTTCTCATAGTCCTATGCTGAGGACTTTGCAGGACCACAGTTATTTTTTGGAATGAGAGCTATGATTTTCATAAGATACCAGGAGAATCAGGTGGCCACGCCGAGAAAAGTCAAATTTATGAAAACTCCATTGCTGATGCCAACTAGTGCAATATATATGAACTTGTTTAAATCAGATGAGCTAGCTGTAACTGCCATAGCACTGTTTTTACATACTTCTGAGCGGCTTCTCTTTTTGGGACTGACACATGAGCTTCACCTTGCCCTTCGAGTACTAGTAGTATGGGCCCCCAAGCACTCATCTCACTAGATCAGAGGCCAACAGTTTTCTGATTCAAGCTCTAAGGCTGCCTCCAAGTTTACGTGAAGAGAATCCCCATGTATGAATCCAGATGAAAGTAATAAAGGTTTGGTTGGTTCTTTCAACTTTGTTTTAACAACAGCCAAGGCATATTTTACCTGGGACAAGCCTCTCAGATGTGATGTTTACCATTTTCTTCAGAATTTCAGTTTGTGTTCATTGCTCAAGAAAGCACAGTAGTTTCAGGCTCAGGTTTATCCTTGTTTCATATCTGTCCTGGTTTGAGACAAAATTCAGAGGAATGTCCAGATTTGAATGTCCTCTCTTAGACGGCAAGTTACAGCCACCCCTCCCCCACCACATTCAGGAAAGAACTATTCTTCATAGGAAAGTGAAAAGGAAAAAAACCTATTTATTTAGCAAACACACAGGAAAAGAATAATAACGCTAAATAATAAAATCTCCCACTGTGGAGAGAAACCTGGGAAGATTTTAAAGTCCTTTTTGTGGGTGTGGTTTGCTCCTCCTCGTCGGAACTGGGTTGGCCTGGGCCCCCTCCAGGCCTAAGGTGGAAAGTTTTCCCCATGAGTTCTGTTGTTCTGATGTTGTTGAAGCAGTCCAGAAAAGAAGAAGGCAAAAGCTGAAGTCTCAGAAAAAAAAAACTCAACTCTCCATCTCTCCAAAGAAACAACCAAAAAGCTGAGAAAAGCCAGAAGGGTGCTTCCTTTGCTCCTCAGCAGCAGCACCTAATCTCCGTGTCCTTGAAGAACAAACTGTTTTGAAAAGTACGCTCCCCTCTCAGGCTCAGTTTAAAGGCACAGAAAGGCACAGGATTTATTTCTGGACGATATGGCATACATCATGAAGTCACCCCAAGACAGTATCCTAGGATTTACATCTCTCTGGGTTTAGGAGTATAACTAGGAGCTGGAGGAGACCTGTGTCCCTGTTAGGCCCCTAGGCAGATAGGCAGCCTGCCTGGGTCTCCCCACTAGAAAGCTAGGAAAAGAGGTTTAAACTCCCTCTGTAAACCATCTTTGAGCTACTACGAGTACTGATATTGACATAATAATTGGAGGCATTGTAAGTGTGGAAAATATAGTCTGTCATTTGAAGAAAGGAAAACATGTGAAAAGGATTGGTTTAGTTGCCTCATAGTAAAACACATTTTGGAAATCTTCCATCAACTTGATGAAGCAATGCAGGGAATTTGATACTGAAGCAAGAGGGAAGGATGCTGTGTAACCAAATTGCAGTGTGGCATCCTGATCCACATCAGTACTGTTAGTGCTTATGCAGTCCAAAATTAAGAAATCAGGGCTTCATATTAACTCATTCTTTAATTCTATCAACACAAAAGATTTAATGTATCTCATAATGTTCACAGACAATTCCTCAAGTATAGAAATTTTTATATGTACCTACCTTGATTGTTGTAAAGCTGCAAATGGCTTGAGCTTCAATATTTTTGTAAATTGAGTTTATATATGAATGCCTTACAGTTTTCTTCAGACGAAAATATGTTGGTGCTGTCCAGGACGCCAATTATGTGATGGCAAATGCAACATGCAAATTTCTTGCAATTTTGGAAGACTCTTGCCCACAAATGCCACCAAATTACAAACTACGGCATAGAAATACCACACTACTGGAATAAATGGTTTCAAATTTCTGTCTGGATTCTTTATGTCTGTACTGCATGTGCTTTGTCAAAAGGGAGAAGATGTTGCAAAAGCTTTTTTCTTGGAAGACAAAATGCACATCAACAACCTTCTCACACTTTTATCTGTGCGCACCCAGGTATTACTGAAAATGCAAGCAGATAGGAGTAAACTGTAGGCTGATACTGAAAACACAGAAGGTAGTGACTTGGAGAAAGAGCAGTGGCACCATGCATGTGTGCGCATAGACACCCGCCTACATGACAGCACTAACATCTTGCAACCATTACTCGTCCTGTGATACAGACATAATCTAGTTAAAATGGAAATGTATTAGGAAAGTCAAACAATTAATTGATCCAAGAAAGGTTGTTTCATGTTTTGTGTAAATCAAAGCTAAAAATTCATTTGAGGGACACTGCCGTATTGTAGACTAAACAGAGTTTGGCATGAACGCAGCGCTTGGTGTGGGTGTTAAAGTTGTTCTGCACTACACATGGTCAGTAATCCTCAGCAGAAATGTTAACTCAATTTGTCAGCATTATCTTTATGTCAACAGTAATGCTTAAATATTTACAATAGACATAGTACTCTGAGGGTTCGTAACGCAAGATAAATTGGAAAAATGTTAACAAAATGGATGGTACTAATACAAGCCCTTGGCACTTTGTACTCTTCAATTTTATATACAAGAGGGTTTGCCTGAAAGTTGGATTTTATTAGGCTTTACGGTTTATTTGCTACCTCCAAGCTTTTGCTAAAATGAAGCAGAAATTTGTATAACCCTTGTAAAAACAGAAATGTATTAGGTTAATGATGCATGAGTACTGAGTCCACAAGGAGGAGGCCTAGATTTTTACCTATGTGTTCTGGACTAATTTCAGTCTTGACATAAATGAACATGAATAGTGTAGACTTTAAACTGAGTTGCACCTGTTTATATACTGACAGAATCTGGCCCTGTGTCATCAAAGAAATTTTAAATATGCACCATATCTTTTTTTAAAGAAAATATATTCCATATATAATATCATTCCAAATGCGTTGCAAGAAAAAAATAAAATAACTGTAAATTTTACAAACAGCTAAGAACAAAAAGAAACAAACCATAACTAGGTGAAAGTAGTTTCACTGCAGCTCTGAAATTAGAAGAATAATATAATAATGAAACAAGATAGCCTTCCTAGACACTTTGCCTTTGTTACTCTCTCTTTTTCAGAGACATTGCCATATATTCTTCTAATTAATTATTCTAAAGAGCGATGGCTGTGGAAGCCAAGCACTTATTTCAACCATATGTAATTTTAACATCTTAACATTTAATCTTTTCTCTGTTTGAGATTCTAATTCTAAACTGTCCCTTAGCATTTGCTCACCCCTATGCCTATATCTTCCCACTGTCTCAATCACCAGTCTTCCCAGTATTTCCTCCAGTCGTAATTCACCAGATAGCAGCACATGAGGAATCTCACTGCCTATTTTGACATAATGTTTTCAACAAAAAATTTGTAAGTATGTCTTTCCTGCATGAGACAATTCCACTTTTCTTCTACAGTATTTATGATAGCTTTAACTCACTTTCATAGACCTACATGTCATTATTCCTCTATACTGTTTTCTCCACCACTTTCTACAGCTAGTTTATTGTCTGTTGTCTTGCTATTACTCATACCAGAACTTGTTATCTTGAAAAGTTTGTTTCTACCTGCCTCATTTTTTGCTCTTGCATTTAAGTCTGAAAATGTTTGGAGATGTAATTTTTTGAGATATTCTGATTGTCGTAAGAGGAAAAAAGTGAAATAGTGCAGCAAAATACATAAAAGGAATTTCTTCCGTCCNTTTTTCCCCTCTAACCGTGTCTGGCTTTTTAATTTTAAGCCCAGGAAAAGGCATCACTACTTTTTTCACTATATTTATATACAACTTCACTGGGTACAAATCCTGAATGTTTTGTTTATGTAGTTCCTGTCTCCATGTTTCCTCAGCTTTCATAACCTGACAGTCATCATTTGACTCTGACATCATAAATATGAAAAAATAGTCCAAAATAATAACAATTAAAAGAGCAGCTGACAGATTAAAAAAAAAAAAAAAATACATTCTCTGCAAAACGTATTTCTCTTTTCAGAGATGACTGACCTAGAAGGTTTTGTCAAATGAATAGCAACTTGGTGTCAGACACCACAAAACATTTCTGTCCCTGCTCCAACAGAGTACTGTTTCAAGGGACTAATTGCTGAGAGGAATTGACACTGGAAAACATGCTTCAAAGCATTTATTACAGACTACAGCGTCATATGTAAGTTCATCAGTTTGCAAGACCTCCACCTGTTTCCATACACATTTGGTTTTTTGCTCTTCCTCTTGCCCCCCAGCCTCTCATAAATCAGCAATGCTTGACTCTAAACTATTCAGTTTTAAGCCAATATACATCTAAATCCCCAAATAGGCACATAGTTTTCTATAGAAAACAGCATAGTTAGAAAAAGGTAAATACAATTCAGCCCCTTCCCACTTACACACACACGCACTTTCTATCTATAGAACACTCACGGTTCTTTAATTAGGAAAGCCAGCTGGGATTTGAACATTTCTTTGAAGGAGGCACAGAAGCAATGTTTAGAAAATGTACAAAATACCATCTTTTCTTTGAGCTGCCACTCAGGCTTTGAGTCTTTTGCCCCATATTCTATTCACCATTCTTATTCTGGACCTGTGATATCCGATTCCTGTTTCTGTAATTTCCATCTTTTGTTCACAAGTCTATCTCTCACAATAACACTATTCAGATAAGGTATGTCTTTGAGTAGTCAGCTACTGCCTTTTTTTTTCCCTCCTTGTAAAGGTCCCATTAGTGCTTTGGGATCCCGTGATACAAATGTACAAAGCAAGAGCCCTTCACTGAAATATTTCAGCTCACTTTTCACTGCTGCATCAGATAGCATTAGCAAGGAGTTTTTATACTTTACCTTGCAAATGATGGAAACCACTCTCCATTAAACAAAAAGAATTAAGGGAGCACAGCAAAAGATATACTTGTAGTACATTGCCAGTGCATTATGATGTCTTGGCAGTGAAGGAAAAATGTAAGAGGATTTTCCTAGATAAGGCACCTTGCAAATACAACGTATGGGTGTCGTGACACTTCGCCCAGTTATTCATTATTCAATTGAAAATGGTATGCTTTCAAGAGTTAACAAGTAGGAAGATCAGAGTAATGACCTTGAACTGCACAGAAAAAGACACAGAATATTTTTATTATGTCTCCTTTCAATACAAGGACTGTAATTTTTTCAGGTACACGCTGACCAGAAATTGGATCAGCGCTGCTTCAAGGAAAGCAATAAATCTGTAATAAAACCCACTGTATTTCAAATAATTGTAACTAACAATAAGAAACTGATGTTTATTACTGTAGATATTGCATAGAAATACATTATGCATATTTGTATAGAGAAGGCCCAAGTTGCAAATTCCTGGATCCTTGCCAGCTGTGTGCTTTGTGGCTTTAAGCAGACCGCTTCTATCTACAGATATGTCACATTATCTAACTGTAACATGGGAATGTTACCATTTGCTTCAAAGAGATTTGATTCAGAGGTGTAATTTCATTTAATGGTATTTGATACCCTCGGGTGAAAAATATTTTATCCATGTCCAAGTTCTACACTCCAACTACTTATCAATAAAAGACCAAAATTCAGTGAGTTTCCATAGGCATTTATTTTTGGATAACATTTAAAATTATATAAAATGAATGATACAAGTAACACTAATAGTGTAATTTCAGGTCTTTTTCCAAAATTAAGTAATTTTATAGTTCTTATAATAAAAGAAGAGTGATTAAAAATTTGCTACTCAGCTGATTAATTGCTTTAACACTTATCCAGTAGCATAAGACATGAAGTAATTAAAGTAGTCTTCATCTGCAGCCAAACTGACAATAATTGTGAAATATATTTGTGAAGGTGTAATACCAAGATCAGGCATTTTCCTGCTAGTTTATCACATTTTAACTTGGGAAAAAAGTAAAGAAAAAGAAATTTTTTTCTGTAAAGACCTGAATCTGTATATTCTAATTGGATCTCAGAAGTTTGTTTACCTTAAGACCTATTTCTTTTTTAGATTTTAGAGTAGCAGAGTTGGAGGGACAACTAATAGCAATCAAGGGCCTTTAGGTCACTTGCTGTAAACAGATGAACACTTAAACAGCACCAGTGGCTGATATTTTGTGGCTATTCTAAAGTCTAAATACCTAAATTCTAAACATCTAAATTTATATCTCTAAAGTCCGTGGAAACCTTAAATTTGGACACACTATGTACACCACACAAAGACACATTTCAACAGAGTGATTACTGAACTTATTTAGGTGGTATTAAACACAGCTGTGTTGACAACTGAGGTTAAGCTGTGCCTGAGTGCTCTGCTGGACTGGAGGTGGTCATTGCTGCACTTGCAAATGTGGAAGTCTGGTGCAGTCAGAGCTGGAAACACGATTTTAACAGCTTTTTTAGAGGAAAATAAGCACCAATAGG
The DNA here is from genome assembly GCA_013397175.1 of Platysteira castanea. Lineage (NCBI taxonomy): Eukaryota > Metazoa > Chordata > Aves > Passeriformes > Platysteira > Platysteira castanea. The sequence goes on along the minus strand of VYXC01010734.1, from coordinate 539,120 downwards.
CACTCTTCTGAGCAATGAAATATGAATTCTTTGACCTCACTGACCCATTTCTCTTTGTCCTCTCAAACGCTTCTGGTCTCAACAGTCATCACTACAGAGACACCAAACAGAGGAAGCACATCTGCTAGTCATGGCACCTACTCCCTGGCAGACTCCTAGCAGCAGTTGGCTGCAGTTTCAGCTTTATCTAAAGATACGTCCCATGTTCAGGCTGTTATGTGATCTATCTTTGCTGCTTTCCCTTCCTAAAAGCTTTCTCCGTTCCCTGAACTTCTATGCTTTTTTCACATTTGTGAATTAGGTGCCATATGACTTGCTCATGAAATCGCTACATAGGCTGTTTTACAGCCTCGGGGTAGGAGCCAGGGATCTCCCCACATTTGTGTGCCTTCTGCCTCCAAGCAAGCAGGACGGGAAAACTAATTACCCTATGGGCACATTCACATGCTGGGACCACGATTTCAGTGCAGGAAGGTCAAATGTGCAAGCGCAGACTCTTACATGCATTTTCAAGCCATGTTGCTGTTTGCCACACAAGTAGGAAACTTGTCACATGTAAGAATTTTAAAGAAATGTTGCTGAGAAACTTATTTTCAAATCCTGATCTTCAACCTGTTGCCCCAGAGCCTGTCAGACCACAGAAGCTGCAGTCGTGGCTTGGGCATGCGGAAGCACAGCATGTTTCACTTCAGGGAGGATTCAGGAGCATGTTTGATTTGTTATGTTTACAGCCAAGAGGCATTTGCAGGTGCAAGTCAAAGCCACAAAGGCATAGGAAAGCCTCACCAATGCACACCGAAGAGAATCCCTTTGATCCCTGAAGGTGCACTAATGCACTGCTGCAGAGAAGACTGTCCTCCTGTGTATTTGAGAACATGCCATAATCAATATCAGACACAGCTGGATAAGCACTAAAGAGCAGCTAGCTTCCTTGAAACCCAGTGTCATACTTGAAACTATAATATGGTGGGATAAAACAGTAGGCTTTCCAAAATGTACTGAAATCAGGAGAAAAAAATCCATTTCAGTGGAGACTGAAGCAGGTCTATATTGATCATACAAATTCCTGCACATCATTTTGTGTTAACTCTAGTATTCTCTTTCTTTAAGGGTTTTGGTCTATGCATTCACCTAAAAAGACTTCTCCACAGATGTTCCAAATTCATTCAGAGACAAGTTCTGTTTCCTAGACTTACTCCTGGCAAATATTATGGCAGGCGTTGAATGTGTCTCCAGTCCAACCTTTGGGCTGCTCTAGCCCATCAGTGTTAACAAAGAGCTATTATAATTAGTTTTCAGGATTGTCATAAAGAGAGAGGGGCCATTTAGGGAATGTGGGTCTGGTCCAAACTTCCTTTGTCTTTTTATTTAACCTCAGTGCACTTTGAAAGAGGTCCTAAATTGGCACTGGCCTCCCTGTAAATTAAATGTGGGACTTTTTCTAGGTTTTAATATATGCAGAGAGGATTTTATTGTGATTCAAGCAGAATGATCAGTGAAATGTTCATTCCATATTTTACACTTATATAGTAGTGATCTGTAAATATTTACCAATAAAAGGAGAATGGGAACTTGAGAAATACATACTTTGGGGAGAGGGAGTGTTCTTGAGTTTTACAACAAGTTTTAGGAAATATCTTAGAAAACAGGAGATAGATGCAATAACAGAACTTATACAATTCATTATCTTGTCTTTATCACAGACAGTGCTCTTTCTGGTTGGAAGTGGACCACATTTCATACTGAGTGATTAACTTGTTATGAATGAGTAATTCCATGAGTTTTAAGCTCCTTTTCTATTTATCAGACACCTGTGAATAGATCATTTTCACTGGACCTAATTGATATTCACTGAACTGCAATACTTGCTTAGTTCATCAAGTATTTTTGCATATCTGAGATTTTAGTTATTCTACTGAATTGTGATCAGCTGAATGAGTGACCAAGCATGTGATGTGCTTGAAAGCATAGATCATAGCCACTCAAAACACAAAGTGATCTAATTTATTCTCTGTTTGTAAATCAACTCAAGTTTTTCTATTATGCATTTTCTGTGTACACCTCTAAATGTTTTTCCCACTAAAATCCTATGATTCACATTATTCTAATGCATACATATTCAGATAAGCTGCATAGAAAAAACCACATCATTACCTGATTCTTAATCACAGTCTGTTCAAAGGCTGTTTTAAATGTTAAGATACATGATTCATAAAAGTGTCTCAGGTAGTTCAGCAAAAGAAGAAAAGGAATGTGCCAAGACAGGAAGGGAGAACTTCAAATTATGCAGTAGATTATGGATTTATACATTTATCAAACAGAAAGAAGCTGCCAAAGCACAGTAGTCTGGTATCTCTTGAGCACAGTAAATATCCTCCGGAGAGCCTTATTTTACACTGAATCCAGAAGATAAGGAAAGAAAACTGGAATTTCACTCCTAGAATCTGATACAACTTGTGTAAGAAATTAAGTAGTCATTTTTATTTACCTATAGTATCACCCAGACACAGAAAAAGTATACATCTTCTTACTTTTCTCATCTATCTGACCATAAAAGCAGTACTCAGGTAAGTGCTGAAGATACAGTTGTTACAGTAATGCACTTTACCCATTTATGCACTTCACTAGGGAAAAAAATCTGCTTTTGTATGAAAAGACAGAAAGCCATAGAAAGTGTTTGAAAACACAGGCATCCTCAACAGGACAAATGTTTTTACTTAAGTCAGGAGTTTTTTGGAAGTTGAAAATGGAGTTCTGTCCTGATTATCACTCCCCAGAGAGGTACGTAGAGCCCAAGCAGTCTAAATTTGGTGTTCATTGGCAAAAGACAATAACTGTAATGTTTTCACTATGGGGAACATGTATTTTTCAAATGGCAGTCTGACAATATTCTCTCCCTTCTTGCCTTAGCAGTCCCAGGAGGCCTGACAGTCAAGACTATATATAGAATTGACTGAACTTTCTTAAGTATCTTTTTCACAGTAATGATCAGCTGAGGTTCTTTGTGCTCTTCACCGTGAACCAAGTCTTTGGTGATGACTTCAAGTTTTCAAGTTGAATTTACTTTGTGGACAATTTCATACCATGTCACCAATATATCTGATGCTGTGTCCAGCACCAAAATAAATGATGTGCAAATATCCATGCCGTGGTGTCGAGGCATCTGCCACACATTTTTTTTTGGACACATGAGTTTCACACAGACTCCAGTTTCCAAGTCACTCCTAGTAACCTACTTTAAAAAAAAAAAAAAAAAAAGTTATCTTTTACTTTTACATCTCTATCTGCCCAGTCATGTTTTCCTTGATCTCTCCTGGAAGAACTAGTTTAAAATGGAGATTGGACAAAGGTAAGAAGGAGTGAGTAGGTGTCAAGACATTCTGCTGGGAAGAATTTGAAGATGTTAAATCATGACCAGTGACCTACTTTTCTTTGTTCTTTGAGGTACCATCCCACAGCAAATTACTTCAAGCACAAGAATGAAAGACCTGCCATGCTGTTTTGCCTCTCTCCATCCTGTGGAAACACAGACAATGGAAAAATCTGGTCACAAACCCTCAGGACTTGACCCTAAGGAAGATTACATGCAAGTGAAATGTACTCAGAAATAAATTATCAAAAAATAAATTACCAAATACCTTGTATTTGTAAGAACAATAGACGGGAAAAACACTATGAGGCTATTCTCTCTTTTGTTCTTATTACATAAAAATATTGCATGTTGATGGTTTTTGAAAAAAGCATAATAACCTACATGTTGTTAGACAGGAAAGCCCAGAGGAATTAACAAAATCTGATGAAACCCTGAATAGTTCCCCTTATAACAATCTACATATGGGAGATACTCACAAGTAAGCGTTACATCAGAGAAGGATAAAGCCACTATGTTCTGCATTCACGCACAGGTTTAAGAGCGCCAGTCTGCCGTGCTTAAATCTGGTTGCTTTGGGACTCCTTGGAGACCACTTGGTTACTCACTCTATTACCATTTCAAGACAGAAATTTCCTCTTTCCAGGAGCTATCCTTGAGTGTTTATCTGACAAAATAGGCAATTCTCTGCAACAATCTGGAGGCAAAAACTTTCTATCCTATTTCATTGTCCTTCTGTGCTTTTTTGTATATGTCTCCTCATTCTTCATGTAGGAGTATGTCACTCCTACATATTTAAGCTTCTTCACTTGACATCTGTGCTATATAAAATGGAAGGGCTGTGACACACTTGATAGTAAAGTAAGAATGGCCATTTTACCCTTGTGGATTTCATAAACAGTTGGCTTCAGTGGTGAAAAACATTAATTAATCACTAGCATAACGATGGAAAAAGAGTTCTCTAACTGAAGTGAAAATGGAGCCGTTTCTGTTGCTAGAATCGTGACAGCTGTGATCATTCTCAGCTAGGAAATACAGTGTGGAGAGATAGTGAGAACACTTTTAGGTAAACTCCTGGCCCTGCTGGAGTAAAGATGAGAAGTATTTATCTCAATAGACCCATGGTTTGGCCTTTCCAGAGTCAAAAGAAGTTAAGAGCTTGATTAGCCAGCACTCAAAATGCAATATAAGATCAGGTAAAAAATTCTGTGTTCCAGTTTCACTCAGAATGCAACCTCAATTTTATACACCTTACTTAAGCAGAAATTAGTGTTTTCTACTTTCTTAGCATAAAAAAAAAAAAAAGTAAGTATAGAGAACTTCTGAAAACCAGAAATTCAGTGGCAAAGTTTGTTATATGAAAACTGACTGTATAATAAGTACCACAAGAGAGAAAACAAAGCAAACACCCTCCCACACCATCCCTGGGTACTAAAAATATGTAGGAGGGTGTTATGTGGGGCAAAGTATAAAGTGAAGAGACTACATCTAGCTGAAAGGCTGCAGCACTACTATGGTTTTTGAGACTGTGTGTTATTTTTAATATTTTCTTGATAATGAGATTTGCTTTTAGTCTGGACACCCTGGCTGTTAGCTAGTCTTCAACCAGTATCAGATCATGATTCTGTTTCATTGAAAATGGCAAAATCTAGCATTTCAAAGAACTGTCAAAAAAGTTGTTACTAAAGGAGTAGGTGTTTATTGACTAAAAAAAAGAAATTGCACATGAATGGGACCCTCTTAGAAAATGAGAACAGAGGGTATTTGGGGGAAATGTAAAAAAACCCTAAATATTTATGGACTAGACAATATAGTACAGATGCAAAACGACTGAACTGAAAAGAAATTGTCACATTAGTTCTAGGAATCCATTAGGAGTCAGAGGCTAACTAGGAAAAATATTGGCTTGCTACCTAATGAGAAAGACAGAAGATAGTCTGTATGATATAGATCGCAGCATATAATGTTTACTTTGTTTCAGATTATTCTAAAAGGCCAAGTCACTCTTACACTAGTAGGATTAATTTCAGAGCGTTATTGGATAAATTAGATTATTTCAAATTATCTGGATTTTAAATCCAGTTCTAGAAAACTTTGAAAGGCCTGTCCAGAGTACTCATCACAGTTGTCAATAATCTCTGGAAGTCAGCAGGAATCAATGAAGCTCCGGAAATGGGAAATATTTTTTCTATCTTTAAATTATACTGAGAAAAAAGAACTGTAGAATGTTAGACTGGTCATTTTAACTTCACTTTCAAGAGAAAAAAAAAAAAAAAAAGGAAAAACAAACTACTGGCAAATATGAGGGTAACAGTTTGGAAGTGAACCTTGAAGAAATGAGGAGGTAAGAAATGGCCAAGACAGATGAACAAGTTCCCCTCTAATTTTCTTCTGTGATGGGTAAGAGATTGTTTAGATGGGGCGAAAAAGCAGAGGTGCTGTCTGTCTTAGCCTCAGTAACAGTGTTTGTTGACACTGGTTGCAGAGTGATGGTACAATGCAAAGTTATCTGCTACCTTCATTTTCAGCTTTGTAGTCCAATGGAACAACACAAACTGGTTGTCAAAATGCTGTGCCTGACCTAATAAATCCTAACAGATATTATCTGGTCACAGATCCCTATATGGTAAGGTCTAATCTGAAAAAAAATGATGAAAATTTGAAGAGCACAGCTATTAAGGAAAATTTGCCCAGACAACTGCTCAAAAAAGCTAACAAACAATGAGAAAGGCTACTGAGCCTTATGGAAGAGTCTGCCCTATGGCTGAAATGATAGTGGTCAACATGGAGGATGAAAGAAACTGAATTTCAAATTTATGATTAAAATCAAGCTTGAGAGTTGTGAGAGAATTCAATATGATCTTGCCAATTCAGGGAAATTATATAAAAAACCTCAATGCAACAGACAAGGGAGTGACAATGGTTTTGGGGAACGATTACCCACTTTAGGAATACAGGACATCGCACAAAAAATAGCAGACCACAAGCTCCATAGCAATCAAAAATTTCATGCAAAGGAAAGACCAATGCCTGTTTGAGGCATTTAAAGAGCAATTCAACTCACAGAAGACTCAAAGTAGTCTTTCCATTGTGATAAGGCCTCAGGAGGAATATGTTCTCAACCACTTGTAGAGATACAGAGGACAAATGAAGAAAAAATGCAGAGGAGTTCTGTAGTGGTAAAGTGACATCTGAAAAAATGTGACTTGGAAGAAGTGATTGAAAGGTCCTAGAACTGTTTAACTTAGATAAGAGAAGATTCATGGAAAACAGAGTAGCAATCATCTGGCATCTAGGCTGCTGCTAGGAAGATCAGTAGGAGAAAGAATGCTGCAAGGAGTGCCTTTCAGAAGACATTAGAATAAACCTTCTAGTACTAACCACTGTCAGTCAATTGCCTGGGAAAGTTGTGGTATTAGCATCATGGGAGCATTTAAGAACAGTTTAGACAAATATCTTTCATGAATGACATAAACCAGGAATGGGCTGAATGACTTCTTTCCCTTTACCTGCTCTGAGTGTGCAATCCATGTTAATACATATCCACTCCCTAGAATTCTGGCAATACGTCTCTGAATGGTCTCTCTGTGTCACCGGAGAGATCAGACTGAACAATACCTAGAGAAAGACCCAGATCCAGGGCATCAAGAAGCCAAAATCCCAGAATGCCATGAGCAATCCCAAACAGATGGCACATGGTAGTCACTGCTCTTGGGCAGCCCTTGACAAATACTAATAGACATAAATGGTACAGACTGAGGAGCTGTCATAACATTAGCTAGATAACCTATCACAGAAACTACCAAGTGGCTTGGTAAAATGTCACTCCTTCAGAGACAAAGATTGAAAAGTTTACATACTTTAAATTTTTCAATTAGCTTTTCTACAAATACACTTGGAAGTCGTTTGCATGGCAAGTTCATCAATAAAAGGTTCCCCCAGCTGCAGCAAATACAAGTAGCTGTACCAGCCTCTGGTGTTTTTGAAATAGTCTGGACAGTTACATACATATAGAAATTATTAGAATAGTCTGCTAGCCTATGATTACCAGGGGGAGAGGATTTGCAAGAGAGGAAGAAAGTAGCTAAGAATAGGGTAAATGGATGTGAAATAAATATTTTATTGTTCCTTTCCTGCTTGTTTTGTTTTGACAACTCTGGTTTACTGCCCCTTTTTAATGTGCCAGAAGCTATATCAAAATAAACACCCCTCCATAGAAAGGTGAGGCTGCAAGGGGAATGTAGGCTCTTTTTACGTGGGGTCTATGATAAAAGTTCCCTTACACATTCTAAGATTGTGAAGGAAAATACTAACAGTATCTGAGTGAACACATAAACCATGGTCCTCAAAAGGCAGCAAAGATCTGATGCCAGAGATATAACTGATCCAGACATGGAAATAAAGGAAGTTTTCATTTTTTTTAAGGATAATGCAGTGGCAAGACTCTTCCTTTTTTTAAAGAGAAAGAATCAGAAAATCAAGAAAAGGGCTCTTGGGGAAAACAAGCAATCAAAGGTAGTGAATGCAGCAGTTTGAAGGAAGTGGCAATACATAAGAAAAGTTTAGATCACCTAGATAAAAGTTGTTGATGACACTTAAATTCTTGCATCAAATTTAATAGTTTAGAACTGGGCTTCACTAAGTCCTGTAAATCACCAAGTTACACGCTTGGACATTCCTGAGGCACAGATTTTACGTTTATAAACAGAACTCTTTGTGACTTTACACATTTCAGCAATGGAGTAGAAATCATTACGATGCTTTGCATTTGTATTCTGCATCAACAGGAACAGAAAATTTACAGCTTGTACGTGTCTTCCTGTTTTTTTGTTTTCATGTTGGGAAGAAGTCAGGGGCTTCACCCTGCAGGGCCCAGCTAGAAGTCAATAATAGCAGGAGCAAATCTCCAGGCCTTAGAACACCAGCCACAGTTACATCACAAACTAAATGCACCACTTGGATTATCTGCTGTTTAAAATAGAACTCTTTAGTATGCTATCTATGTGAATAAAAGCATAAACATTTCAGCTATCAACTCATCAAAACCACTTGAGCAAGCATAAAATATCTTCTTGGCACCAGGTAGTCACTCCGTCCTCTTAACATGATTTCTCTCTTTCGAACTTACTCTTCAGCCACATGCTAATGGGTTCATCTTAAGATAGTGAAGCCATGCATGCTTTTAATATCAGACTTCCTTGCATTGGCAAGAACTACAGATTTTTTGCTGACAAGACACTTTTACAACTGTATGAATGGTACATCTTTGTTTAGGGGAAAAAAATGAGGTGAGTAAGAATTCTGAACCACAAATGATGCCATGTGAGTCTAAACCAAGTGCAAGCATTACAGACCACTTCACAAACGCAAATGAAGTAAAGTGAAGAACAAAATGAAAGTGCAGCTCATCCCGAAAAGTGCTTTCTTTGTGTGTTTTTTTTTTTCTCTAAATACCCTTCCCTTTTTTGCAATTTGGTTTACATTTCCATGCTAATTTTCTTATTTTACTTTTTATTTTCTATGTTTACTACTGAGCAGGAGTATCTGAAGCAGACCAATTCATTTAATTAATCTTATTTTTTTCATTTCTAGCTATGTCCTTGGGTATTGTTATTTATTTGTTTCAATGAACCAGGCGTGGCCTCTAAAACCACAGGTCAAGCCCCCACCGGGGCTGGTCACAGAGTCCACCAGGCACAGACTGAAGTACTCACATGACAAATACTGCTAGTGATTGGGTGCATCATGATGTGGAGTACAAGATTCCTTCTGCTATAAGAGGTCTGTGATGACAGGCTTACAAGGAAACAAGGATGTCTTCCCTTTTCATCCCTAAGACAAATCAGTATGGGTTTCCTCTGTTCTGGCCATCCACCAGAAAGTCCTCACCCATTACTCTTCCTAGTTGCCTTTACAGGCAAGTACATATGATTTTCAGTCCCCTAGAACATTAATGTCACCCCTTCAACTGCACTCGTATATACACACACCCTCTTGCCCTTCAACAGAAAGCAGAAAAATTAGAGGCAACTGGGGAGAGCAGATTTCTCCCTAAATCTTTGTTGCTGAAGACAGCAAAAGAGCTTAATGAGTGCCTTGACAGAGAGCCCCTCGCTGGCTTGAGCCGGCTGCTCCTGCGACGACAGCATCAGCACGGTTTTATTCTCAGCTCAGTCAGCACCTCCCCAGCAAAGGATTTCAATCACACCAGATGCTACATTCACACAGTAAGGGACCACTGTCTTCCTCTCTGTTCCTGCGGGTGACATACCAGAGAAGATCAGGGAGAAATACAAGAGAAATCCATGCCTGTCCTAGAGTACTGTGGTCAGATAATTCCTTTTGGATTTGTATCAAATTCCATTTAATATCATCCATTTCTGTGGTCTCTTTTTTCCCCCTGCCACCAAGGTCCTCTCAGCTGTCCCACTGACAAGTCGACCTTTTTCTGATGTCCCCAAACGCCTGTGTGGACACAGTATCAGATAAGCACTGGGATGAGTGACTGGGTTAACTGATAAAGTTGTTAATTAGAGCCGTGTTTTCAGCACTGCTGAAAGATTAACTGGGCCAAAATTTAGAACACAGGGGAAGTTTTACTTTTAGCAATATACACTGTTTATAAATAAAAGCCTCGAACAATTTCAAAGAAAATTGTGCCAAGAACCTTGCAAAAACATTTTAGTCCTCAGAGAATTACACAAACGGTGCAATTCACTTTAAAGCTTTGTAGGTTTAACTTTGTAAGTCTCTTGTAAACACTGAGGCTAATTCACTAAAAACACTATACACTGAAAGCACAATCATTTTATAATCTTAACCATTCATTCCCAATTCCTAACACTTCAAACTGGCCAAAAATCAAAATTACTGGAAAATTGGAAGTGAGTTTAAAAATAAATTCTGTCTTCTCCGGTGTAAGGTTAAATATCCAGTTGCTGGTGGGACTGTACAAGTAAGATAATGAAATCATATTAGGATGGCAGTGACTACACAGATACTTATCTTAAACTATGAAATGTACCCAGTGTAAACTGCATGGGTCTCAGGGTGAGCTGATTAAGCCTGAACTGAGTCCCTGTGCAGTCCATAGAAAGCCTGCTGCTTTTCTTTCCAGCACTGCCGCAATCACCAAACAGTTCATCATTGCTGGTTGTATAAAGCACTATGGAAAATCTAACTAACATAAGCAGACATACTCCTGAAGTTTAAAAATGTTCTTCAGTACCCCAAGGGTGTGCACACCTGTTTTGTTAGTTATTCATAATATTCCCAGATGGAAAAACATGTAGGTAAACTGTGAAGCAGTGTGAGGAGCTGAACTGAACTGTGATGAGCTGAACTGTCTGAAAATAAGCACAGTTTTCTAAGCATGTTTTTGATTTAAGTGCTGCAACAGTGATTATTTACTGTGAGGGTAATAGAACAGATGGTGAACATTTAGCTGACCAATATTTTCTGGTTGCAGTACATCAGGACTTTTATAAGCATCGAGGTAATAATTCTTAATCGCAGCTTGTTTTCTTGCTTTTAGGCGGGAACTGTTAATAAATAGAATGGAAAATGAAAGGTGTTTACCAGTTAAGGATTACCCTTCTGCCTTGACCACCTTGTGTTTGATTTGTTCAGTTTTCATAACATAAACCTGGTCTGTCAGGTCACAATGAAAGCACTCATTTATAGTTTATATTAAGTTTAATTAAACAATGAGTGATGAGAAAAATCTGATTATGTGTTCTGTTCTGATCCCAGCTGATAAAGACCTGAGAGAGGTGTCCAAAACTGCCCCACCTTCACTGATGAATTCTAAAGGTGCTTGGTTCTGGACTACTGATTTAAGGGCAAACTTTAATTTGCTGAAACTGTGCTCTTTTGGCATTATCACTAGAGATACTAAAACCAAGGTCATAATCTACATCAATACACAGGATTTTAAATTGTCAGAGTCACCACTGACTGTGTTATTGCTGTGCTCTAATTACATTTTGAAACAGGTGAACTCATTCCTTCCAGTTACCATACAGCCGTTAATTGACCTCTTTGTGTTGTTTTTTCAAGCACCGTTGGGATGTTTGTATTGCAGCTGTGGTCTGTCCGTGATGACACTATTTCAGAGAAAAATAAAAAGACACACGTGTCTTTCTTGGTAAAGTGTCTGACTTATCTTAGTGATCTAAAGCTGTTTTGCAGCATAGATACCAAGTAATTAAAAGGCCTGGCTTGACACTACAAGGATGGAATATCTCTTCTCTATCCATGGGGCAAATACAGAACAGCATCACAAATACACTAAACTGAAAACACAAGGCTTATTCCCTAACTTGGCCCCCAAATGGACCATGCCAGGTGGAACTACTGTGTGACCCTTCTTAATTCTCATTCACATTCATAGCAACAATTCCATATTTCAACAACCCAGGCTGAATTTTGTAAGGTTTTGCCAGTCTTTTTCTTAATAAACCTTTATCTCCTTACAAAGCTCTGTATTCAGGTTCCAGTTTACTTTTTGAAAATATTTTGATTTCCTTCCTTTGCTTCCAAATTAATTTCTACTTTAATTTAAATAATTAAATTTTTCTTCTTTAATTTCCAAACCAATTTATTTAGTTTCCAATTTTTTACCCCCTCCTGTTCCACACTGATACCCACATCTTTTCAACTTTTAATCCTTACATATTGTTTGTTACTTAAGATTGCTGTCACCTAAAGCACTCTAAAATTGTTTGAGAAGTAATTGCTTAGGGATGTGGAAGTGAAAAGTCCATGGAGAGTTTTGTTAATTGTTTTTACACGGACCGTGCAACATAATAATTTTATGACAGAAAAAAGAAAGCAATTAAATCAATAAAGCAGAAGAAATTATGGAAATTTATAGGCGTGGAGAGAATAGGTAATAAGGCTATTTACATTCCCAAATTCTAAAAGAAAGACTCTAAAATAAGTACCTTTGCCTATTGCACAGGGTAGTGCAGTATGATGAAAGAATGATGAAGAAACACACACACAGTAAGGAAGAACTCCCAACACCTAGGAGGCGTGCCTTCAGCCACAGACCTGCAAAGAATGGGGAAACTCATTGGCTTGCATCCATGTACAGATAAATTGACCACAATGACAGGGACTTGAAAATGGCAGAAAATAAACATAAAAAATTGGGACGTCATTTCTGTTGACAGAGAGATTCAAAACTTGAAGAATTCAACAAGATCGGTAGTTTCCCTGTCACATTTTCTTCACACCTTTTTGCTTCTGTAATGTTGCAGAGCATTTTCAGGGCTGTCAATAACAGAGACGTAGAGAAGGGATTATTGTAGCAAACCTTTGTTCTGTCAGACTATTGTCACAGATGTCTGCTCCCAAGTACCTTCCTTAAACCAAGTGGTGGTATGACTGCTCTTCAGGTAAAAAACACATGTAGGGTTCTCCTTGACCTTTGCACTTCACCTTTAACCTAGCTGAAGCTTCTGTGGATGGGGTAGGAGTACCAGCAAACACTGTATGCACTAACAGCGGTAGAAGCCCTGAGGAGGCAATGCCCTGCTGAAATCAAAACAGGAGGCTTGCCAAACAGAGTGCATTTGAATGGGTAAGCAAAACCTGTCAGCATAGGAAAAATAGGATGAGGCAAAGCACTGTAATTTTGAAGTCTTGCTTACACAAAGGCCTGTTGAGTACTTTGCAAGAACAACTGCTTTTCCTCTTAGCAGTGGCTCTTTCCTATGCAGGAGTTGGACTATCAGCTTCTGCAACACCATTTCACATGCCACCTCTTTCCCTCTAGCAGCAGCATGTGGCTGCATCCATCTCGGTGATATAGCTTGGACCAAGACAAACATGACCTCTACCAATACTGTGGACTGTAGAATACATCACAAATGAGCAAACTATTGTCAACACTAGGAACTACCACTATATTTATGGTGACAACTGTGTATATCAAATGGGCAATTAAAATAATTTGTTACTTAAATGTATCAGCTTATTTTCTTTTTACTTGTTTCTTCTCTGAATATCCAGACAATTTCTAACACATGGGGGTTTCTTTGGAAGTGAGAAGCTTGTTTAAAGAAAAAAGAAGAAAACATTTAATTCCCCACTTTCCCTCAAAGCACTGCTCAAAGGAGCTGTGAATAAAATCCAGCTTTCACTGCCTTCTCAAGCATCTTCCATGCTTTCTGACTCCACCAGATAAATTTCACGCATACCTTCCTGGGTGAGACATGATATGTTTCATCTCCTGTCCTTTACACAGTGCTGCCATGGTTTGATACTATCACTTATTTAATGCTCTGATCTCCTATCTGGTTGATTACAAGCACACAGTTCATCTCAGACTGAACCAATAATCTTACAAGAGGTTCTATAAGACCAAATGCCGAGCCAGCTGGCTATGTTTTCCCATGAAGCAATTCAGTTATGCTGTCTAGTCGGAAATTTGGTCCAACACTGTATATCACAGAACTACATCTTTTATGGTGTACCTCACAAGCAGCCTGTGATCCTCTACTCTCTACATACCCCACGCAACAAAGATTGTGTATACGGCAAGAAGTGTTCAGCTTCACTACTGCCTTCAGCAAGGTTACACCTGCCATGAGCTCATAACCTCTGAAAATGGCAAAATGCACTCCTGGATCAAACATCCCTTCAAATGCTCTGACGGAGAGCCACCTTGTCATGACAGACTGTCTTTTATCAGTGCCTGCAGAGAACACATTAGCCACTTTCCTTCTAGCAGTAAGTAAACAGTCACTCTTCATGCATGGCCTCCAAGGGAAGGTTCTTTGCAGTTTTGTTTGTACTGGCAGCTGCTATTTTCATACCTTTGAGAACGGCAGTGAGTTTGGCTCTCCACACAAGTCAATAGGCCTGCAAGAGTTATAAATCAGGAAATAATATTTCTTGCAAATAAGCCTAGAGTATTTAATATAATCCTAAATAAGACAGCATGATTATTTCTCAAAATAGCAGGAGAATGGATTGACTGGAAAGCTGGATTTCAGTTTGCTGAGATGTATGCAACAGAATCACTTTTGTTTTCTTACAGCTGTTATAAAGTTATCCATCTTAGTTTTCACCATGGAAAATTACCAAACTCAGGGCGAGTCATGAATGGCACTAGAGTCAGTTTAATAGAGACAAAAATATGTCTGAGAGAAAACTGATTTAGAGACAGCAATGATTTATAATGCTCTTTCCCCAGTTTCGGCTCTTCTTTCCACTACAGTAGCTTTAAGCTCAAATATCTGTAATCTGGCATGCAGCTAAAAGAGGCCTCCATGGCCTGTTTGAAAAGATAAGAGAAAAAAGAGTGCTCAGGTATTAGAACAAAAAAATTTAAATAAGTCTCCAAATATGAAATAAGTACTTATGTGTTTTCTTTTTGTACCACACATGACCAACATTACTGGAGCCTTTTCCCAGCTGAGCAGACAAAATGCAGTCTTTCCTGTGTGCTCAAAAAATTCCTCTGTCCCTTCTAGCAGACAGAAAACTTGATAAAGCCAAAAGATATAAGATAGCAAAACAATATTTGGAGAGTTTTTTCCCACTGAAATTCCATATTTTACCAAACATTCTTCTCTGAAAGCATAGCAGTATTTAACAAGTAAAATAATGCTATGGGGGAAAGATGTACACCTGTCATCTTCTCCAGCACTTTCATCTGGACCAATCTAATTTAGATTTCCAGCCTTAGTCCATTCATCTCAATTTAGGACAGTTTAATCATCTATTTACCAATTCTACAGTAGAGTTCTAAAATACCACTGCAAAACAGCCTGCTTGGATCATCACAGTAAATTATTCCCATGGTGGCATTTACAAGTGAAAACTGAAATAACATTTTAAGTGCTTTTTCCCCCTTTTTTCTTTGATGGAAGTGTTATGCTGCTTGGAAATACTGCCAGACTTAGCATTGGGTGGAGTCCTCCTTTGATCAGAGACCAGATCATGGGAGAGGTAACAAAAGAATTCAGTCCCATGATAAATTAAATCGTTGGCCTCTCTTCTCAAAGAGTCAGCAAGGATCTCAGCTAAAGCCAAACATAGTAGCAGTTTTTCTCTGTGATGCAAATCCATCTTCATGATGATTTGGACCAAGACAATCTAAGAGGCTTTCAGTCAGCTACAAATTGAACTTTTTGAAAGAAAAGAAGTCAAACTGAGATGGAAAAGGTCAGTAAAAGAAAGAATTACACTACAGACCACTCAAGAAAAAGCCTGAGCTCTGGGGTACATGACAGCTCATCAGCTTCTCCAGTGACTTGGAAAGAACCTGAACAGCATGAAGTGGGTTAGCAACTGACAAGAACCATTTGTAAATACATCAGGAAGTCGCCAGTGTGTAAGTACCACTAAAACAGGTAGCTTGTGGGGGAAAACTTTATGCTGCAGCAGTGTGTCAAACTTGCACTGAAATGACCACATTCCTCCTTTTTTAATATACAGACTGGAAGTGTACTCCTGCACTGGAGTCCATCCACATTATCCCAGGAATGACTCCTCCTTTGGGAAATGTCATTCTGACATACTGTTTACTCATATCCTTGCTTGCTTGAGAAAGCAGTCAAGATCCATTGGTCTTTGATTATCTTTTTTTTTACTGGAAAAGTGGGTTTTCTACCAGTAAGGTCATTGTTTTGACAAACTGTGTAGACAAGCCAGTGGAGGGTGGAGAGTATGCAAACTATGCCACTCCCAGTTGAAGAATGTGAGCAAAAGAACGACAGAGACCATGATAAAAGTTGATTGTGTGAGTAAAAAGGGCAAACCACTACCACATGCATGATGAAAAGTCAGGAAAGATGTTGTCCGAAACAGGACTCCCAGGAGAGATGAGATCACGCTAAGCGGGGGAGGAGGGTATGTACAGGATGTTGTTTTGTAACTGTCTAGTGTTTTCCAGAGTAAAAGTGATTGTGGCTTGGCTAAACCCAAGTTTCTCGCCTATCCAACTGCTTTATCCCTAAAGACTAGAAACAAGAGCTCCACCACCAGGTAGGCTCTCTAGAAATGCATCCAAGCAACACGGTGCCAGAACTTACTGCCCAAGAGTTGTAGCATTGCCTCAGAGCCCTGAGGGATAGACCTAGACTGACCAATACCCAAAACCCTGAAGTTCAATCAAATTAATTTGGTCATAAGACATCCACTCTCACAGGAAGGAAAGGACTTCATTGTAACATGCTGCTTCCAAGCTAGGTCTGCATTCAAAGTCAACTCCTCTTTCCCAAGGAGCTGACAGGATAACAATTACGTCACTCTAAGAGTCAGGAGATATTATATTTTCATATAATATTTCAAGTGCTCCATAATTTGTTAGATTCTTTATTTGTGCTAAATGCTTTTGTAGGGGGAGAGCTTTAGAAGATATTTTAGTAGTTTTTAATTCTCCTGGCAGTAAATTAATCCAAGCTGCTCCTAGAGGCCCTTCTCCTTCCTTTACTGGCTTCCCATTGCTCATCCGCTCTCCTGGAAATTCTATTATCTTAATCTCAGGGTATTCATTTCATTTGCCAGTATTGCTTTTCTTATCCTTTACACTCTTGACTTCACTATGTAATCGTTAACATTTCTCCTCCACATTTAATGTTTGATTCCATGGCTGTATCTCCTCCTTACTTTGCATTACTTTTCCTAATTCTCTGTTTCATAAGGCCTTCTAGTCTGTTGGTTTTTGCAGAGTCAGCTTCCTTGAAGGACTCAGCCTCTATTTCCATTACTGTCAATGATAAACTCTGGCATTCTGTTCAGAATATCAGTATTGATACTAATTATTCTTTTATTCTGTATCTTTTGTTTATCCCTTCAAATATTTTATTCCTTCTTGTCAAGTGCTCTGTCATGCTACTAAGCTTTCCTCTGGAACAATAGAGTAGTTTTATTTCTCTAATTTTTATCGTTTCAGTTTTCTAGTTGAGTTAATAATAAGTCTAGTTAAGTTCTAAAAACTAGCACTCTTGTACCCATTTTTATTAATATTTTGTTGTAGTTTAGGAATCGTACTCTCCAATTTAGTGTTCCCACTGAAACCACTCCAAACCATGCAGAAGTGCTCACTCCTTCCTCCCCGACTCCCTCCCTTGGGGCAGGCTGGACAGAAGAATTGGAGGCATCAAAGGTAAAGACCACAGGTTGAGATAACTATATACTGGAAACAGCAGTGAGATGAGAAAATGAACAGTAACAGTAACAATAAAAAAAGAGTAGAAGAGAGGCAATTGATTTTCATTAAAATGCTCACCACTATACCATGAACCCAACAACAGCTGGCCCTTGATACCCTGACTTGGAAGGGACCCCCTCCACCATTGCCAGAGGATGAGGTGAGGTGCTGTAGAATAACCTCTGGATCCTAGTCATGCCCCCTCCTGGTTACTGCAAACATTAACCCTGTCCTGGCCAGAATCAGGATGTGGTTCTACATGGCAGTGTTAGACACGTTAGAAAACCAAAGCACAAAAGTGAAACAATGATCAGTTGAAACAAATTTCACATCATTTGTTTTATACTCATATCTATTACCTTGCCTTTTATGAGAGAAATAACCCTTTGAAACCTCTCTATTCCCTTATTTTCTAGGTTTTCTTGTTTCTACACATTCTCTGACATCATAATGCTTAAAGCCACTGAAGGCTTTATAATTAGGTTTTTGAAGTCTGCAAACTTCGACATATACACAGCAGGATTTCATATTTCTGTCTTTCTGTTTCCTATCCCAGTCTCCTATAAAGCTAGCATACACTGCTGAAATGTATTTTCCTCGGGAAAACTATTTCTTGCTGTCTTTATTTCAATATTCTGTCTGTCTCTGTTACTTTTCTTCTGCAAAGACTTGCATCTATCTGTGCCTACTTGCCATTTTTGTTTCTCTCTTTGCTACTGATGTCATTTTGATAATTATCCCATGGGAGGAAGTTGTTGTATTATTTTGGTTTACCAACTGCAATAAAGTACCTTCCTGAGCAAAGGAGTTTGGGGCAGAAAGTGTCTTGCTTTTTTCATAACTTACTATATTAATTTATTACTATTAAGCAAATTATTCCAAATTACAATACACTTTCGGTTATAACAGTTCTATGATTAATTACTTGTCATAATCAGAGCTCTGAGAAAGTTATTTTGTTTTCTTATACACCATGCACAAAACAAATTTTAACACAGTCGTACAGTGGCTACCAATGGTTAAAAGGATCTTCAAAGTATATTAGGGTGACACATTCCTTAGGTTCCCGGGAAGGTTTCAGAGGCCCTGCACAGAATATGTGTGAGTCTCACTACACTCCCAACATCTATTGACCTAGGGACCAAAGATAGCCAAGGATGGAACAAAAGTGTCTGGTGTCTTGTGTTCAGCTCTCGTAGTTCCACGCTAACTGGAGATTAAATGTCACTTGGCTGAGGCATCAAGTTCAATGAGGGTGTAAGAGCATCAAGCAAAGCAAGCTGTTTGTTAACCATCTGACTTTCCAAGAGTACAGAGTGGGACCAAATGTTTTGCTAGCAAGATGGATCCAAAGGCAAATCATCAAGACATACAGAGTGTATATAAGGACAGTCTGCCTTGAAGAACAGAGTGCCTTACACATCATCAGGACCACACCATGCATGTAATGACCTAAAGAGGTGGATGAAATAGCACAAAGGGTTCACACAAATATTAACTAATCCATATGCGTTTCTGTTCTGGCTGTGCCTGGACTCGTTGCAACAAGGATCCAAAGCATACGGTTGTACAACATAAAATACGTATAAAAACTGTCACAACTTGTCTACTGATCTGACCTAGTAAGCTGAAGGCAATGTTATAGTGTCGTAATCATAATTTAGATTTCTAACTGTATATATTTACTGGACTGCTTTTGGGGACAGTTACAATAGACAGCCAAGATCAAATATTTGATAAGATTTTACGGCCACAACAGCATGTAAAAAAAGTACAGGCTGCAACCTCACAGTCATGCAGTAGTAGACCAAGGTGAAGATTTTCCAGACATCTAGGTCAAAGAAGAATGCAACTCCCTTGCTCAATTAACAGATACACCCAAACTGGAGGAATGTCTAAAGAGGAGCTGTGCATTTTCCTATTACAGAAAACTGCTTCCAAGCCGATTATCAGCTGGGAGCTGTATTTTCAGTTCCCACCAAGGTCATAAGGGAGAGCAGAGCCTCTATATGGAGACTTTTAGTCCTTTTCACACTTTGGCAGTGCAGGAGAGAGAGAAAAGAGCATAGAACATAACATGGATTCCTACCTATTGTCTTACTGTTCACTCTCAACATGCATAAATAAACTTTCATTCTTGGAGTGCCCCTTTAGGCTTAATCAGTAGAATCCCTTTTTTTGTTAATTTGGGGGAAAGAGAGTGTGGGTTTTGAGTGAACAAAGTGCAGGGGACATTCAGACATACTAAGCTGGAAGGTCGCACACCATGGGCCACCAAACAAAGAGTGGCATTGCTGGGAATAATTCAGCATCACACCTCAGAGCCCTTTTCCACGCCACGACACAGCCCTGAATTAATGTAGTTAAGTTTTTGACACAAGAGAGGACATTTGAAAATTAGAAAATTCAATTGTTTAGCTAGAAGAACTATACAATTTTGGTTTTACTCACCCATGGGAAGGTAGTTTCTATGTCTATGAAACTGAGAAGACTATCCTGCCTGTGAATGCAAGATCATGATTTTTACATTCTTTTGTAAAAGAAAAATGCATACCAAGAACTAAGCTCAGAGATTTTAAAGAGAGATGATTTTGCTTTGGGACCTGAAATAAAACTAGCACTATGGATTTATTAGATTTGGAAGTGGCATAAACAAAGATTCCAAACATTTATTATGATGGTCTTAGTAATGTTCATTACCATTTGTTATTAATGGCTACAGAGAGAGTTTTTTAGCCTGCTGGATGCACAGAACATCAGTAGCCTTCAGTCAAAGAGGTCAGTTAAAAGCATTGCTTTGCATTAAAAATGGCTCATAGGCTACTCCAATTTTTGTCCCAGCTGCCCAGAGTTCCAGTGCTGCTGTGGCAGCTATCAGTAAGAGATACAGCATCATATCAACCCTTGTTTCCACCATCAGCTTGCAATTCCTGAACACCTGCTTCATCTTTCTCTGGAAAAATTCCCTAGTAAGAAGTGAAGTCTGTTGCTCTTCTGCTTACTAGTCACATAAAGCAGGAGAGGGAGTCATATTTGGTAGCAAATGATTTTCAGAGAGATGAGCAGCAAAGGGAGTGAAAACAGGGGCCTGCAGTTCTCAGTGACATTGTTTGTATGTTTGCTAATCTGCATTTACTCCCACGGACAGGAACAGATTTTCATCTACAAGAGTGGTATTCTGTCATGCTATGTGGCCTCTTTAAGTTACACGAGCTGCTGTAGTTTTCTGGTGCCTTGCTTGATAACAAGAGAGTTTGCAAACAAAGTCTCTTTTTGGTCCTTACAACATACTGTACATTTTTCTCTTTCATCTCTGGACTGAAATTTCTAAAGAAGTTAAATGAGCAGGGCAAAGCAAATCAGCAGAGCATAATGTGACCATTGGCGTTACTGTGAACAGTAGTGTGTGCGTTTATGAACCCGTCACTCAAAGATTAGACCAGACATTATTCTCTCATCAAAGGCTTCAAAGTCAAGCCAGAATACTCAACTGACTTTCCCAAGATGGGATTCTCCCACTCTCAAAACAACCATGTCATTTCTGTCTGTGCTGGAGAACCCTCTCATATCATGCCACATCAAGTATCATTAGTTTTCATTACTGAAACCAACTGCTCCAGCACCAAATTCTCTGGTAAGTTCCAGTGTGGCTGACTTGCTGCCTTGCAATTTGCTGACAGAGAACATTAAGGCATCTTTACCATAGGTATTAGGACTGCTCTAAGATCATTTACAGTTCCAGCGAACTGTAATCCAGTGCAGCCTAAAGGCTGAGAGCATTTACTTGAGAGCTGTATTCCTAAATCAAGCACTAGGTTATTGTGCTGGCACATTGCTTAACATTTCAGATAATCTTTCATCTAAACTTAACATCACTATTTTTATTACACTTACTTCACAAGAATTTTGTAAAAACTATTAATATTTGTAAGTCTTCTGGCTTAGATAACAGTCCCTGTTGAAATGCAAAGTATTATCACACGTATTAAAAGTGCTTCACAAATTTATAGCTATATCTAACAAGTAGTGTTGGAATCATGTTAGGGCACTTTTGTTATCTTGTCAAGAGAAGCTAGACTGCTTGCACAACTAATAAAACTACCAGTGTGATGAACCTTTCTGCTCATATGTCATAAAGATTGATGCCATATTTTAAAATGTGGAAATTTTTTTTCAGTTCACAGATTATTTAGGACAAGGCAATACTTTTCACCGGTTAGGGTAGAAACTCAACTTTTATTCATTAAGTTAAAAATATGTTCTTCTCCAGTTTAGTGGAACATCACCCTTGTTAGATCCTACTTTCTTACTTCTGTGTTTAAAGTCCTGCACAAAGTCAAAGGATGGGGTGTGACAGCAGTTCATGGTGGTCAGATGCTGTCATGGGCATAGTGACCATGTAATGATAGAGTTTTTGGTTGTCACCAAAGTAAGAAAGATGATCAATAAAGCTTTTACCTTCCAGAGGGCAGCCTTGACCTGCTCAGGATATTGCCTTGGAGAGCCTCTTGAGAAACAATCCATAGCAACAAAGAAAGACTGGAAATACTGAAAATAATTTCCTTTAAGAAGGAAATCATAAAACAACGTAGAAGCAGGCCATACCTCTGTGCTGAAAGACAAACTGGTGAGGAAGAAGACTGGCCTGACTGAACAGGGAGCTTTTGCTGGAACTCAGAGAGAAAAAAGGGGCCCTTTGGAAGAAGGGGCAGGTGACTCAAGAAGTGTACAAGAATGTCATTAGGCTATGCAGAGAGAAAATTAGAAAGGAAAGGCTCAGCTAGAACTCCACCTGGCCACTGCTGTGAAAGGTAATAAAAAGTGTTTTTTAAAGTACATTGATGACAAAAAGAGGACAAAGGAAAAATATCCATCCTTTATTGGACATACAGAGCAACATTGTCAAGAAGGATGAGGAAAAGCCTAGGATACTTAATGCCTTCTTTGCCTCAGTCTGTAAGAGAAAGACTGGTGATCCTCAGGGCAACCTACCTTCTGAGCTGGTTGACAGGGATGGGGAGCAGAATGAATTACCCATAAAACACGAGGAAGTAGTCAGTGACCAGCTGCATTACTTAAAACACCCACAGCTCAAATGGGTTGGGCAGAATTCACCCGAGAATACTAAGGGAGCCTGCAGAAGAATTTGCCAAGCCACTCTCCATTCTGTATCATGAGTTCTGGCCACCCAAGCAGGTCCCAGTTGCTGGAGGTTGGCTATTGTGATGCCTATCCAAAAGAAGGGACAGAAGAAGAATCCAGGGAACTACAGGGTTTTCATCCTGACCTCATTGCCAGGGAAGGTTATGGAACAGATCATTCAGAATGACATCATGCAGCACGTACAGAACAACCAGGGGATCAGGCCTCAGCACAGATTTAGGAAGGGCAGGTCCTGCTTGACCAATCTGATCTCCTTTGGTGGCCAAGTGACCTTCTTGGTGAGTGAGGGAAAGGCCATGGATGTTGCTATCCAGACTTCAGTACAGCCTTTGACACTGTTTCCCATGGCACTCTCCTGGAAAAGCTGGCAGCTTTTCCAGGCAGCTGGCAGCTGTATCTGGCTTGGACAGATACACTCTTCACTGGGTTAAAATCTTGTGGGATGGCAGGGCCCAGAGAGAGGTGATAAATGGATATAAATCCAACTGGTCATGAGTAATGTTCCCCAGGGCTCAGTGCTGGGGCAAGTCCTGCTTAATATCTTTTTTGATCATCTGGATGGGGGTGTTGAGTGCACCCTCAGTCACTTTGCAGATGACACCAAGCTGGGCGGCAGTGTTGATCTGCTGGAGGGCAGGAAGGCTCTGCAAAGGATCTGGACAGGCTGGATCGATGGGCTGAGGCCAGTGGTGTGAGGTTCAACAGGAGGCAAGTGCTGGGTCCTGCCCTTGTGTCACAACAACCCCAGGCAGCGCCACAGGCTGGGGCAGAGGGACTAGAAAGCTGCACAGTGGAAAAGGAGCTGTAGGTGCTGGTGACAGCAGCTCAACATGAGCCAGTCTGTGCCTAGGTTCAAGAGGGACAATGGCATCCTGTCCCAGATCAGAAATAGTGTGGCCAGTAGGGCCAGGGCAGGGATTGTCCTTCTGTACTGGACATCAGTGAGGGCACACCTCAAGTGCTGTGTCCAGCTTTGGGCCCCGCAGAACAAGAAGGACACTGAGGTGCTGGAGTGAGTCCAGAGAAGGACAACAGAGCTGGTAAAACGTCTGAAGGACAAGTCCTGTGAGGAGCAGTTGAGGGAGTTGAGGATGTTAGCCTGGAGAAAAGGAGGCTCAGTGGAGATCTTATCACTTTCTACAGCTGTGTGGAAGAAGGTTATAGCCAAGTAGGGGTCATCCTCTTCTCCAAGCAACCAGTGGCAGAACAAGAGGAAATTCACTCAAGCTGTGCCAAGGGACATTCAGGTTGGACACCAGGATGAATTTCTTCAGAGAAAGGGTTGTCAGGTATGGGAACGGGCTGCCTCGGGGGCATGGTGAAGTCACTACACCTGGAAGTGTTCAAGCAACGATTGAACATGACACTTAGTGCTGTCTACGGTTTAGTTGGCCAGATCATGTTCAGTTACAGGCTGGACTCGATGATTCAAGATGTCTTTTCCAATGTCAATGATTCTGTGATTGTTTGGGACAGTATACAGTGTTAGCAATGATAGAGTAGCTAACATTACAAAGACAGCTTTTATAAAATAAACTATATCCTCCCT
The DNA here is from genome assembly GCA_013397175.1 of Platysteira castanea. Lineage (NCBI taxonomy): Eukaryota > Metazoa > Chordata > Aves > Passeriformes > Platysteira > Platysteira castanea. The sequence continues at coordinate 514,871 of VYXC01010734.1, read as the reverse complement.
TCTGAAATTATTTCCTATTTCAAAGAGCAAGATTAATAGCTGAAGGTGCTTGCTTCCACCATTGCCCAGATAGTCAAGGACTGAAAGTAGCTATGCAATGCAAATGATTAGTTTTCAACCTGAAAACATTCCTAACCACAAAACAAAGAAACAAAAAAAAGTACTGATCTGCCTTCACAGACCTCCAACACTTCTGTTAAAAGTGGTGTGAAAAATTCCTTTCTTACCTTTACTCTTTGCTGTTAGCTAAGCTCAACATCTATCACACATCTTTGTGGGGGTTCCACCTCTATGGGGCCCTCCCTCCTCCTGGGGTAGAAACATGCCCTGGACGCGGGGTTTCCCTCTCCTGATGCTAATGTACCCAGGTCTTGTTTCTCCTATTGGCCATTTTGAATGTCCCCCCCACCCCGAGAACTCTTTACTTTAGGTTGGTTTTCCCTTGAGTCTTCAGTCTTTGTGCATGAGTCTTTGTGCCCAGGCTCGGAGCCATGCGGGGCTGGAAATAAACATCTCTGAAACAACTATGCAAAAGACCCCTCCCTGATTCTTTCCATGGGCACCACTGTCTTTGGGAAGGTTGCAGAATTCCTGAGTGCAACACACATTCACATCGTAATCACAAATAAGATCCTCCCACATCTGTTAAGCTGGCAGACTTTTGGCACCAGGAGATGCTACCCACTTTGCCTTGCCCACCTGGGTTATCTCTCCTATCTGCACCGGCCACTTGTGGTGGGGAGAGGGGTGATATGCCCTGCCACAGGGCCCTAAGTAATCCAAACAAAACTCTGTTATTGTTCTCATCTTCTCTTTCACAGTATTAGCAATTCACAGGTTTTTATCAAGAATATTTAAGTATATGATCATTTTCTCAAAATCACAGCTCGTGAAGAATCTTAATCTATGGGTTACAAGAGGGGCATACGCTAAGCACTCAGCTTGTATGGAAACCCTGATATGCCCAAGAAATTAATCCTTCCTACAGAATTTAAGCAGACAGAATCTCCTTCTACAGGTCTCCAAAGACACTTCTTGATGGGAAATATGTCCTGGAAGATGTCCTGATGTAGTTAAAATGAAGCCACAGGTTAGATGACCTGGGCACAAAATGAAGTTTCTCATGCTGAGGTTTAAAAAATGCTTAAATGTCCCTTATGTCTAAAAGTTCAAAGTCCAAAGGGAAAGCATGGGGCATTTTATGATGCATCAAGTCACAATTTTTAAGTTGCTCTCATTATTTTTGAAGTCTGTTTATTTAACATCCAAAAGTACTGTATAAGCTCTTGGATAAATATTTTGGCTCTCAAGTATGGCCCACCACATGTCTTTCTCTTTAAATGAAGACTGAGCAGTTCCTTTGCTTGATGACATTAATGGCAAGTGAGCAAAAGGGTGTCTGAGAGTAACGAGGGCTGACCACATGTTTCCATGCACTCTCAAAGCCGAACAGGAATTCAGTGTGTTTGGATGAGCTGCAGTGTGTTTGGTGGCTGATGTTTATGGCCTGTGCCGTCTTGAGAAACAAAATGTGAGTTAAACACAGAGGAATTTTCTTCTGTAATTTCAGTGTTGATGGTAGGGATTTCAATGCTGACCATGTGGCTGACCAAAAGTTCTGCTCACTATGAGCATGCGTAAACACAAACACAAGCATGTGAGGCTTTGCAAAAACCCTAGCAGGGATTTTATTTTCTTTTTTAAAGGTCAGTGAATTTACAGGTGCATCTCAACCGCTTCTGAGAGTGCCCCTGCCACTATGTTCCTCTCCAGTACCAACAGCAGCTTTGTGTGTTTTGCCTGCCTTGGTCACAAAGCCCCATAGAACAAAGGCCTAGATTCTCCCCATTTTAAGTTGTTAAAAATGGACTGTCACAAGGCCATCTGGTATATTCCTTGAAAGGAATTTGGAACATATTGTTTACTGGATGTTAGCAGCTACTTGAAATTGAACTTCTTCTGTGTGTATACATTACCATCCTCCAATCCCACAGGAATTATACACAAATATCCAGTTCTACTGATGGAAAACATGACAGGGTGCATTTGGCAAGGATTTTTCATTTAGAACTGATTTTCTTGCCAGGAGGTTTCAAGGCTCATGCAGCATTGTTCATATGGCACCTACCCTTCTGCAAACCATCAGTGTGGCTGAAAAAGCTTCCTGATTACATCACTTATTTTTCATTTTCTTGCCATTCAGTAAAAGTTTCCTCTGATGGGAAAAAGGTAGGATTCTTTGCCTCAGCCCCATTAAACTTTCTCACACAGCCTCCTGTCCCATTTTGAATGGATTTATTGGAAAAACTCAGATGTAATAAGAAGAAGAATGGCCCAAACCAATGATTTTTGGCCTTTTCCATTTCTGGATCTTCAAAGTTTATGCAGAGAAGATGGTAGACATGTATAGCAAACATAAGCTAAGCAAAGCCTTGATTTCATTAACTGTCTTTCACAGACTCCTCATAGAAAAACACTGTCCTAAGTTATTAAATCACAGAGCTTAACTCATCCAACATTTTTCTCTATAAAGCCAGAAAGTTAGACCTGTGCAGGATTACTACCCATGATTTGGTTCACGGGGCCTTTGCAGGTCGTTACTAACAAAATCTTATCACAGAATAAAGGAAAAGACATCTCTTCAAAGAGACATTTGTCCATATGGCCTCAACCTCAGGAGTACCTCACAGTTTATAGGTTGTGTATGTATGCTATACATATATGTGGTCCACTCATTTTTAACAGTGAAGAATTGAAGAGCAAAGGAATACCTTTCCATGTATTTGCAGGAACCTAATTCCAAGGGAATTAGAAGCACACCAGAAATTTTCACTTCACAGCGGAGAGAAGCTTCACAAGATATGATGTGAAGCAAGATGGTTACATAGAACTATTAATCATAGAATATGCTGAGTTGGAAGGGACGCATCAAGATCATCTAGTCCAATTCCTGGCCTGAACAGGACACCCCATGTGTCACACCATGTGCCTGAGAGTGTTGTCCAACCACTTCTTGAACTCAAACAGGTTTGGTGCTGTGACCACTTCCCTGGAGAGCCTGTTCCAATGCTCTGGGTGAAAAACCTTTTCCTGACATCCAAACTAAACCTCCTCTGACTCAGCTCCAGGCCGTTCCCTCAGGTCCTGTCAGTGGTCACAAGAGTGAAGAGATCAGTGTCTCCTCTGCTATCCCTTGTGAGGATGTTGAAGACCACAATGAGCTCTCCCCTCAGGCTCCTCTTCTCCAGACTGAGCAGACCAAGTGACCTCAGCCTCTCCTGATAAGATTTCCCCTCCAGACCCTTCACCATGCTCTTAGCCTTCCTTTCAACACTCTTTAATACCTTAATATCTTTCTTATATTGTGGCACCCAAAACTACCCCCAGCACTCGAGGTGAGGCCGCCCCAGTGCAGANTTTTTTGACAACTTTGTGCCAGTTACTCACCCACCACAGGATCTGTTTGTCCAGCTGTGAGCTGGGCATATTGTCCAGAAGGATACAGTGAGAGACCGTATCAAAAACCTTTATAAAGTCCAAAAAGATTATATCAACTGGCTTTCCTAGATCAGCTGGGTGGGTTACCTTGTCATAAAAACAAACCAAGTTTGATAAGCAGGACTTTTCTCTCATGAAGGTGTGCTGGCTGTGACCAGTGACTGCATTGTCCTCCAGGTGTTTTTCAATACCTCCCAGAATAACCGTTTCCATGATTTTACCAGGCACTGAAATGAGACTGACAGGTCTGTAGTTTCCAGGGTCCCCCTTCTTGCCCTTCACGAAGATCAGGACAACATTCACCATCTTCCAGTCAGCTGGGACCTCTCCAGATTCCCAAGATGGCTCAAAAATCATTCTTCAAGGGAGGCTTTGCAATCGGCCAGCTCAAGGATATGGTAGACACCTTTCAGTCCCCTGAGGGACAGTGGCACACAGCTGACCCAGGTTGCAGCAGGGACACTCCCCATGGGACAGCAGTCCACAGGGGACTCACACAGCAACAGGGACATCTCTGTGGGACCACAGGCCCCAGGTATTCCACACCAAGACAGGGAGACACCTGAGAGACAATGAACAATGGGAACCGACATGAAAGACACTAAGAAACAGTGTAGTAAAAAAAAAAAAAAAACAAATAAAAACAAACTATGAAGATGCAAATAGCAACAAAGAAAAATATTTGAAAGCAAATAGCAGCAAAGAAAAATGTTAACAAATAGCAGCAGAGGAAATGCTCTAAGAAGCAAAGTGCAACAGAACAAAATAAATAAGTGAAGAGAGCAGCAGAAAAAACAGTTATGCGCACAACCCCAGACCTCCTGTGTCACCTATCATCTGGCCAGACTAAATGGGACAGACTGAGTTTAAACCCAACAAATATAGGGGAAGTTGAGCCTGGGAAAGAGGGAGGGAAAAGTTTTTGCCTCATTATTTTTTTATTGCTTATTTTCTCTTTTATTTCTCTCTAGCCGTATCAGTGTTCGGAAATTGATGTGAACTGGACATAGATTAAGTAAAAATCTCTGAGAAGAAATGTTTTGCTCATGACTGATTCCTGGATGCTCTGGACAATAAGGTGTGTGCTTCCACAGGGCAGCTCAGCCCAGCAGAACTCCCATTTTTCCACATGGGAGCATGTATCTCTCTCTATAAACACCGAATAGGAACCACAGTGCCTGACTCCCATCAGGTGTCCCAGCCAATAGTTTCCTTAACAACTCCAACATAAAAAATCATAAAGAGCTTATTAATCAGCCAACCCAAAGCTAAGGAGTATTGCAAAATATTCATTAGTAAACTTGGAGGGAAAGGGGAACAAGGAGTTACATTTGGTAGTAAAGCACTGATGCCCAATAATAAAAAAAATATATATATATATACATTAGTATGAATACTATCAAACACAAAGTTAGGTGTTTGTCACATTACAGATGAGGTTTTAGCATTCAGTTCTTTTACCACGGTCAGTAGTAAAACATGCTTTTATTTCATTTGGAGGTGAATGGAGCCATTAAGTGGAGTTGAACTGTTAGGCCATATGGTCTCTCTCCTTGTAGGTTTCTTCATGTTGCAGGTATTTGTTTCTGTTTTGTGTTTGTATTTACATATTCTTGGCCCTTTTAGTGCCCTAAGGAGACATTTATAAATGGTCATAACACAGTAACCCAAAAAATTATAGCCCCATAAATTATTCCCTCAGGCATTAAAAGAGCCTGGGAAAATACAAACACAGACAGACTCCAAACTTTTATTTAACAAAATTTACACCATATTGATGGTGTTGAAAAAAATTTCAAAAAGTGAAAAACTATTTGTCTTACGGACATATGTCATTTGGTGCATAACTTACAACACTTATAAGAAATATCTAGGCCTTCCATAGTTTCTTACCAGGTCCAAGCTGGTGTTTTTCTAACATAAATGTTGCCAAATGACAGTGTACTTACTTATCACATCATTTCCAAAGTGAAACACTTAAAAGCCAAGAAATTAATAAAGGACATCTGCGACCTGAGACTTGTCACTTAAAAGAAAGGAAATACACTAATGCCCTCTGTTTCACTGGTACCCTAGAATATTGCACTCATTAGTACCTTTGTTCTCAGAGCTCCTCTCTAAGACAAGGGCATGGTATTTTAAATCAGTGGGAAACCAAGGCACAAAACAACAGACTTGGAAAGATACTCAACTTTGTAGAACCAGTAGAAACATGTGATCACTCTTACTTTCTGCACCAAAGGGGCTCCCTGCAGTCCCTCAAGGCTGTATTCACAGCCCATAGCAAGCCCATTACCATCCTGTGCAAGCAGGAGGGTAATGAACACACTTGCCTCTCTGGTTTGCCCATGCTGGCCCCTAAAAGCAGAGCATACATATCTCACAGATACACAACCACACCATTATGCAACAGCTTAGGATAGTTCCAAGCCCCCATGCTCTGGGGAGCCACTCAATGAAAGCCTTACAACCAGCTTGCACAATGTCTACCATATGATGATGATGTGGTAAGGACAAGGGTAGTATGGATGTAAAGCATTTGGGCACACCACCGAGTGACCCAAAAACCTGGCAGCTGAACTTGGGCATGTGACCAGACACTGTCTCAGTCACACTGAGAAACAAGAAACTGCATGAAAAACTAAGTGCAAGCCCAGGAAAGCTATGACAAAAGTGACTTGCTGATTGCCCTTAGTTTCAACTGCAGCCTCTCCCCAGAAGTCTCCCAACATGCTCTACTCAGGCTGTCAGATTTGGGAAGATCCCAAAGGAAGGTGATGTGGCCATGAATAGGCTCAATTTTATGGTCTAGTCAAGAGATACTAGTTTCTTCACAAGAAGATTTGGACTAGAGATGCAGCAGCAGAACATTTTGAACTAAAGTTTGCAGAAGACAAGTGCCTCCACACTAATCCCAGAAACAGTAACAACAAGAAAATGCCTTTTTCAGTTGTTCCCAAATGGGTTTTTGACCTCTTAGCCCTGGAGATTATGAATTTCAGATGGAGGTATTGGAATGCCAAATATATTATAACTCAAATAATTGCTGCCCTGGAGACCCACCTCTCTATGGGAGACTGAAATCATCAGTAGACTGTGTTGCAGGTCCTGATTTTGGCACACATTAATGTGAAATCAAGCCCAGGGGAAAGAACCTTAGATTTCACTGTAAATACTTTAAGTACAAAATCCATGGTTATATATTATTTTTCTCGCTATAGTACTACTGTCATAAGATTTGAGGAATTTTTTTTCACTCTTTCTTCTGAAATGAAAAGTAGGTAAGAAACTATGTTTTTCAGTGTGATTAGCTACTAGGAAGAGACAGTACTTCTGCTGGAGAGATAAATGGAGCTGTCTGTCCGCCTGTATTTATGGAAGACTCTGGAGGGTAATACCCTGGGGTGTGTTAGCTCTGCATGATCTGCAAAGAAACAGTCCCAGCTCATGTCAGGACTGAAATAAAGCCCAGAATGACAAAGGAAATATACATCATAGTTTCTCAGAGAGGAGGCTTTGGGCAGAGCAGGGAGAAAATAAGCTGCTAAGGAGCAGACTCCTGCAAAATACACTTTCCTGCTAAAGCATTGNGTGTTTTTTTTTTTTTTTTTTTTTTTTTTTTTTTTTTTTTTTTTTGGGGGGGTGGTTTTGGGGGAGGCATAACACAAACTTCCTATTTGGTGTTTTTCCAGAAGGCACTAATAAATTGTTCCTGCCCACAAAAGGTTTCTGTAAGCAGGAGGGAGAATGCTCCATTCAGCCTTGCTGGATGTTTTGGCTATATTCACAGCAGGACTGGTACTCTTCGCTGGTCCTGAGGCCAACAGCCATGCACAGAGCACACCACATGTATCCCCCTCCCAATCCCCCTAGGAAAAGAGGGTAGAAGCATCCAAACCAGGTCCTGGGAATGGTTCCTGGAAGGTCTCACAGCTGCGTCTCCCAGCTGGTTTGGGACACAGCCAGGAACTACGAGAGCTGTTTTACTAGTACAGCTATACATCTCATTAATATATCTGTAGCCACTTAGAGCAAACTTGGACCAAATGAAGGTAAACCAGATCCACTTAAGACCTTGATGCTTATGGTCATAGCACTGTCCTCAGAGGAAAATAAAAAAATCCCCCTAACTGTCCCATAGACTGCTTTTCTGAGTCTGAAGTAGAATTCCATCAAATTCATTTTGTTCCTGACAGCAAACAATTTTAAAACTCAAGGTTTTAAATTCACAGAAATGAAAGGTTATGGGCATCATAAATTTTATCACATTAATACTTATAAACCTGCTTCCATACTAAGTGCAGATTCTGCCCAAATACCAAGTATGAATTCTACTGGATATTTTTATAAAATCAGTTATTTAAGCAGATATGAATTATCAACATTTGATAGCCGTGACCTAATTTTTATTTGTAAGTGTATGTTCAGTAAAAGTCACAGATATAAGAGGTGAGTTACTGTAGACTGCAGATTGACAACTTTAGACAACGTCTTACATTGCAGAGGTCCCATAACAAATCACCAATTGTCTGGAACTTGAAAACTGCACATTATTAAGTTGAAACCTTGTACAGAAAAGTTAAATTATACATTAAGTAATATAATTAAATTAAAACCCTGAATTCAGAGCTTCTCAGAACAGACCTTCATTTATATTTTTAAATGAAATTATCACATTATTTAAATTAGTATTTGTTATTATTTGTCAAGTGTCAACAGCCCAATTTATTCTATGCAAAATAAAACTTGAAGACAACAAATTCCCGAAGGAGATTTCATTTGAAATGTTAACTATTCTTATGCTATATAAATTCTTACGGGGGACCAGATCATGCAAGCAGATGTAGAAAATATCAGCACTTTACTAGAAGAATATGCTCACAAAAGAGAAATTGATTTATCTCCAGGGAATGAACTTCAGGGGTTACAACAGAGATGCAGTTGTATGAATTTAAATATTTTTAACTTGAGTTTTCTGCTTTCTAGCAGGTTTTTCATCGACAGCACAAGCATGCATTTCAGTTATACATCCATATTAAATGTAACTGAATCTCTTTTGAACGCCTTTTAATTTATTCTCCGTGTAGAACTGGAAGCTGGAGAGCCAAAGACAGTTTTTTCTACAAGGGGCAGAAGTGAAAGGCATCATTTTGCAAGCTGGCCAAACCAGCTACAAGCAGCAAAGGTAACTAAATACAGTGCTGCCCTTTGTGCTTTTACCTTAGCTGTCCTAGGCTGATGAGCATTCAGCTTCAGGAGGGATGCAGAACATTACTGTGGGTTCTGCACCAGACAGTTGGCTGCTGGGAAGAGGTGAGAGCCAGACTGCACGTGCCAGCTGTGTCATCAGTGCCATGGCTTCAGAGAAAACAATTCTTGAACACTGTCCCAAACAAACGGCTTCCTCTCATTTAAAAGTTACTACACACCAAAGTGTATGTTCCATTTAATGTAAAAAACTGTTTTTTATGTTTAGATATTATTTTAAGATGAAACAGTCATTCATTCATGGCAGTAGTTTTGCTGAGGATGACAGCAATTATGTACAGAAATCTAATACCAACTTTTGCCTCACTTTAGAAAATAAAATATTTAGTCATTATTTGGAACTGCTTGGTCCCCAGATTCCATGGGCAATACAAGAAAAACTCTTATCTTTTCAGAACCCATAGTTATTTGCGCTCTTATATATTGCATATATTTATATATTTACTTTGTTTGTTTATTTTCCTTTTGCTGCGCCTTACCATCATCTTCCCACACCATCTCTGTTTTCTGCAATAAATGTTAAGCTGTTGGTTTGGGGGTTTTTGTGCAGTGCTCTTTCTAGTAACAGAATAGACGGTCCTTCAGAACTAACAGAATGAGGTTAACCACATTGGAAGCAGACAACATCCAAAACATGAATGAGTTTCTTGCCAGGAATCTTTATTTAATACCTGTGAGCTAAAAACTTTAGTTTCAACCTCTTGGTGTCGTACTACATTCAACCTAAAGCCGGATTTAATCTTTTGCATTGGCTGCAAGACAGATCTTGCTAGTTGTTGCATTTCAGTTCAAAATAAACCCATTTTATTACATTCTTTCTAACTGCTCTTAAGGGGAGAAATCTTGCAAAAAACATTCTTTCCAGTGATGCATTCTGGTAATACTTGCTTTGCAGAAGTTACATCCAAGCCTTCCATGTCAGTACTTCAGGTTTCAACAATAGTCATCATCCTTGATGATAACAAAACACACACATGTTTTAGCAGACTGCAAAATGTTCCATAAGAGAAGATGCAGCTTCGCAGCCCCCTTACTCCAGCCAGTTCTGGTTTATATCTACCTGACATTCTTTATTTGCATGCACCCTCTTTCATGCATTGTTTAAATACACAGTAAGGTTGCTGCTTCTCTAGCAGTATAAATATACAACCTAGAGTAGGTAATCTCAGTCTCAGTTCATTATTCAGTTGCATACACTGAATTAGCATAAGGTTTCAGTTCAGCAGCTGAGGAGTCAAGCAGCATATTACAAAGAACTTTTTGTCCTGATTTTATGAGGATTTACAAGTGAAAGAAGAAAAGTACTGTCTTTCTTAAGGCTTCATTTAAAGTAGCATTTCAAGACATAGATTGAACACGTAGTTCATTCAAAATGGTAAAATTTTACTCAAAAGGTACTTTCAGTTCTATTGCTCCATTTAGGTTTTAACAGGGTTTTGGCTTTCTTCCATTGTCAGAAAGTATTGTTTCCAGAAGTCATCATTTATTAGAGCAGTAAGGTTTTAAAAAGTACCAAGACAGGTTAAGAGGTGAACAGCATACTTTCTTTTTTGAAGTCTTCTTTGGAATAAAGGAAAGGTAATTCAGCCTCTATCATCATCCCTGGATCTGCATTCCTTCCTTACAGGCAGCTGTATTGATCTCTGTGTCATTCCTCCCAGAAGAATGGCTTGGGTGCCTCAGAAGCCCTCTCATTATGTAACATGCATAACATTAGAAGCACGCAGGGGAATAGCTGCACCATTATGCAATGTCAGTCTGTGAATCAGGGCTCCCTTGCAATGGCCTGTGCTTCACAACAGTTTGGTTGTGTCTCCTGTAGTACCTCTCTTCTGGTAACTAAATATTTTAGAATAGTTTATATTGACTCCAGGGACAGCTGTTGAGGAGAAAATTCCTTATTTCAAGCCAAATATGGAGTTCATGGCTTAGCTCAGGAATTGGACAGCACCCAAGAATTTGTTAGGTTTTCTTCCCCTTTGCTCTGAATTGTCCAATATCCCTCCTGCCTTCCCCTCCCCCACAAAAGAACCCCTCTACAATAATAAAATTTAAAGCATATCCAGAATGCTTGCTATATGCTGACATTTCCTTAAAGAGACAGTGTCAGGGTAGCTTAGGCCTAAACTTTGAAATTAATAATAAAATTTTATACAGAAATGTAAAGATAATACAAAACTTAAGGTGATTTTAAACTGCCCCAGCGAAAAGAACGGTTCAAATTTTAAGTATTCCCTAATGTTGTTGCATTTCTAAGAACCATTTTTCTCTATAAAAGCTGGTAATTGAAACCAAATAGATTTTTTTCAAAAGTCCAGCACACAGGCCTACTCTCACTTCACAGGCAGACAAAAATGCACGGAAAAAAACCCTAACTAAAATATTTTCAGAGTTTTCTTTTTTAATGTTTTACCTTATATTAATCACACACCATATCAATATTGCTTTTCATTTAAGCACCTACAATCTGGAAACTTTTAGCCCTTTAAAAGAAAATACATTCCTTTGTCCTAACAGTGAAGCTACCATTGGTAATGAAAACAACAGTATATCTTTCATTTCCACTAGCCAAATGTCCAGCTACTTTTCCTGTGACCAATCATAACAAATATGTCAAGAGTATTAAAACACAGGAAATACTGATCAAATTCTTCTCCAGAAAAAAAGGAAATATGTTTATAAAATGACGCATTTCTTACAGGAAATATCTCCATTGGAACTTACTGTATCAAACCTGTGTTGCACATTTAATCTCTGATAATTTTTACCTTCATTTTAAAACACGGGAAACATAAGAAAGTTACAATTTCCACAAGATGCTTAGAAAATGCTGCTTATCAAGACAATATCACTCTGCACAACTAAAATCTATGAAGATTTTCTGTGAATCCCATCTTATACATCACATAAATAATGTCACTAGTCTTTTGTGAATGACACAATACATTAGTTCCAATAGAAAAGGAACTTGCTAGCAAGAAAAAACAGTATTTTTTCAGTAAAGTAAGGCACTATCGAGTAAAAGTAAACCTGTGACTGCTGGCCTCCAAGGCACAGGTGACTCAAAGCAAATAATGCTTAATCCTAGTGATATGCAAAGTATTTTGAAGATATGCAATTGAGAATATCTGCGCAGTTATGGGTTTTAAAAAATGCTTCTTGGGTTTTATTGAGAATTCTTAGTGGAGGCGATGTACCTGCGGGGTGTTAGTCCAGCAAAACCTTACTTTGGCCACTCATAATGGTCAGAGACCTCTGCCCCACAAAAGGTTTGTGTTACAGATGTTTATCTGAGCACAGTCAGTTTGGGATATCTACAGACATGGCCAGCAGGAGCAATAAATTTGATTACAGCACTAAACTCACCAAAGGAGGAGATGAACCAACTCCCGTCTCACAACTAAAACTTGTGCACCCCTTTTCTAAAAGTCTGTGCCTGGTATGGTTAAAATAATAAAGTATGAGATGTTTTTGAAGCCCACAATTTAAGGACTTCTTGGAGACATGTCTTAGTCCTCTGAGGAGGAGGGTGTCTCCTCATGGCTTACACACTCTACTTCCAGAGCCTGCTCTGAGCAGGAGTTTGTTTCATATGTTATTTGCAGACATTGTGCGTGTCAATACTGGTTTCAGATAAAGCATTTGTATAACTCTATTTTGGGAGGAATCCAGTTTTACTGGGCCACTGCGGTTAAGAATTCCCAGTGGACTGGTACCCCAAAGGCATAACTCAGCTCAGGTTAAAGATTTTATTTAAAGAATTCTCTGGTATACAATACCAGAGTTCTTGGCACAACAAATATTAAGACTTGCTTTAAGTTTAATGGGCCCCTTAACATTGATAGAAGGAGACCCAAAAAAAAGGAAAATATATGGGGTGTCTTTCATGGATCACACAGTCCCACATTTGTATCAAGTCTGAGCTCCTAAATCCTATTCCGGTCTGCCCTTCTCACACGGATGTGGTAAAACTATTTTCTCTAACAAAATTTGCAGTGCTCCTGTTTAGCAAAGTACTTTTCGTAACACCTACAGGTTATCACCTACCAGTGCTTTGGCTTGTATAAGCATGGGGCCATGATAAAAAGGTCACAGCTTACACATGAAGGAAAAGAAAAACATGTAAGTGTTGCTGCAGTTTTTCTAAAGTGGAGTCCTGGAAAAATTCATGTAAACTGTGCATAGCTGTAATGTGAAAGGGGACATTTGTTTCTTCAGAAGGAATTACTATGGTGCAAGAATTGTCTTGGCAGATAAACAGAACATATTTGCCCAGTGTGTAAATAACTTTTTCTTCTGTAAAACTTCTAGTGAATAAGTAGCTTTTTGAAAGGTAAAAACACTTCATCTCTTTAATTTCTGTATAGAGAGATATACCTGTTCCTCAAGGAAAAAAAAAAAAAAAAAAGAAAGAAAGGAAAAAGGAGTTTTGGAATTTTTTAATTCTACCTTTTGACCCCAGTGGTTTTGGCACAAGTTTCAAATGTCAGACCAAAGAGTATTGCTCATGAAAAAAAATCTGCTGGCAAAAGTTATTCTCCCATCGGGGTCACGTTCTAGAGTTCAAAATGTGGGAAAATTGATAGTTTTTCCCCATTTTCCTAAGAGATTATTCACATAAACATTTTTTAATTAGAGAAAGCACTACACATGACTTTGCCTATTGAAATGCATTCGAGTGTCCATTAGTGCAGTTTCACTAGAAGGAAAGCCTGCCTTTCACAAGCTGTGTGCAAGCGGGTCCTTCCCCATTGGACTGACCTGGGGGGATGAAACCTCTCCAAACCCTTGCAGCTCTGTAGACAGAGATTCCTCGTGGGCTCAGGCCCCAAAAGGTCTGTGCCTACGGAGGTGCAGCATGAAATCCAGCGTTACGTCCGAGTCATCCACAGACCGTGTGAATGCTGAGGCGCATTGGCTGTGTTAACACCAGGCTGGAGCTCTCAGCTGGGCCTGCCCTCCTGAGCCCACAGTCATAAAGGTTTTCTGCTGGAAAAGGATTGTTCACACAAGCATAAGAGAGCTGACGCCAAAATTTGCCTTACTGGAGGGAGAAGGGTGGGAGAAGTGAATTCTACTCAGCTGAGCCAAGAAGATACCTTTTTCCTCTAAGCTATGGTCACCTCACCAGCCTGGATCCTCTGACAGAGGATGTTCACACTCCATGCAAAGACTTTTTTTCCAATTTATTGTTAAGGTGACCAGGACATGGAACTCAGGACTTTCCTGGGTGTTATCATGGAACTAAATGTACCCACTGTCACAACATGAGTCATTTTCATACTTGCAGAACTCAACAAAAGAGTCTCATCTCCTTGCCTGTTTTCTTTGGACAAAATACCTTTTAGTTACACTGTTTTGCCTGAATTCTTCTTCTCTCTACTTTTCTTCTGACCTGCCAGTGGCAGAACTGCTTCATT